>JANAVB010026609.1:0-200120 GCA_029216955.1 Iris pallida
CTTGGAAACGGCTCATAAATGAGCTGTTCAAGCCGTATTTATATCATCCATTTATTTTATTAAAAAATTCTCTTCTTTTCTACGCACAAATATATATATATATATATATATATATATATATATATATATATATATATATATATATATATATATATAAAATAAAAGTTAAAAATGTTTAAAAACTAAAGTTAAAATTTATTTTAAAATAAAAATATAAAAAAATCTAAATCGTTTAACAAATCTAAATTCATATATATTTAAATATTTGAACTATTTTTAACTATATTATAAAAAAATATTTTACTTACAACGCACGTGAATATACTAGTATATATAAGCACATCGAGCTCAAAGTGAGAATCATCCTTCCCAGCATTTAGGAAAGCATTTAATGAGCAGCTGTTGGGAGCTGTAGGTAAGGGTGAGCATTATTGGAGTTTGGGCCGAAATCGAACCGAAAAGATTCGGTTCGATTCGAAAAAATTTCGGTTCGATTCGAAAAAATTTCGGTTCGATTTTGAAAATAATAAAATTTCTTATGTGGTTTCGATTTTGGATTTTAGCTCCAGTCCAAAACCAAAAACCAAATAAGACTTATGCAATTATGTAAATACCCTCAATTTTATACATATTTTGTGATTGAAAAAAGTATATCTTGAAAACAACAATTCTATTTATATGTTTAAAGTTCAACTTTGATAATTTAATAACTTGTCCAACTTTGGATACAACTTTCAAATACAAGAAATGTGTGTATAAAAATTATAATGTCTAATATAATTTAACCACAATCCTAACTTTGGACCTGACCTACTAAATAATAGAATTATTTCAACCGAATAAACCGAATTGATTATTCGGTTTAGTTTGATTTTGGTTTTGGCTAATTTTGGTTCAGTTTCGATTTTGACTATTTCGATTAGGTTGAAATCAAATAAACCGATCGCTCACCTCAAGCTGTAGGGATCCGGGTTAGGATGATATATATAATATAGTTCTCGATCTGTCTTAAATTTGGAATGTGATTAACTTGTAGTCCTCTATACGTATCATGTCCAAATTCTTATCCATGTTTCGTGAAATGTAGGTTTCACTCATGAATTATTTTTCCCACTTCTTGGACCTTTTGCAATTCTAAATGCATCCCATTATGCATATATATATCAACTGGACCAACATTCCTTATTCATTTCACCATTCGTTATTCATTCAGTCATCACAAGAGAGACGGAGAGGGAGGAGTCATTGACCTTAAGTGTTTGTGAGGATCCACGAGCCATTGCTAGTGCCGTTTGGGGAACGAAGAGGATTATGGAACGGCTCGAATGTGAAGAAATATCTACAGGCACTAACGATTTAAGTATGCTAGCTGGTTTGCCCGAGTGGTCAAGGGGGAAGACTTAAGATCTTCTGCACAATAATAAGTGCGCATGGGTTCGAACCCCATAGCCAGCATTCTTTTTTAATTTTAAAATTATTTTACTACTTTTTCTTGTTAAAAGTATTTTCCCATTAATTTTTTTACCATTTATTCTTTATTCTAATGTTGCAACCAAACCAACACTTAATCACCAATCTATACAATAAACCATCCTAGAAAATATCACAATACAAAATAGGACTTTTTTAGTAAAGAAAAAAAAAAGGCTAAATTACTTCAACATTGAACGATTAAAAGTATTTTTTTTCATTTGATTTTTTTTACCATTATTCTTTATTTGAATGTTGCAACAAAATCTATTTATTCTTTACGCTAATGTTGCTTCAACATAGAACGATTAAAAGTATTTTTTTTCCATTTGGTTTTTTTACCATTATTCTTTATTCGAATGTTGCAACCAAACCAACAATTATCACCAATCTAGCCATAAACCATCCTAGAAAATCTCACAATACAAAATAGGACTTTCTGAATAAAGGAAAAAAATGTAAATTACTTCAACATAG
This sequence comes from Iris pallida, assembly GCA_029216955.1. NCBI lineage: Eukaryota > Viridiplantae > Streptophyta > Magnoliopsida > Asparagales > Iridaceae > Iris > Iris pallida. Next base: position 1,948 of record JANAVB010026609.1, read on the forward strand.
AACGACCCACTTTGCAGTCCGATCGACTTAAAGAGCTGATGTGATCCCATTCACCACATTCACAAAGGAATCCACTAAGATCCCATATTTGGGATCCTCAACGAAACTTATCCGACAATGAAGTCAAATGGAAGCCGATAGGCTAAAAGTAATGGAAAGTAGTTTAAAGAAAAGAGTGCATACCTTCATATATGTGCCAAGAAGTACTATTTATAGATAGATGGGAGTGACATATTCGTAATTAGGTTAATGTTTTTCATCCCTTTTGCCACTCTGGGTTTTAAGAGTGGACTTTAGCTCGGGTTGTTTTTGTCTTTTAAAGGATTTAATAATGACATATAAGTGATATATGATGGATTGATTGGTCTTGATGTACCTCACGACCGATATAATTTGTGCCAAAAATTCATATATTCAATAGATGTCCCCACTACCAAAATAAGTCATATCAGCGACGCAAGTAGCGACGCAAAGATAAAACGTCACTAATATTATGCAACTTAGCGATGTAGTGAAATGACGTCACAATACGTCACTAGTAGCGACTATTTGCGACATAATACGACTACAAATAGTTTGACAAAATTTTACGTCGCTACAAAGTCGCTGAACGTCACTATTTTTTTATTATCATTGACGATTAGCGACTTTAACGTACGACATCGCTATTTTTTTAGAATATTGCGACGTTTAGCGACGTCGTATCCTGACGTCGCTAATTTATTTTAATATTCCGATCAAGTTTTCCTTTCCCTCCATTTTCACTCGAAAATTTCTCCAAAAATTTTCGTTCCCCCCTCCTCCTCCTCCAGCGCTCTTCCGCCACCACCGAACTCCTCCTCCTACTCCTCCTCTCCGGGTTGTTCCTCCACCGACCCTCCTCCTTGTAACCCCTCTTTCCGAAATTTTGAAAATATTTTTTTATTACTTATTTGAATTTAAAATGGCAATTTTTGGAATTTATAAACTATTAATTAAATAGTTGTTATTATAGATGACTTTAGCCATGGTTGAGTTTTGAAGTACAAGACGACTAGGAATCATGGCACGGATAGCATGGTCGTGTACCTTGACTAGTGAATTAGCCATACCAGGGAAGGCCGAGTCATAAGTGTGCTCTAACTAGAAAAAGCAGACCAAGTTGTGACATGACCCTATAAACGATTTATTTATTTATTTATCGATATTATGATTTTTAGGAGACTCTGGCACGCTTTTCGGTGTAAAGCGGGTCCAACGGCGGACACCGTTTTGACCCAAAATTATCATTTTGCTCCTGTGTCCAGAATTGGACTTAAGGACAGACAATTCTTGCTAATTTGACTATTCTGAAAACGTTGGTAACATCTATTACAGCTTCTAGACGCAGTTGTGAGACTTGGACTTTCTGACTTGTTGATTAGCGATATATTGTTGGTTCTCCGTGCAACCCTCAGGCAAGTATACCTTGCCGAACATATACAGTATTTACATTATTTTTCTCTTTCTCTATTGTATTCCTTTTTATATTGTCACATGATTTCCATATTGTGATTGGTTTTTCCTTGATTGTTTTACTTGTTCTAGATTACGTGCACGTATAGGATATTCGATATTGCTTGATTATTGGTATTTTCGTGTTACTTTGTCTCGTAATTGAGTTGTCAGTTTCTATATCTTGTTCTTGACTTGACCATTCTTGACTGAGAGTATCTTGCATTGTACTACAGTTGAGACATACTATAGATTGGAAGTATCTTGCATTGTACTACGACCTATAGCATATATTGATTGATTGAGTGATTTGACTTGCGACACTATAAATTAGGAGTATCTTGCATTGTACTATGATTTATAGGAGTCTACTTGACCTTGTATCCTTTAGGAGAGGAGATCGATACTAGAATTGGCTAATCTCGACTGAGAGTATCCTGCTTTGTACGTCAATTGAAATACTATAGATTGGGAGTATCTTGTATTGTACTACAAGCTATAGGAGTTTTGATTGATAGTTAGCCAAGTCTAGTATTACATTTCCACACGACTCGTCGTCCTTAGATGTTCTTCTTACAGGGTTCTTATCCTCCATACATGTTATTTACTGTCATATTAGTAGGCATGTTTTATGTATCTTGCTAGTCCTCTGAGGACCTAATGATCTCTTCAGGTAGCTGGTTGCACGGAGTTAGTTAGCTGAGCATGTGGTAGTCGATTACATCTGCATAATTCAGGTATTTTGCTAGTGATATTGCTTTATTATCTTATCGTGCTCTTATGATATATCCTGCTTGTTAGCCTAGTTTTATAGACTCATGTTATTCTTGGAGCCTAATCGGACAGTATGCTAGTGGGCTGCAGACCATGAACCATACTTGTTCATTCTTGATTTATATACATCTCGTGGATTGAGATATAGTTTAGATTACCATATTAGACATGATACCATGATCTTGACAGCTTATACGTTTTCGAGTTGGGCTGGAGTCCGCTTGATACGTAGCTGGCTTGCTCACGCACTTGCATCCCGAAAAGCTGGTACGGGTCGTGACACTCCTCCTCCACCGCGAGCTCCTCCTCCTCCTCTCCGGGCTCCTCCTCCTCAACCGCTTATGCGTGCCGACCTCCTCCTCCTCCACCGCGAGCTCCTCCTTCTCAACCGCCTACGCGTGCCAACCTCCCCCTCCTCCACCGCGAGCTCCTTCTCCTCCTCTCCGGGCTCCTCCTCCTCAACTGCCTACGCGTGCCGACCTCCTCCTCATCTCGGCTATCCTCTTCCTCGGTCTACCCCAACATTAGGTAAAGCCTAACCCTATATCTCTACTAGCCATTTGACATGGACATGACACAGACACGAATATGACACGAACACATACACTCGTACGATATGGGACATAACATAGACCCTAACCCTATCTGAATTTTGTTGATTTTTTGTGATGCACACGACGTTGGTGTTAGCGTTGGCTTTATTGTGTGCCGTGTATTCCATCTCCATCTTTCTGTCGGCAGGACACATACACACACACGAACAAGACACATACACACACATGAACTTCTCTACCCATAACAGCCCTCATATGAAGAATATGATCCAAAGTCCTATCCCCCAAATGCTGATGCCCTAAAATTCTAGACTAGCCCTCCCCAATTGGTTCAATTTTGTATATTACACGTATAATTAGATCTATTTTGTTTGTGAGTATAAATTTATAAAATTTGTATATATGTTATAAACGTATGACACGGACACGTTGTTAAGATATGATACATACACGTTAACATGAGTTGGTATTGACACGGTATCGTAAAATTGTTATATGTGTTGATGGATCCTAAATTTATAAAATTTAGTAGTATATATGAGTGTCGAGTGGTAGAGTGGTAGATGAATTCGTAGAGGGTGTACATAGAGTGTATAGAGTTTCGATAGAAAGAGGCTACTAAGTGATTTTGATATGTAATATTATGCTAAGGAGTATCCTACTACCTAGAGTGTATAGAGTATCCTAGAAGTGTAGGTATGATTGGTACAGTGTCAAGACATATGTCAAGATACTAGGTAAGTAGGTAAGTGTTAGTTAGGTATCGCCAAGTATTTCATGGCAAGTGCTAGATTGGATACTCCGAGGACAAGTTTTTCTTGTGGGCTCACAAGGAACACATGATGCCAGAGATATCAATATCTCTTATGTTAAGTATCCGTATTAGCCTAAAATCAAGAGTGTATAGAGTATCTTAGAAGTAAAAAGATTTTGATTGGTGGTGGGACGAGCCAGAATCCTTTAACGGAGAATCCTGGCTCATCCCACCACCAATCCTATGATGGAGAAGCCTTCGTCAAAGGATTCTGGCTCGCCCTACCACCTGTTTGCAAAAACAAAAGTTGTTCTTTATTTCACAAACTTTATAAGAAGATTACAATTGAATTCTGGGAAAGTACAACTATAGAAATCCAATCTGAAGACGATCGCTTTATCCCTTGGACGATGTAAACTTTGAAGACGGTAGCTTCTGAAGAATGCAGTAGCACTTTGGCAAGAACTCCTGATCTCTGGTGATGATCTGATGTTGATTCTGATTTTTCTAATTATTTTGATCTGTGCTTTTGATAATGAAAGACTTGAAACTATATTTATAGAGTTCTGGAAATAACTAAATTTTAGTTATTCTGGATTACGCAGGATGGATTACGCAGACATTAGACTGCACAAGCAGCGAACTGCGCTGGCAGTTACTCGATCGTAGACCAACTGTATGAGACGTGTGGCATTGTTTGATTAAAATGTGCTTGGTCGTGTACGGACGGTTGCCACGTGATGAGTAATTGATGGCATGTAGGCCATGTGTAAATTGTCAGTTGTCTTGATGGAGTGCGCCACATGAACTGCACTGGCTTCAGACTGTGCTGGGATTGAACTGCACTACAGAAAACATGGCAGACTGCGCTTCGATCGGGCTGGTAGCTTGCGCTGGCTGTACAGCTGTCCTCGAGCGTTGTACTGCACGAGAAACGAACAGTTTCCTCGTTCTTCGGGCTGTCAGCTGTCAGAAGATCTGATTTTCTGTCAAATAATGATGACGCGGCCACGTTAGCTAGCACGCTTGGATGTGTGCGCAGTTCAGCTTGCGCAGTTGAGTTGTTGCACAATCTGTTTCCTGCGCAGTTCACTTGAAGGATGCATAATTTGATTTTTATTGCTTCTTTGATAGGTGCAACTTAATTTTTAGAACCTATAAGACACCCTTCAAAGTTTTCAAAATTTGAAAATATTCAAAGTTTCGAAATACTTTGAATTTCGAATTTAAAATCAAGTTGCGCAAGTGATGCCTTGACTGCGCGTTTGGATGGGTGCGCAGTTCAGCCCCTAATTTCTCGGCGCAATCTGAGGTGACTGTTACTTTAGAAAAACTATAAATAGTTTCCGTTCTTCTTTCTTTCCTTCTTTACTTGTTTCCAACTGTTCAAGAGAGAAAAGCTTCTGTGCCAACTCCGACCACTTCTCCTTCTTCTCCGTCGACATCAATGGCCCCGAAACGTTCAGCCGCCGACAAGGGCAAAGCCCCCACTGAGTCTTCGCCTCGGGTTGCGCCCCGAGTTTTACGTCATGAAGTCAGTCACCCTGCACTTCAAGGTAGATGATGAACTTCGATCAAAAACCCTTTTTAGGGTTCTTTGACATTGTCGAATCTCTTTTTAGAGATTTGATAGTATTGCACCGTCCTGTTTAGGGTTTTGGTTGTACAAACACAATAGTTTTCATTTTTATGAAAACTATACTCTTGCGCAATCGGTTAGAAAGCGCTGGCAAATGTTCAGCGCATTCTATCGATTTGCGCAAGTCTGTCCAGCGCAAACTGATGCCTTGCGCAAGTGAGTTAGCACAATCTGATGACTTGTGCAAGTGGATGTGCTGGCACAACTAGATATTTTGCATATGTAGGCTACATTAGCGCAATCTGATGCTATGCACATAGCGCAATCTGATGCTATGCACATAGCACAATCTGACACTTGCGCAATTTGCTAATTTTTTTGGACAGACTCTTTGATTTTGTATGTACTGAATTCTGTCTTTTTGTTTGATGCAGTGAACCTCAGGGAAGACCCGAATTATGAAGTCTTTGCAGGGACTTTGGCTGAGCCAGAGTTTAAGGAGGATCTGTCCCATGTAACATTTTTTCAGCATGCCCTGCCATCTTCTCGACTGGCCATTCTAACAGCACAGGACAATGAGACATTGCTGAGTCTGATGAACGGGCAGCCTTTGCAAACTGCTGACGCTATTACTCATAAGAAGCCTCTATTTCTGTTTGGTGAGGCTCTTGACAAGAGTTCTCAGCCAAGACCTCGAGTTGAACAAAGACTCTTTCAGAGAGGCAAGAAAAGGATACTGTTACCGGATATTTCCAGGTGCCTCTCCCTATCTCGCTATGCTCATACGAGCTATCCCAGGAGAATGGACTAGGATATAACTCCTCTTCAACAAGCCAGAACAGGGAACATTTGTGTGAAGAAAGGACCAAATAATAAAGACATATTTTACAGCTCCTCGGAGCGTCACAGCTCCTTGCTCAGAGGATTGAAACCTGGGTGCATCCCACCAGAGAACTCCTCCCTGCTGCTGTCGGTCAGGATGCCGATATTCACAAACGAGTTTGCAAAGGTTGAAGGAAGATATCCTGATCAAGATATTCGATTAACAGGTCTTGTTAATCCGGATAACAAGAGATGAAATTGTATAGCCAATTGGATATTGGCTCAATTCGAAGAGAAGCTCAGGGAGATTGAGCTGTACCAGTCGATATATTCTACCGTTTACGGCTTTCAACCCAATCCTCACCTATTCCTTGCTTTGGCAGAAAGGTACAACTTCAGGACAGGGACTTTTATGACGCCCTGTGGGGAGATCGGACTGGCTCTTCACGAGATGAAGTACATCTCGGGTCTACCAATGGGGAATATCCCTTATGAGGAATTTGTCCCTACCAATGACGAGTTGGACAAACTTCGTCAGGAGAACGCTGATATGGTGGCCGTCTTCGAGGAGCTCTTGTGCCACTACAAAATCTGTTCCTTGTATTATAAGAGCGGTCCGTCAGGTACCTGCTACTCGACGAAGTGGTTACCATATCTCTTCCTTAACCAAATTATAGAGAAGAAAACCAAGGAACATGACAATTATAAACCCAACTTCTTCAAACCACTCAGTAGCAGTGAGGTGATTGGGTTGATGAAGGAAAATAAAGAGATGGACATCATGATCGATGATGATCTTTAATATCCTCCTTTCAAGACAGGAGATAATATTGAAAGTTTTATGAGGATGGGCTATAGGCCCATGTCAAAGGAAGCCCAACTGGCGGGTTTCCTCACCTACTGGCTCCGACGATTCATCGTCCCTGGAGCGAGCGCCGTCGATCGTTTCCATCAAGGCGTGCTGTTTGCTGCCGTCCGCTTAGTCTTTGGCTATCGGATGGATCTTTTGTCGGCAATGACCTGCCGAGTGAACGCTGGCCTCCGCCTGTTTGTAGATTCGATGCTCCAAAGGAAAGGCGAGAAAGGTAGCTTTCCACGGCTAGAGCTGCCATATACATACTTATTCGGATGGTTGCTTCTGCACTATCCTGCTCTGATGAATCCCGACATGGGAGCGGTAGGCGGCAGCTTCTTAAGGAGATTTTCCAGAAGCAAATGGATATACACTAGTTTGAGAGATTGCAGACGTGCTCTGAATCTCGGGAAAGGGTGGAACTTCTATTGTGTTCCCCCTCCGACTGGCTATGATCATATGGCTTCAAATCTGGTCGACTTAGGAAGGCAACCTTTGGGTCATGCAGTCTTTGATTGGCTGAGGACAATCAGGCCGTCACACCTGGTCTATAGATTTAAAGATGAATGTTATTTGGAACCCTATCTTCCCAGCCGCTTTGCCCGTCAATTCGACTACGACTAGTTTCATGTAGGCAACGCAATCACGTACCTACAAGGAAAAGGCTATCTGATTGATGGTGCCCGGGCATGGGCTTATTATAATGCTCGAGACACCAGAACAACATTTTCGATGCCGATGAAGAGCGACCATGGCCCGCGGATGCTGTACACATATTCACTTTTCTATACATCCGTAAATACCTTTGCCGAGAACTTCAGTCTCGTCGACAGCTTTGTGACAGCAGCCAGATTAAAGAAGGGAGCAACTGTTGTGTTGGCTCCTGGCAACGATGAAGAGCGTGAACCGGCCGACCGTTGGAAGCTTCAAGGGAAGCCAACTTCCCGGAAGAAGTCAATGAACCATTGCACATTTTCTTGAAGGTTGTCAAATCTCCAGCCAAGGAGAGGAAGAGAAGAATAGAGGAACCTTCTTCTCCGGTTGCGAAGAAGAAGCTAGTCTTAGAATCGTCAGAAAGGGTCACGACCCGATCACAATCTCGACAGTAGGCCGAGTCAACTCAAAGAGAAGAGGCGGCGACCCCGACCTCTATCCAAAGACCGGTAAATGTTATAGATGTAGAGAGTCCAGAGAGACCTCTACATAGAAAGAAAATGGTCTTCAGAAGAAAGAAGGTAGTCACTCCTCGACCTATGTCATCGGTCGTGGCTAGTGCTGTTGCCGGAGTTACAATTTCATCTCCTACACCCGCCCCTGAACCTGAAGCTTTCAGCCCAGAGAGGAGGGATGAGGTTGTAGAGACCATAGAGGAAGCCGTGGAGAAAGAAGATGAAGTGGTGCGATCTCCTACACTTGCAGTGGAGACTACCCAGCTTTCGGCTACACCGAAAACACTTCGTGATGAAGAGGATCGATTAATGATCGATGCTCTAAACGACTGCGACTTCGGCCTCCAGGATGATATGGATCCGATCGCAGCAACTAATAGTAGAGCACAAGAGGAGAGCACAAGTGATGAAGTTTCATCAGCAGAGGCTGTTGATGATACTCTAAATCCAGAGGAGGACGCTGATATCCATATATCCCCAGAAGCTGTTGATGACACATTGAATCCAGAAGAGGATATTGATGTGCATGTATCTCCAGAAAAGAATGTGGGTAAAGAAGTAGCGACTGAGGAAATTACTACTGCTGATCCCAAAGGTATTGAATGATATTATCAATCTTCTTTTCATAGATTAAATGGCTGACATCTACATTTTTATCGATGCAGAAATTGAATCTTCCCCAATTCCTCCAACATGTACTGACATAGTGCCAATAAAGGAGATAGCCAGCGGTAGCAGGCATTTTTCGGGCGACTCCGAAGCAGGTAGTAGCCAGGCAGTAATGTCTGAGGCTACTTCTGTGAGGTTGCAACTCGTGTCAGCAGAGGACAAACTTGTCCCTGGACCCAATAATGGTAAGATCACTCTTACTTTTGATCCTTCTCAATAGTTGCTAATGACAGCCAGCTGATGGTATTTGTTTGATTTTACAGAGGAACACCTGGGAGGGGCGACTAGCTCTACCATGGCTCCATTATCCAGAGAGACCTTCACTCATATGCAAGAAGCTGAACGTCCATCTGTACAGGCACCTGCTGCTGCTTCGATGTCCATGGGAGTAGCTGCCACTCCTGGTGCCATTGCCACTAACAGATTCATCATCGATTCCTTCACCAACCTTTTCTTCATTTCCCTCGGACCCTTAATAGAGAGGGTAATGGGGGAAAGAAGAGGTTGGTTTCATAACTGTTAGGGGTCCAACCACCTATCTGATAGCTGCCATCAGGAGTCAAGGTGATGAAGCGCATGCTGCTTACCTTGAATATATCTTGGATGAGCTAGAGGAATTGGTTAAGATCTACAAAGATCTGAATCGGGGGGAGGTAGAGCCTTTGGTACAGGCTGAGTTTGAGAGGATGTCACAAGAGGTTGCAGTTGCGAAGGTTGATCTCCAGATTATCTTGGACACTTTTACTGCCAAATCTTCAAAATATAACTCTCAAATAGAGATCATAGCATCTGCTGCCAAGGAAAAGGAGAAGAAAGTTGCTGAACTAAAAGCAGAATTTGCCCATCTTCAAGAAGAGTTGAGACTTGTTCAGCTTGCTCTAGAAGATGAGGCCACACAACATCAAGTTACAGTTCAGCAACTGGACGCCCTGACCCAGGAAAGAGATAAATATGTCACAACTCATCAAGCTGAAATCTCTCGCAGACTAGTAACCATGCCGACTTTCGACGATAAGTCTGGAATGGAAGAAGCTAGGAGGCGAGTGATGGACTCTCGTGAGGAGCGACTGCAAACTTTAAAGCAGCGGATGACTAGCTTGATGACCCCGCCAGCAGACTAGAAAGACTTTTTGTATCTTCAATTTTTGTGACATGTAATTCTGTAATGTCTTTTAATTTTGATCAATAAAAAGACATTTTCTTTGTGGCTCGCATATCTTATTCAGATATAAATAATAGCGATAGAAAATATATTCAGAGGTGCAAGACATGATATATTTCTTGATTTTAGAAAATAATTATATTTATTATATCTGCTCAGAGGTAATGTGGACATGGCAGAATATAATTTATTGTATATCATTATTTCAGTAGACAACTTAATCAAAGATAACGAATACATGACAAGTTGCTGATATGAACGAAATGGATGAATCGTCAAAATGTGTGAATGAAATGAATCGTCAGGATGAACGGATGTACCGTCAAATGGATGGAATGAACGGATGAACCGTCAGATAGATGAATGTAATGAACGAGCGAACCGTCAGATGAATGGATGAACGGGTGAACCGTCGGATGAATGTAATGAACGGGCGAACCGTCGGATGAATAGATGAACGGATGAACCGTCGGATGAATGTAATGAACGGACGAACCGTCAGATGAATGTAATAAACGGACTAACCGTCAGATGAATGTAATGAACGGACGAACCGTCAGATGAATGGATGAACGGGTGAACTGTCGGATGAATGTAATGAACGGACGAACCGTCAGATGAATGTGTCGCTTCATTGTCTTACGAATCTCTGTCTATAAATAGAACAGAAAATCAGATAGAATGATCACTTTCACTTTTTAACATAAAGATGTCGTCTGGAGATGCATCCAAGAAGGCTGAGATCGCCCCAAAGGTTGAAGCGGTTACTGGAGAGCGTCCAGTCGAGCCGGCCCAGCCAAAACAGACAGAGGCAGGCGAAGGCTCGTTTGTACCCAAGCCGTCAAGGGATATCTTGGACTTCCTTCTTGAACCAGGGAAGACTGAAGAAGAAAAGGCCATGAGGATGGCTGCTTGCAAGTTTCTGGTGGGTTCAAGCAAGGATGTTTTTGGCTCTTTTGCTGATTATGTTTTTGAGAAGGACGATAGTGGCCCTCGTCCCAATTTTGAGAAGGATGATAGTGACCTTTCTTGAGATTATGTACTATCATTCATGATGAAATAAAATCAAATTTTATTTATGAATTTGTCTGATGATTACAAGTAATGTCTTTTACATTTATACATAATACTTTTTGAGAAACTTGCCATTGATGGGCATCATTGTAACTCGACTATCCAGTTTTGTGAGTTGATAGTCTCCTTTTGAGAAGACTTTGCTCACGATATATGGCCCTTTCCACTTCGCATCGAACTTGCCCTTGCTCATGTGAGTCATAGTCATAGGACGTCTGACGGTTATAACGAGCTCTCCTTTCTGAAAGGCTCTGACCTTAACTTTGCGATTGAAGGTCTTCGAGATGCGGGCTTGGTATAACTCAATATGCTGTTAAGCCAACAGCCGCTTCTTATCGAGTGCTTCTAATTCTTGGAGTCGAAGAAGGTCGTTGTTCTCTGTAGTGAGCTCGTTGGCGATGGCAATCCTTAAAGATGGAATTTGAAGTTCCAGGGGTAGAACTGCTTCACAGCCGTACACTAAAGAGAAGGGTGTATAGCCTGTAGGGTTACGGACCGTAGTACGGTAGGCCCAAAGATATTCTCCAAGCTTTTCACTCCAGTTTTGTTTGTTAGTAGACACAAACTTCTTGAGGAGCTTGATGATAGTCTTGTTGAAAGCTTCAGCCAAGCCATTAGCAGCAGGATTGTAGGCTGTCGAAGCGACATTGTCAATCCGATGATCGTCACAGAATCTTATGAACTTTTGACTGATGAACTGAGGTCAATTGTCATGAATGATTCGTCGAGGTACACCAAATCTATAGATGACATGGTGTTTGACGAAGTTGATGACACTGCTGGTCTTGACTTCAGCCAAAGGTATAGCTTCGGCCCATTTGGAGAAGTAATCGGTTATTGCCAGTATGAACCGATGTCCTCTAGAAGAAGGAGGATTGATAGGACCTATAATGTCCATGCCCTAAGCTTCAAAAGGCCAGGAAGCAGCAGTCAGATAAAGGAATTCTGATGGTTGATGAATGAAATCTGCATGGATTTGACAAGCTCGACATTTCCTTGCATATTCGATGACATCAGATACCATAAAGGGCCAGTAGTAACCCATGCGTCGGATATAGTCTTATAGTTTAGGACCGGGTTGATGTGCTCTGCAGACACCGTCGTGAGCTTCACGCAATACTTGTTTTGCTTCATCACCAGCAAGACATCACAAGAGTAAGCCGTCATAAGTTCGCCGGTAAAGAGTTTTGGTGGTCTGATTGTAGTAGAATCGCAGAGACCGTCGACGAATACTCGTAGCTTCCTTGGGATCTTCAGGAAGTATGTCATGAACTACGAAGTCGATAAAAGGAGTTCTCCAATCTTCACTGATAATATTGGCTTCAGTAAGATTACTGAACTCAATATTACGATTATTTTCGATGCAGAACAATTCTCGATTAGAGACAACCACCACATGTTGTCTTTTGATAGGGATGGCTAAGACCGCTGCAAGATTGGCCAAAGCGTCGGCTTCAGTATTACAAGCTCGTCGGACATATTCGATGAAGAAGGCTTTAAATGATGTAGCCATGTTGATTGCCGCTTCATAGTAAGGCACTAGATCTTGATGGCGAACTTCATAGGTTCAAGATATTCAACGTCTAGTTGTTTAGCTAATTGAAGGCCAATGAGTAGAGCATTGTATTCTGCCACGTTGTTGGAGCAAGGTTCATCTAAGGAGTAGGCTCTTTGAATAGTTGACCCGTCTGGAGAAACAAGGACAACTCCAACTCCTGCGACAATGGAACCATTGGGTCCAATCCTGGATGCACTGTCAAAGAATAGACGCCAAATAGGAAATTCTTTGGAGATCATATTTGATTCCAATGTCTTGTCTGGAATTTCATCATAAAGTTTGGATATCTCTGGAACAGGATGAGCTGCTAAGAAATCCGCCAGGGCTTGACCTTTAATAGACTTTTATGGAACATATACCATGTCATATTGGGCTAACAGAATGGCCCATGTAGCCAATCGAGAGTTGAGTGTACTTGGCTTCTTTATCAGTACCCGAAGAGGATTAACTCGGGATATGACATGGATAGTTTGGCCAATGATGTAATGCCTCGTCTTTTGAACAGCAAACATAAGAGTTAGATATTCTTTTTTGACCGAACTATAACGGTGTTTAGCACCAATCATAGTACGACTGAGGTAGTAGATGGCTTGTTCATGGCCTTCTTTGTTCTTTTGGACAAGTAAAGCACCCAATGAATGATCCATAGCACGGACATACATTAAGAATGGTATGCCCGAGATTGGTGGCACCAAGACTGGTGGATTCATGAGATATCGCTTTATGTCGTCAAATGCTCGTTGACATTCTTCGGTCCAAATGAAAGATACACCCTTCTTTATTAGCTGAGTAAATGGTCTGCAGCGTCCAGACAGATTCGAAATGAATCTCCTGATGTATGCAAGTCGACCTTGGAATCCTCGTAGCTCTTTTAGGTTGCGTGGAGGACGCATCTCTTGAATGGCTTTGATCTTCTCGGGATCCACGTGTATACCCTTAGAGGTAATAATGAAGCCGAGAAATTTGCCACTAGAGACACCCAAGAATGACTTGGTGGGATTCATTTTGAGTTGGTGTTGGCACATCAGATTGAAGATAGTTCTCAAGTCTTAGATGTGATCTTCCTTTAGACGACTTTTGACAGCAATATCATCGACGTAGCATTCGACAGTCTTGCGTAGATGATCTCGAAAGATGGTACTCATAGCTCGTTGGTAAGTTGCACCAGCGTTCTTGAGACCAAATGGCATTACGATATAGCAGTAGACTCCGCGAGGAGTGCGAAAAGAAGTATGTTTTTCATCTTCAAGATTTATTCAAATCTGATTGTATTCGGAGAATCCATCCATGAATGATATTCGCTCGAACCCACAGGTGTTGTCAATCATGATGTCCGTGATAGGGAGAGGAAATTCATCTTTTGGACATGCTTCATTAAGATCCCGAAAGTTGATGCAAACTCAAACTTTTTCAGTTTTTTTCAAGACTAGAACGACGTTGGCTACCCAATCAGGGTGTTGTTCTTCTTGGATAAAGCCACAAGCGATAAGCTTCTTGACTTCATCGTCGATTGCGTCCATTATTTCTGGCTTAAAGCGCTATTGTTGCTGTTTGACCGGTTTTGTATTAGGTAGGATATTCAATTTATGAGTAGCAACTTTGGGATCTAGACCTGGCATGTCTTCATAGCTCCAGGCAAAGACATCAATGTATTCTTGAATAAGAAGAATTAATTCTTGCTTATCTGCCTCTGGAAGGTTCTTGCTAATGAATATTGGACGAGGTGACCCGCTTTCTCCTACATCAATTTGAACTAATTGATCTTCGGTAGGAGGTTCTCGTTGTTCGAATCGGAGTTCCCATTGGGTATCCATTCGTTGATCCCAATGATCTGTTTCGGGATTTTCTTCAATATCCTCGTCATAGCCTTCTGGAAGTTCAACGGAGACCATGTTAGAAGATACGATCAATCGATGAACTTGACCGATGCTGGTATCAGAATCCTATGATCTGGAATCAGTAGAGTTAGAGCGCTCTTCACTATCGGATTCGGAGGCTGCTGGGGATAATACCGAAGGTAAAGTATATCCGAGACCTCTTTTGGTCCTGCTATAGTACATCTCTGATTTTCCTTTCGGAACAGCCGTACGGATAGGAGTTCTTCTACCCTTACCGTAGTTGAGGCCATTCTTGAAGTCATAACCCATCTTTTGGATGATGTCTTTTGATTGTTGACTATAACGACGAAGTTGAAGATATCCCGTATCGTTACTTTTGCTATCATCCGTATAACTGAATTTTTGTTCTGGTCATTTAATAAAAAGTATCGGACTCTCGCCTCTCTTTCGAGAAGGGACAACAAAATATGAATCATCTGGGTGTTCGAGTAAGACTTCTGTTTGAAGAGACTGTACAACTCCTATTGTAAATGACTGAAAGCTATTTAACATATCCAAATAGCACTTAGCATGATAAATGATATCAGTATACTGGAAAGGAGATGCTTTTTCATTGATTTGTACATCTGTATTTACAACAGGACCTTTAGCCTTAGCAGGCTTGGTCAGATTGATTACAAGAGGGGGAGAAGAAGAACGTGGAGGAGGATTAGACTTGTTACGACGGAGGTCGATAACAAGCGGCTCAGAGGAGGTGAGCTCCCTTTTATTCTTGTTATGAGATAAATCAATAACAAGTGGCTCAGAAGAGGTGAGCTGCCTTTTTTCCTTGTTACGACGTAAGTCGATAACAAGTGGCTCAGAAGAGATGAGCTCCCTTTGATCCTGACCACCATCAGTTGGTTGCTTCTGGACTGGCAAGTGAATAGCCAGTGGTTTGGAGGATTGAGGACGAGAAATATGCCCTTTGACAGGTATGATGAGGGTGTCATTAGGCACTGCTTCTTGTTCTTCTTCTGTGTCCAGAGATAGTATTACTTTCATGAACTTATCCTTGTACATACGAGCATCGTTGCAGTATGCTTCGACACCTTTGAAAGGATAGAGATCCGCAACCTCCTTTTGAACCTCTCCATTGTCATCGACATATTTGAAACATTGATGGAGAATCGAAGGAACAATGTTATGTTCATGCATGAATGGTCTCCCCAATAGAGCATTGTAAGAACAACTATAGTTGTCGATGATATAGAAGGTCACCTTTGTGCGGAGATTGCCTATTTGGAGTTTTAGGCAAATCTTGCCCAGAGGTTCACTTCTTCCTTGGTTGAACCCCAGATAGTGGTGATTGTACTGGAAAGACTATGCACTGGGATCTTCAGTGCATCTAATATTGTCTTTGGCATGATGCTGAGAGCAGACCCTGGATCTATCAGAATACGATCGACTTTTATCAAGTCAACATATCCTGTATAGTATAGAGGACGGTCATGCCTATTGTCTTCCATCAGCATGTCATCCTGTGTGAAGGTAATGTTTGGAATTAACTCCAACAGACTATGACAATGGAGATAAGAGACAGGCTCTGCCTTCGGCTTCTTCAGAAGGGTTAGACAGGTTTTTGCCTGCATGAGAGCTTCACTTAGAGTTTCTCGAGTCTCTTTGGAGAGGCGCAAGAGCTCGAAGATTGACAGCCTGGCCGGTGTATTGGCTAGTTGAGCCAAGATATCAAAGTTGTAAGGCTTCTCAAGTCCAGAAGGAGATGATTTCTTCAAAGGTTTATCGAAGCGGACTTGTTGTTTGCCTTTGTCGGCTACCGTCAGCTTAGGGGGAGTAAGTTCTACAATCGGTGAGGAGACAGCAAGAATATCCTCAGTAGAAGCAGGTTGCACTGGAGCAGACTCAGAAGAAGAAGCAGGATTTTCTTGAGTCTCGGGAAGTTCCCGTAGATAGGCTTTTCCTGATCTGGTGCCCAATAGAATTTCCACTTCAACTATGGGGTCAAAAGACACCATATTGCAGATTTTTGTTTTGCCTTTGGAGCGTTCTTTCTTCTTGGAGGAAGAGGAAACTTCGAACTCCGAAGCAAGATCAGGGTGAATCCACATAATCTTGCCATTGTCAAAAGATAAGGGGACGAGACCTTCACTTCGTGGAGGAGGGAGATTCTCGATCTCAAGAGTAGCTTTGGGGATAGGGATGACACCGTGCTGTACCATCTGCGGAGGAAAGTTACCGAACTGAACTGAGACCATATTCGCGGTAACCGTCTTCTCGTCATGCTGTAGAGTGACAACGCCAGCGTTGATTAGCTCCTGAATTTTACCTTTGAGCACACAACATGCTCGAGTGGGATGCCCAATGAGCCTGTGATAGACATAATATTTGGGATGATCGGTCTTACCGACCTCATCAGGCTTCTTCGGGTCTGGAAGTTGGAGCTTATTGCTTTTGATCAAGCAATCGAAGATGCTCACAGTGTCATTCTCGTCAAAAGAATACTCTACTTTCGGACGAGGTTTCCTTGGTGGAGGTGTAGAAGGAGTAGAAGTAGACGTAGGTAGAGCTACATTGACCGCCAGAGATTCTTTGTTCTTCAAGTTGATGTTCAAAGTTTCTTTTCCTTTGCAGTTGTTCTGGCAATTACCACCACTCAATGTCTGATGTTCATCCCGGTCGGGGTTAGACATATGTACCCCTAGCTGTTTGAATTTGTCAGCGCTAACTTCAGCTGCTTTAGCGTTGACAATGAAGGATGGCCAGTCTTGGAACTGAGTTGACCCCGTCCACATGCTGATGATAGGCAAAATATTTGCCTTGCAGGTGTCTATGGTCACAGCGGCCGGAGTTCCAGGAGGCATTTTTAAAGCATCTCGGCGGAACCTTTCAATGAAACTCTCAGCGGTTTCATTATGTCTTTGTTTGATTTTATTAAGGGCTGACATGGTCATGTCGTTGATCCCCTCATAGAATTATTCCAAGAAGATTTGTTTTAGACCTGAAAAAGAGGTGATACAGCCATCGGGCAAGCTCCTGTACCAATCGTATGCCACACCGGCTAAACAGCCGACGAATACCCTGGTAAGAAGAGCGTCATTTGGCTGAAGTTGGACAGTCATTACCTCAAAGTGGTTAATGAACTGACTGGGAGAAGTGCTGCCATCAAACAGCGAGATTGTTGGAATCTTGTACTTAGGAGAAAATGGGACTTCTTTTCATTCAACTGGGTAGGGTTGTTTGATCCCCAACCACTGTAAGTTGTCCTTCTCTTTGAAAGCCTCGAACTGCGTACGCAAGAGTTTGACTGCTTCATTAGCATCCTCCAATGATGTAGAAGGAGCAGGCTGAATCAGAGTGTTAGGGGGAGGAACAGCGTGATAAATACTACCCCCAACACCTGACTGACTGGGTGTAGATTTAATCTGTACAGGGGTACTTGAGGAGATGCTACCCCCAGCCCTGTACTGACAGGCACCGACGATGCTATGATCTCAGGATTTGTAACAGGTACAGTCGGTGGTACTGTATGTTGGGCCACGATGATAGAATGCATACTTGCAACCATTTCAGCCATGGTCTTCAACTTGTCTTCTAGTGCATCTATTCGTTGTTCTTGACTTGCTGAACTGGAAGCATCTGGGTCTTCAGTGACAACATAAGCTGTCACTTCTCTAGGTACAGTGGAGGACTGTCTGTTCAAAACTTTCGCTGTATGCATCATAGCCGAAGAAAGAATCATCTCCTGAGTGAGAAAGAGGGAGATGACCGGAAGGATCTTGAAGATTCCTTTGACCAATTGTATCTCGGCTTCGGGATCTGGTATGTCAAAATACTCCTTCAGAAGATTCTTGGAGTAGATCTAAATACCGCTGGCTGGGCTTGCGAGGCTTGCCATGCTTGGAGCACTTTCGACCCCCCAGTGTCTCGGGAAGTCATGTTGACGGAAGCATACAAAACTTCGTCTTCATCTTCTGACATAGGTTCAGTGCTTGTAAAGTTCAGACGATCGAAGACAGATCATTTTGTTGTTTGACAACAGCACTTGATGACAACCTTGTGATTACAATGGTGTCCAAGTGGTTGCACTGGAGGTGTTGAAATGTTGTCCCATTTTTGTTTGAGGTGTTCTCGGAGATCGAAAACAATGACGGGACGAGAAGAAGTCTGAGGGATATGTTCTTTGACAACATTCGGAACATGGTTCCGGTTCTTCAAATGGTTTGTCCCTTGAGTGTACAGGGAAGTACTCACTTCATTAGCATAGGTGTCAGGATTCTTTACCTTGGAAGTTTGCCTCTGATGCTGGTTGATCTTCGGCATTGGCTGTTTATGTTTTGCCGAAGTTGGTCTATTGAGATAAGTCCTTAGATCAGCAAATTCACCCCCAGGGGTTTCTGTCTGAGACACCAGTAATTTTCCCTATTTTGAGCAGAATATCCTGAGAGTTGGGAGATCTTGGAATTCTGCTACCGGAGTAGGCAAAATACCTCTTTGATCAGTACATTTTCCTTTGGCAAGGAGGGAAGAAGAACTCTTGTTTGAGAAAGTTCTTGTACTGACTGGTGCCGAGGCACGCTCAGATTGATCTTCTACGATAAAAACCGAGGAAGACTGAGAAAAGACCAAAGGGCCTTTTCCTTTGTTTTGTGAAGAAGGGTTAGCTAAAGAGCGTTTCCCTCTGTTGTCTTCCAAGTCGTGGAACGAAGAAGCTGGAGAAAAGAACAACGGACCTTTTTCTTTGTTCTGGAGAGGAGGAGGAATAGTCAACAGACTACCCCCAGTAGATTGCGTTGGAGCAACAAGGTGTTTGGAAAGAGGAGCAGAGTTTTTCCCTTGCTGTAAGAAGAAGGGAGAGTAGCCAAAGGGCTGTCCCTCTTAGACTGCGCTGGCACAGTTTGCGCAGGGGTTAGAGTAGCAGTAGGTACATTGGCTGGATGCACATGAGGAGCTTTGACAGATGGCCTTTTGGCCACAGCCACAGCAGCTTGCGCAGCAGGAGTCTTGATTTCAGAGTGCTTGAGTTGCACTCTGGTTGCTGGAGTGGTGGACTGCGCAGGCAGAGGTGCAGCCAACTGTGCCAGGGGAAGAGGAGTCTTGCACTTTGACAGAGCAGCATAGGAAGTGGTTTGTGCACTGGCAAGGGAAGCAGCATACTGCGCATGGGCAGCAGAGGCAGCAGACTGTGTAGCAGTTTTGGGAGCAGAGATAGCAGACTGTGCAGCAGAGACTGCAGGCTGCGCAGAGGGTTGTGCAGAGGACTTTGGAGTCCACACTGAACAAACTTTGCTCTTGGCAGAAGTTGCAGTGCGACGAGTAGTCCCAGAGTTGATCATCGCCTTGTAGGCCGTCTGGTTGACCTTTACAACCAGCGTCTTCTGCATCTTTCCGATAGACGCAACGTCACATTGAGTTGTCACTTCCTCGTCGGAGGAGAAAGTCGTCCCCAGCAGAGTCGCCATTTTGTTTTCAAAAACAAAAGTTGTTCTTTATTTCATAAACTTTGTAAGAAGATTACAATTGAATTCTAGGAAAGTACAACTATAGGAATCCAATCTGAAGACGATCGCTTTATCCCTTGGACGATGTGAACTTTAAAGACGGTAGCCTCTGAAGAATGCAGCAGCACTTTGGCAAGAACTCCTGATCTCTGGTGATGATCTGATGTTGATTCTGATTTTTTTGATTATTTTGATCTGTGCTTTTGATAATGAAAGACTTGAAACTCTATTTATAGAGTTCTGGAAATAACTAAATTTTAGTTATTCTGGATTGCGCAGACATTGGACTGCACAAGCAGCAAATTGTGCTGGCAGTTACTCGATCGTGGACCAACTGTATGAGACGCGTGGTATTGTTTGATTGAAATACGCTTGGTCGTGTACAGACGGTTGCCACGTGATGAGCAATTGATGGCATGTAAGCCACGTGTAAATTGTCAGTTGTCTTGATGGAGTGCGCCACATGAACTGTACTAGCTTCAGACTGCACCGGGATTGAACTGCACTGCAGAAAACATGGCAGACTGTGCTTCGATCAGGCTGGTAGCATGCGCTGGCTGTACAGCTGTCCTCGAGCGCTGTGCTGCACGAGAAACGAACAGTTTCCTCGTTCTTCGGGCTGTCAGCTGTTAGAAGATCTGATTTTCTGTCAGATAATGATGACGCGGCCACGTCAGCTAGTACGCTTGGATGTGTGCGCAGTTCAGCTTGCGCAGTTGAGTTGTTGCGCAATCTGTTTCCTACGCAGTTCACTTAAAGGATGCACAATTTGATTTTCATTGCTTCTTTGATGGGTGTAGCTTGATTTTTAGGACCTACACCACCAATCGAAAACTTTTTACTTTTGATACCGATACTGTGTACCTTGATTAATAATAATATTTTTATAATTCTCTAGGATTTGGTTAAGATAGATATCATATGATGCAGAATATGAGGCTGAGAGAGTCGAGTGAGAAGAAGGGAAGTAGAGGGGGGCCAGAAAGGGGGCCTTCTTGTTGAACATGTGTCTATGCATCTATTTAGAATATACTCGAATAATGTGTATCTATTTTGCAGAATTATTGTCAAATGGATATGAATTACTATTTGCGGCATCGTTCGTGGATGTACAACCGTCATCCTGATGACATGTGCTGTGTGCGGGATCAATTCATTGAGGGTGTATAGCAGTTCCTGCAGTTCGCCAAGGCGTTCCCTCAGTACATGGACGGTACCAAAATTAAGTGTCCGTGTGTGAGATATCGCAACTTGAAATATCATCCAGAAGTGGAAACATATCATTTATACTCGAAGGGTTTCACGCCGAATTACTATTAGTGGACTGCGCACGAAGAACTTGTGTCTTTAGCATCGGAGTCGGAGCCTTATATGGATGTCCACAACCATGCTACTTACGACGATGGGGTGGGTGAACATGATTTTTGACGCGACGGGACCTAGTTTTGATCCAGACAATCATGATGCAGCCGAGGAGGCACCGAACGTCGATGCTGCAAAGTTTATGGAGTTGCTGGAGAATACAAGGACTCCATTATATCCTGGTTGTGAGGATCATTCACCGTTGGAGGTGGTTACAAGATTGTTGAGTATCAAGTCCGATTTTAACATGTCGTAAGATTGCTACAACCGACTGATGGAGTTGATTACAGAGATCTTGCCTGAGGGTGGTAAGTTTTTCTAAAGACTTCTACCGATCTAAGAGGATGGTGAGATCGCTCTGGACAGGATACGAGAAAATTGGTGTATGTCGCAACGGGTGCATGTTGTACTACAAAGACGACAAGGATGAAGACGCCAACAGATTTTGTGGTGCTGATCGCTACAAGGGCAGTGTTAGAGGAAGGTCTGTCAGTGCAAGGAAGCTTACCGATTCGATGCACTACTTGCCGTTGACGCCGCGGTTGCAGCGGTTGTTTATGGTGAATGAGACTGCAGAAAATATGAGTTGGCATAGGCAGGAACAGATCGAAGGAGTATTGGATCACCCATCTGATGGAGAAGCATGGAAGCACTTTGATCGAAAGTATCCAGATTTTGCTTCTGATCCGCGTAATATTAGATTGGGGCTCTGCTCCGACGGTTTTACCCCATTTGGACTTTCGGACTCCCAGTATTCTTGTTGGCCTGTGATCGTCACTCCGTATAATCTACCGTCTTGGATGTGCATGAAGACTCCGTATATGTTCCTCACCGTTATTATCCCAGGTCCGAACAATCCGAAGAGGAACATCGTTGTGCATTTACAACCATTGATTAATGCGTTGAATCAGCTATGGGAAGTAGGTTCCAACACGTACGATATTTCTAGAAAGCAACATTTTCAGATATGGGTAGCACTTATGTGGACCATCAACGACTTTTCGACCTATGGAATGTTATCTGAATGGAGCACGCATGGTCGTCTTTCATGTCCGTATTGCATGGACCACACTAAGGCTTTCCGTTTGAAACATAGAGGCAAACCGTGCTTCTTCGATTGTCATCGACAATTCCTGCCGAAGGATCATCCGTACCGGAGGAACATGAATGCTTTTCGTGCCGGCGTTGTGAAGAAGGCTAATCCACCGCCAAGGTTGTAACGCCCAATCCCAAAATACTTAGGACTAAGTACGTCATCATGCCAGCTGCATACATACGAAATATACTCCAATGTATGGAACCATCGTATCTATATATAAGCTGTAAAATACAGTAAACCACAATACTAATCTCATCCACAAATAAAGAAGGCAAAATTTATAATAAACTCATAAATTTTCATTATACATGTAGTTGGGCGGAGACAAATCCACTACCAACTATTTAAATGAAAGAAAATATACAAGGAAATGATCGATAGAATGGCAAGACGAACCAAGAGAAATCCTCTTCGAAGAAATGGAGAAGAGCACGGCCTTGGCTAGAGCACCTGCGAAACATCACAAAAGCACACACCTGGAGAATTCACCAGGTCCTCAGAGGGACGTAACAAGATACAGGAAGAACATGCCATTATAACTGCAAATATAAATACTATAAAACTACAACACAACTGGGTCCTGTTTGCCATTGATTGTCAAAGTACAGAATAATTATCGGAGGACTGAACTTAGACTCACAATACAAACTCGCTCGTACAAAGAAAGCCTAGGGACGAAAACCTAGGTACAGCAGTCTAAGTACGATTGTTTATTTTAGATTCTGGAGGGTGACGATAGAGGCTCGGGAAAGCGACGGCCGCTCTGCCTTACTCCTTGGACGATCGGTACGCAGCCTTGACTCGGGGAAGATCTGCTTGGTCGTTGACGAAGAAACGCCTTCTTGCTCTCTCTCTGATTGCTCTCCTGGCTTCTCTCTCTCTGTGTATATCCTCCCTCTGACTATGGGGGAAGTCTCTCTGTGTATACGTATTCTTCTCTGATTCTTTTTTTGTATATCTCTCTATATCTCACAAGGGAATGGCACCTTGCTATTTATAATAGTAGGATGTGATCGCTAGGGTTGCCAATGATTAGCTCTTGGAGATGGCGGCGGCCTAGGGATTGATCAATCCAGGCCGTTCGTTTCTGATTGTGACGAATCAGAACCATTAAGGGTAGATTACACCAAATCCCCATTAGCAATCAATGTTGATTGGCATAAATCTTCTTTATAATGATTCTCTCATATCTGCGAATAAATCAAATTTATTCTCCTGCCACGTGCCCCAGATCATTGGGATTCAACCCGATCTTGGACTGCCATAAATCTGGGAGATTGATCGGCTGAGGACACGTGTCCTGAGAGCCAATGGTGAGACTGGAACCGCATGCAGATTGGGCCGCATGAGATTTGGGCCGCATGAATTTTGGGCCGCATAAGACTTGGGACACGTGTCAGGACTGTCTGGGCAGTGGCCCCCTCCTTCAGACTTCTGAACCATATGATGAGCCGTATGAACCGCATAATGGTGTGTCTGCTTGAGCCGCATGGGCATGATCTTCTTGAGCCGTATAGGGATGATTCCACTCGAGCCGTATGGGACAGCTTCACTCTGAACCGCATGGGAAGTCTTCACTTCGAGCCGCATAAGCACACCCACGTGGCAGGGCCACGTGGCATTTTGTTGTTCTTGGGGGATCGTGTCAGAGATTTGTTTCTCTTCCCTAGAGATTCATCATCATGACAGAGTCATAATTACCTGCTTTGGTGTCAGGTCTGTCAACTTTTCAGAGGGGTCAGCCGTCAAAGCAATTAATGCAGCATAGATCGGAGGGAAGCACTGTCATGCCACATGTCTTCTGAACCGCATGGAATGCCTCCGGCCGCATAGCTCCTTATGCCGCATGACTCCCTGAGCCGCATGCGTTTTCTGAGCCGCATGGGTCTTTCTCTAGTATTTTCCATGCTTCTACAGGACCCCCTTCAAAGTTTTCAATTTGTAAAATTGAAATACTTTGAATAAGAAGCACGGCCGTGCTCTTCTAACCGCATATGAAACCCTGACCGCATAGAGATCTTGGCCGCATAGATTGTTCAGCCGCATAGCTTCTCACCACGCCATTATGTCATGCATGCAAACCTTTTTGGGGCAGGATCCTAGGAGTTTCTGACCTCTAATTAACTAGTCAGTATCGATAGCCGAAGAGTCGACTACTTTGTACGAAGCGTCGGTCTTGGTCCTCCTTTCTCTATAAATGGAAGGGTATTTAGAAGGATTTCTCTCTTAGACTCTTTCTGATTAAGATTTCTGTCTTGCTTTCTTCTTTCAACTGACAAACCACGATGGCACCTAGGGCTTCCAAGGCAGTGAAGAAGGTTGTGGCTAGGAGCAGGAAGTCGGCTTCGTCTTCAATTGCCGCACCCCCCGTTCGTCTTGATGTTCATGTTGTCGTCGAAGGTAAGGAATGTACGGAAGATTGGGTGCTCTGAAACCCTAAAAGATGCTGCTCTGCTGCATTGCTTCGTGTATAATCATACACATCCTATGAGCCGTATGGAATATATTCCATGCCCAAGCCGCATAAGAGTTGTCTTTAAACGAGCCGCATGAACACTTCTGAATATCTTCTGACTGTTTTCATCATTTCTCATCACTTTTTTCCGTCTTTTGGTTCTTATAGTGTCTCCACCGAGTGCTGATATTGCAGTGGTAGAGGATCTGTCGCTCCCTGGCGTCAATCAGGGGCCTTCCTCTGTTAAGAAGGAGACAATGAAAGAAGAATCGGAGCCTGAGAGGGACGACGTCCTCCCCACTGTCGAGACTGCTGAGGGTAATACCGCTGGGAATCCTGATTCTCCCATTCTGGACGAGGATCTTCCTCAGTTGCACCCTTCATACGTAATGTGGTTGAAGGAGTTGTATACGTATTTTTGTAACTAGGGGTTTGAGGTGTCTTGTCTGTAATGAAGAACTTTCCTGTAACCGTGTGGATGTAACTAATTTCTGACTGAATGGAATATATATTTGCTCCACTCTTTTGCTTTGTAATAATCCTTTTATCGGGTCATTTTGCGTGGACATATTGTCCCTAACATACCCAGGTTTTGGATACGGACAATAAGTTTAAAAGAAAGGAACCAATCATACTGACTCAGAGGTGCTGAGGACATGGTGAGCATGAGGGTCTCTTTGACAGGGGGGTACATAGAACAACTCAGAGGTAATAAGGACATGGAAGTTCTATGTAGGGGTGATTTGTTTTTGGCGGAAGTGGAACGACTCAGAGGTAATGAGGACATGGTCGTCTTGGAAATTTGTGGATCCGTTACCTTTGTTGTGCACTGGGAGTGCAGGTATTAGATCATGAGGGAGGATCTCTTGTAGGAAAAAAGTTCAGCGGTATGATTATACATGACTTTCTTTCACAAGAGTGACCGGGATGTAAGTTCAGGGGTACCGATGGGCACATAACTCGACAATCCATGAATGTTGGAATCAAAGTGTAAGTTCAGAGGTACTAGCAGGTACATGACTTAGGAATTTGGGATATGTTTATGGAAGAAGGACATGAGTTCAGCGGTACACGCGGGTACATGACTCAAAAATCTGTGAATGTTGGAATCAAAGTGTAAGTTCAGAGGTACCAGCAGGTACATGACTTGGGAATTTGGGATATGAGTTCAGCGGTACAAGGGGGTACGTGACTCAATAAGTTGGAAAATTAGGAGGTTGAGTTCAGTGGTACCAGGGGGCACATAACTCGAAACTCTGGAAAATGTTATTTAAACATAGTATTTCTTCAGGAACTTGCCGTTGACAGGCAACATGAGCAAGTCTCCGTTCTGCTTGGCGAGGCGGTAAGCACCATTGGAGAACACGGCCTCGATGATAAATGGGCCTTCCCATTTTGGCTGGAACTTGCCGGTGGTCTTGTGAGTCATGACCATTGGCCTCCTGACTGCCAAAACAAGATCGCCCACTTGGAATGTTCTGACTTTGACCTTTTTGTTGAAGGCTCCTGAGATGCGTGCTTGGTATAATTCGATCCTTTGCTGAGCTAGAAGGCGTTTTTCATCTAAGGCCTCTAACTCTTGTAGTCGACGTCGGTAGTTGTCATCCGTTGTCAATTGATAAGTGAGGGCGACTCGGAGTGAGGGAATCTGAGTCTCTAATGGGAGAACTGCCTCACTCCCGTACACCAGAGAGAATGGTGTATTCCCGGTGGCTGTTCGAACCGTGGTGCGATAAGCCCATAAGCACTCGCCGAGCTTCTCGTTCCAGTCACGTTTGTTGGAGGAGACAAATTTCTTGAGGAGTTTGATGATTGTTTTGTTGAACGCCTCTGCTAACCCGTTTGCTGCCGGGTTGTATGGTGTCGAAGCGACATTCTGAATGCGGTGTTTGTCGCAGAATCGGTAGAATGCGTGGCTTATAAACTGCGGACCATTATCATGGATGATCCTTCGGGGCAGTCCAAAGCGGTAGATGACGTGGTGCTTCAGGAAGCTGATTACGTTCGAAGTCTTAACTTCGACGAGTGGGACAGCTTCTGCCCACTTTGAGAAGTAATCAGTGATCACAAGTATGAAGCGATGTCCTCGGAAGGAAGGTGGGGTGATTGGACCAATGATATCCATTCCCCATGCTTCGAATGACCAGGACGCTACTGTCGGATGTAGAAATTCGGATGGTTGGTGAATGAAGTCTGCGTGGACTTGGCAGGCCTTGCATTTTTGGGCATAATTTATTGCATCAGCCACCATCATGGGCCAGTAGTAGCCCATCCGGCGAAGGCGGTCTTGCAGCTTAGGGCCAGGCTGATGGGCCCTGCAGACACCGTCATGAGCCTCTCGTATGGCTTCTTTGGCTTCTGTGTTCGACAAGCACCGAAGTAGTAATCCGTCGTAGGAGCGGCGATACAGCATTTTCGTCTCTGTATCGTAGAAGAATCTGAGAGAACGCCGTCTGATAGAAGTAGCCTCCTTCGGGTTCTCGGGCAGGATGTCGTAGACCACGAAGTCTATGAATGGTTGTCTCTAGTCTGACGCTTCGTCGATCATCTGAGCAGAATAACTCGCCATGGCTTGAACGTTGTTCTTGGGGCAGACCAGCTCATGGTCGATTACATCGATCGAATGATGAGAGTGGTTTGGCACTGCTAGGGAAGCAGCCAGGCCTGCTAGGGCATCAGCTTCGATATTTTGGAGTCTGGAGACGTGTTCGATGAAGAATCCCTCGAATGATGAGATAATGTTGATCGCTATTTGGTGGTAGGGGATCATGTCTTCATGGCGGACTTCGTACGTCCTCCGAATCTGGTTGACGATTAATTACGAATCGCCGTATGCTTCAAGGTATTCTACCCCCAGTTCTCTTGCGAGTTGGAGGCCAATGATCAAAGCATTGTACTCGGCCACATTGTTAGAGCAGGGTTCCGTGAGAGAGTAGGCGCGATTGATCACTAGCCCGGTAGGAGAGACCAATACTACTCCGACTCCGACGACGATGTTTCCCTTGGGTCCGGTTCTTGAAGCACCATCGAAGAACATCCGCCATATGTTATCGTGGGTGGTTGTATTTGAATCGGTGACCTCATCTGGGATTTCTTCGTATATTCTGGATGATTCCGATCCTGGATGGGTCGCCAAAAAGTCTGCCAGGGCTTGACCTTTGACAGCCTTCTGCGGGACGAAGATCATATGATAGGGGGACAGCAATATCGCCCATGTAGCGAGGCGGGAGCTGAGTGCCCCTGGTTTGGTCATGAGGACCCTGAGAGGGTTGATTCGTGAGATCACATGTATGGTTTGCCCCGTGACATAGTGCCGCGTCTTTTGAATGGCGAATACCAGGGCGAGGCATTCTTTCTCCACAGCGGTGTATCGGTGTTCGGGCCCGACCATCATTCGGCTGAGATAGTAAATGGCCTGCTCGTGGCCTGCGTCGTTGTTTTGTGCCAGCAGGGCACTGAGGGAGTGTTCCATCGCTCGTACATAGAGCAGGAATGGTTTTCCAGGGACCGGGGCCACCAAGACTGGAGGATTTAATAAATATTTTTTGATGTCATCGAAAGCGCGCTGGCATTCCTCGTCCCATACGAATGAGACTCCCTTCTTCATGAGGTGGGTGAACGGTCGGCATCGCCCGGAGAGGTTGGAAATGAACCTCCTGATATAAGCTAGCCTCCCTTGGAGGCCTCTAAGTTCACGGAGATTTCTCGGGGGACCCATCTCCATGATTGCCCTCGTTTTCTCGGGGTCTACATGGATACCCCGTGCAGTAATGATGAAGCCCAAGGACTTCCCGCTGGATACGCCCAAGAACGATTTTATAGGGTTCATCTTCAGATTGTGGGCTCGCATTAAGTTGAACACCGTTCTCAGGTCTTGCAGATGATCTTCCTTACGGCGACTCTTGACGGCGATGTCGTCGACATAGCATTCCACTGTCTTGCGTAAATGTTCTTTGAAAATGATACTCATGGCTCGCTGATATATAGCACCAGCATTCTTTAGACCGAATGGCATGACTGTGTAGCAGTATGTGCCAATCGGGGTTCGGAATGAAGTGTGCTTTTCGTCGTCGGAAGACATCTTGATTTGATTGTACCCCGAGAATCCATCCATGAATGACATACGTTCAAAGCCGCATGTATTGTCGATCATGATGTCTGTGATAGGAAGGGGAAATTCATCTTTGGGGCATGCCTCGTTCAGGTTGCGAAAGTCGATGCAGATTCGAATCTTCCCATTCTTCTTGAGGACGGGTACTATATTGGCGACCCAATCAGGATGCTGCTCTTCACGAATGAAGCCGCTGGCTATTAGCTTGTTGACTTCGGCTTCGATCGCGTCTATGACGCCTGGGCGGAAGCGTCGTTATTGCTGCTTGACTGGCTTTGCATCTGGCCGTATATTGAGTTTGTGGAGAGCGATGTCAGGATTTAACCCCGGCATGTCTTCATAGCTCCAGGCGAACACATCAATGTATTCTCTGACAAGTTCTAACAGCGACTCTCGTTCTTCGTCAGTTAGGCTTTTACTGATAAAGATCGGTTTTGGAGAAGATTCGCTGCCGAGATCCACTTGTATGACCTCATCTTCAGTAGGAGGTTCTCTCAGTTCGAACCGCTTTTCCCATTGTGTGTCTAATTGCTGGGCCCATGGCTCTAGCTCAAGGATTTCGGGGATGTCTTCGTCTTCCTCGTAAGCGTCGGTGAATGCCATGTTGACTGACATGACTTGTCTGAACACATCTCCGATGCTGGTATCTGAGTCGGAAGTCGGTGATCCGGTTGAATGTGACTGCCAGTCGTATTCTTCATCTGAGCTTTCAGGGGTCGTAGTAGGCGTTACATACCCTAAACCGCATCGGGTTTTGTTATAGTAGTTTCGTGGTTTGCCCGCCGGGGCTGGCGTCTTCAAAGGTAATCGTCGTCCAGTGCCGTAGTTCAGTCCTGGCGTTGTCTCAAGATCATACCCCTGTTTCTGCATGAGATATTTGGATTGAGGGCTATAGAGATACAGAGGCAGTCTTCCAGCATCTGACCCGAAGTCGACTTCTTCCATGGCGAGGGGATGCGGGTTATTCGTCCGGCCGAAGATGATTGGGTGGTCCCCTCCCTCGATTATTCGGTAAGCGTCTTCTACTGGAGTAAGTTGGATAGCGGTGTACACATTTGTCACTTGTGTATGTAGGTGAGTGCCTATACCGTGTTCCATAGCATACCTTGTACATAGCTTGTTGAGCTCGGTGTAGTTCAAAGATAACCCTTTATTGATGAAGTAAGGTATCTTTTCTAGAGGGATTACATCATCTGCAGAGGGAGCGTCAGTGTGGGCAGCCACATACTTGGCTAGCTCTGGATCCTCTTCGGCTTCCCCCTGTGTGAATGAAGATTGAGAGGGCATCCTAGTCAGCTTGATCTTCAGAGGCTCAACTGACGTAGTGGAGCGTGGGGTTGTCGGTAGACTAGCAACCCCTAGTCTGGCACTTGATATGGAGTGAGGGGTGGCTAGTTCGCTTGAAGTGTCAGACCTCGCATCGGGGTGATGACCTTTCTTAGGCAGGTGTATCGTCAGAGGTCTATCGGAGGGATTGAGCTTCTCTGTTTGGGATTGACCGACTCTCGGCAAACTGATGGTAAGTGGCCCTGTCGTGGGTCTCGGTACCTGGCCGGACCTTGGCAGCCGGATTCTCAACTGCTCTTCCTGTGCCGAGAGGCTGATTGCGTCCTTACGCAGCGTGGCCATAAGGGGTGCGGAATTGCCTGGTTTGCGAGCCTGGAGGTGGATTGTCAGAGGTTCTTCTGATCCCATGGTTGCTTCAACATCAGTTTGTTTATTTCCTCCTTCAAGGTGCCTCTTCGACTTTTCGTATAGGCAGGAGTCCGAGTAATAAGATTCGACCCCTTTGAAGGGATCGATGTCAGCAAATTCTGTCCTCACGAAACCGTGCTTGTCGACATATTTGAAGCATTGGTGTAGCGTGGAAGACACGATCATGTAATCGTGTATCCAAGGGCGCCCCAAAAGGATGTTATATGAAGTATCGGCATCTATGACGTAGCAAGTGACTTCTGATTGGAGATCGCCAATCTGACATTTCAGACGGATCTTTCCGATTGGGTAGCTCCTGCCCGAATTGAACCCGCTGATGGCGGTGTTTGTAGGGGTCAGGCGATGCATCGGGATGCGAAGATGATGCGGTAGTCCTTTTGGAATGATGCTTATGGAAGACCCAGGGTCAATGTGCATCCGGTCCACCTTTACATCGCCGATGTAGCCTGTGTAGTATAATGGGCGATCGTGTAGATTAGTCTTGATGAGCATGTCTTGTGGAGTGAAGACGATGTTGGGCATTGCTCCCGTACAGGCATTGTCTTGGAGGTCTGCGGGCTGATTTTCTCCCGTGAGGTTGACCCGAGCCAGGTACACGTCGGCATTTTGAAGTACATCGCTCAAGGCTGTGCGGACATCCTTCGAGAGCCTCAGGAGTTCATATAAGGACAATTTGGCTGGTGTATTGGCCAATTGCGCCAAGATGTCGAAGTTGTAGGGCCTTTCCAGCCCCTGAGATGTTTCCTTTCGGAGGGATTTGTCGAAGCGAGTCTCCTTCGGCCTAGGCTTGTCGGTCGTCGAAGGCTGAGCCGGTCCCGGAGCATCCGTGGTAGTGGGCGGATGATCATCAGTCGAGTTTTCAGCCACAGGTTAAGATTGTGCTCCAGATCGAGTAACAACGGCCGTGACTTCCTCTTCATCTGCTGAGGTGGTACGGCAGGATCTGACTTTTCTACTTTTCTTTTTAGAAGATGGAGTGGACTGAGTTACCTCGTGGACTAGGTCCGGATGGACCCACATGATTTCCCCTCGTGATGTGGTGAGGGGTACTAGACCAGCAGCTTGAGCAGGTGGGAGATTAGCAATCTCCATCGTTGCCAGAGGGATGGGTATAACCCCGTCCTGGGTCTCTGTTGGAAGGAAGCTGCCGAATTATACGGACACCATGTTGGCTGCCACGGTTACTTCCTCGAAATCGATGGCCAGAGCGTTCGAATCGATGAGGTTCTGGATATATCGTTTCAGTTGGTAGCAGTCGTACGTAGCATGGTGGACGTAGCGGTGGTAATGACAGAACTTTGGGTTCTCCAGATCAGCCGGCCGAGGCTCCCGTCTTGGTGGAGGAAGCTGAATCCTATCTCCTTTTATGAGCATGTCCAAGGTAGGCTTGACATGACCGTCTTCAAAAGAGTAAGTGATTTGAGGCCATTGTTTGTCCGCAGGTTGCGACTCAGGCTTCTGGGCTGTATCGGCCACCATAGCCTGCTTGCCTCTGTTGTCCCGGTTGTTGGAGGGGCTACCCCCATTATCGTTGGTGGCGCTGGGACACTTGCTCTTGTTCTCTCCCTCTGAGATATGTAATCCCAGTTGGCGAGCCTTCTTTAATCGTTCTTCGGCACTTGTAGCACTAATGATAAAAGCCTTCCAGTCCTTGAATTGACTCTCGCCCATCCAGAGACTGATTGTTGGGAGTAGTCTCTTTTGGCAAATTTCGATCAAGGAGGAGTCTGGGTTGCCAGATGGTAACTTCATTGCGGTTTGACGAAACCGCTCAATGTAATTCCTCGTCAGCTCTTTCTCTCCTTGAATGACGTCCATGAGGGTAGACATCATGACGTCCTGCCCTACCTCATAGAACCTCTCCAAGAACAGGCGTTTGAAGCCAGCGAAGGAGTGGATGCAATTGTCCGGCAGGTTGCGGTACCAATCGAAGGCGACTCCTTCCAATGCCCCAATGAATAACCGTGTCAGGATAGCGTCATCATGGGGCAGATGGTCGGTAGTGACCTCAAAGTAAGTGATGTACCGACTTGCTGAGGTCTTGCCATCATAGGGGTTGATATTGAACGGCTTATATCTTGGTGGAAATGGAACATCCCTCCATTCAGCAGGATATGGTTGCCGTATTCTGAAGTCTTGAGAGTTTTCTCTGGCGTGGAACATGGCTCGGAGCTCTTGAACTTCTCTCCTTACTTCTCGGGTCTCATCTGTCGCAGTCGGAGCCGTTACTTCGGGAGGATTATTGCCCGGGTTCGGTGCCGCCGAATTTGAATCTACGTTGATTGGGGGACCCGTGCTTGTCTGGCCAGGTGTCACCCCCTGCAGATTAGGAAGTGCCGCTTTGATTTCGTCTACAGACTTGACCAAGGCGTGCAATATGGCCTCCAAAGTGTCGATGCGCTGGCGATCACCGGAACCGCCTTGATTACTGTCTGTCATGAACACCGTCTTCACATGAGGAGTGACGGAAGGAGTGGTGGAGGATGTACCCTCCGAGTCGTACCCGTGCATCGAGAAATCATCAGGATATGTGGGGATGTTCTCTTCAGGTTCAGACTCGGAAGGAACACTACCCCCGGCTTCGGCGCTTGCTTCGTCTAGGATGTCCTTGGGGACGTCGATATCTGTTGTATCCGTCGGAGGATTTGCTTCCTCCAGTCCGTATTCCTGGAATGTCGGATTGTCGTGGATGTTTGGAGGAGTGCTACCCCCAGTTCCGACGACCCCCAATGTTGCAGACGACGAACTTCTTACTGCAGCAGTTTTCGTCTTCGAACGAGTGTGTTGAAATACTCCAGTGGAGGATAACCCTTTAGATGACGGTTTCTTAGCTGCCGTAGTTGACACCTTTGGGCTGGAGATGCTCATTTTCTTCCCTCTTCACTTGGCGAGAACTTTCTGTGCGGACTTGCAGGAGACAACAGGAGGTGCCTCGTCTTCTGAGCTTGGGTGATGTAGTCTTTGGAAGACGGATGGCCGGTCTTCCGTCACCGCCGCGTTGCTGCAACAGCAGTTGACGATGATCTGGGTGCATTGATGTCCGTGTGAGGGCTCTTTACACCCCGAAGCTCCTTCTCTTTCCTTGCGTTTGTGGAGGATAACCTCACGCAGGTCAGAGGAACCACTTTGTCTGTTTACCGCCGGGGGCTGGACTTGAGTGGTTTTATACAACTTTCCATCAGAGGCCCGCGTGATAATCAGCGGGATGCC
Source organism: Iris pallida (assembly GCA_029216955.1). Lineage (NCBI taxonomy): Eukaryota > Viridiplantae > Streptophyta > Magnoliopsida > Asparagales > Iridaceae > Iris > Iris pallida. The sequence goes on from JANAVB010026609.1 coordinate 35,678, forward strand.
CCGATAGTCAGAGGTTGGGGCAGTCGTCTGGACTTGATGAGCCCGCGCTGCCCTAGACTTCCTCCTTTTAGCACTTGTGGGTGCATAATAGGAGGAGTCTAAGTCGAATACCACAGAGTCTGGATTATCATCCAGAGAATGATCAGAGTCAGGACCGCATGAGGGCCGGTCGAAGACCGATCGAGAGAAGCGTGGGACGGATGCTAGGCGGCTAGCATTGGGTACCGTGCAGGCTGTCTGCATACGGCTGTCTTTTGTTGTAGGATGAGTCTTTATGTGGTTAGGAGTCACGACCGTGCAGGCTGACCGCATGCGGTTGGCATCTGTAGCCGCATGGGTTTTCTGCAAGCGATTGACTTTAATAGCCGCATGAGTCTCATCCGTGCGGTTGGCAACTGTAGCCGCATAAGTTATGCGGCTGACAGATGTGGCCGTATGAGTTTTCTTTATGCGGTCGGCGGTTGTAGCCGCATGGGTTTTCTTCCTGCGGTTAATACTCTTCTGCGGCTCGGATCGCGTAGAGTTCCTCTTTGCTCCTGCAAGTCCAGCATCATAGTGTTTTCTTCTGCCGGACTTGGGGACAGCAGAGTTGTCTATGGTCTGAAGTGGGGCCGCAGGGGAGTCTTTCTCGCCATCTTGAGCAATAGAGAGCACCCCATCAAGGGCTTGCGGAGGAGCAAATGATTTTGGCCTCCACTCTTTGCAAGCCTTTATGGCGCGGGTACGCTTCTGGACCAGGCCAGTGCTACCTTCAGAGAGCATCTCTTCGAATGCCTATTGGTCGAAGTGTACGAACATCTTCTGTTATGTAGAGCCAAGTTTGGCTGTGTCCGATTGCGTCACCAACTCCTCAACCGTGGAGAAGTTAGTCCCCAGCAGAGTCGCTATCGTGTTTGCCATTGATTGTAAAAGTACAGAACAATTATCGGAGGACTGAACTTAGACTCACAATACAAACTCGTTCGTACAAAGAAAGCCTAGGGACGAAAACCTAGGTACAGCAGTCTAAGTACGATTGTTTATTTTAGATTCTGGGGGATGACGATAGAGGCTCGGAAAAGCGACGGCCGCTCTGCCTTACTCCTTGGACGATCGGTACGCAGCCTTGACTCGGGAAAGATCTGCTTGGTCGTTGACGAAGAAACACCTTCTTGCTCTCTCTCTGATTGCTCTCCTGGCTTCTCTCTCTCTGTGTATATCCTCCCTCTGACTATGGGGGAAGTCTCTCTGTGTATACGTATTCTTCTCTGATTCTTTTTTTTTGTATATCTCTCTATATCTCACAAGGGAATGGCACTTTGCTATTTATAATAGTGGGATGTGATCGCTAGGGTTGCCAATGATTAGCTCTTGGAGATGGCGGCGGCCTAGGGATTGATCAATCCAGGCCGTTCGTTTCTGATTGTGACGAATCAGAACCATTAAGGGTAGATTACACCAAATCCCCATTAGCAATCAATGCTGATTGGCATAAATCTTTCTTATAATGATTCTCTCATATCTGCGAATAAATCAAATTTATTCTCCTGCTACGCGCCCCAGATCATTGGGATTCGACCCGATCTTGGATTGCCATAAATCTGGGAGATTGATCGGCTGAGAATACGTATCCTGAGAGCCAATGGTGAGACTGGAACCGCATGCAGATTGGGCCGCATGAGATTTGGGCCGCATAAATTTTGGGCCGCATAAGACTTGGGACACGTGTCAGGACTGTCTGGGCAGTGGCCCCCCCTTCAGACTTCTGAACCATATGATGAGCCGCATGAACCGCATAATGGTGTGTCTGCTTGAGCCGCATGGGCATGATCTTCTTGAGCCGCATCGGGATGATTCCACTCGAGCCGCATGGGACAGCTTCACTCTGAACCGCATGGGAAGTCTTCACTTCGAGCCGCATAAGCACACCCACGTGGCAGGGCCACGTGGCATTTTGTTGTTCTTGGGGGATCGTGTCAGAGATTTCTTTCTCTTCCCTAGAGATTCATCATCATGACAGAGTCATAATTACCTGCTTCGGTGTCAGGTCTGTCAACTTTTCAGAGGGGTCAGCCGTCAAAGCAATTAATGCAGCATGGATCGGAGGGGAGCACTGTCACGCCACGTGTCTTCTGAGCCGCATGGAATGCCTCCGGCCGCATAGCTCCTTATGTCGCATGACTTCCTGAGCCGCATGCATTTTCTGAGCCGCATGGGTCTTTCTTGGCCGCATGAGTCAATTTCTTTAGTATTTTCCATGCTTCTACAGGTCCTTAACCATCTATGTGATATGCACTTTGAGGACAACGTTCTACGCAGGGGCTGTAGGATCAGCAGAGTAAATAAAAAATGACAGTAAGTAGCACTCATCCGAGTCACTATCGGCCAGGGACAGTAAGTAGCGCTTATACGAGTCACTATCGGCCCACCCATGTGTGTAAAAGAAAAGGTAGCTCCTACGCTAGTAGCTGTCCTCTCCCTCCAATGATACTATAGGTGCATCGTAACTACGACACACCAACACGTATCGCTTCCACAATACTGTTTATTTCTAATAACTGTCAAGTCTTCTAACATGCATCTATTGACTGTTATTCCTACAGGCGCACGGGTGATCAGCCAACATGCAAGTGACCTCTATATGTTACTCACAACTCACACACAACTCGTGATACAATCATGACAAGGTTAATGAGATACACTAAGTTGACGGTAGTTCCTTAACTCTAAGTCCACATGCAAGAAGGAAAATAATAAACTGAAAATAGAGGTACAGTAAATATACAATAACTAAAAATACAACTAAATGTAAGTAGTAAACATGGCAAGGTATCTTGCCTGAGGTTGTGTGCAAAAGCGCGACGTCCAATAGCTCGAACCGTCAGAATAGTGAAGCGATGAAAGCCAAATTCCGCATACGTCTTCGGATGCTGAAATAAACACCACGAACATGTTTGGAATAAAAGATATGTCTAGAAAACGCCTGTCCAAAGGTCCAATCCTGGAATAGGGGCAAAATCGTAATTTTAGGTCAAAATGATGTCCACCGTTGGATCCGTTTTGTACCGAAATACGTGCCAGAACCTATGGTCTCTAAAGTCGTCAAACTACATGTCTACGGGTACAATTTGAGGAGATGAATCCAACGATATGTCCAATTTTGAATTCCGGTAAGCCGTGCACAAATTAGCCCGTTGGAGCGGGTTACAGGCCCGCCAAATAGGCGTTCCAGTCGACCAACTCAGAATCGGACCAAACTTGGCATACATGACCAGAAAAATGATACGGTCCTGCTGGTGCAAGTTTTATCTCAATTTTGACGAACGTGCACAAAATAATTAGAAAATTTATAAAAAGGTTGATACGGAAAATTTCGACGGATACATATCAAATTCGTTCGCACACACGACCAATTTGAATTTCGTCAAAGCCCACACGTCCGTGAAGTTGATACGCACCTTTCGATGCTTTCGTTTCGCGACCACGTTGCCCGGTTTGGTGGGACGCACGTGGTATCGAAGGATTTTTCTAAAATTTTAAAAACTATTTTTAACATTTTTTTCGATTTTTAGAAAGGAATTACTCGATAAATACTCGATGAAATGAATAACTACAAAAATGGGTCTGGAGCCCTGTAGATTGGGTACAATTCTATTCATACAAAATCTTGGAACAGACGGAAGATCGACGAGTAATCGCCTCCAAAGTCGGGTATCGGGGATAGATTTTTTTCTGTTTATGAACAGAATTTTTGTCGACTTTGGGTTTAATTTTCTACGTGTATAACGCGATTGAATTGAATCCATCTGAAGGATGTTGAAGGGGGTAGGGTTGTGATCGAACCTGAGAAATTTGTTCAAGGATCGAGCGATCGAGGAGGACGAGAAGTTGCAGCGAAGATGGGGTCTTGAGCAGTCATTGGCTGCTACAAGCTGATGCGGTTGCTACTTAGATTCAGCCAGGCTGGCGGTTGGCCGTCCAAGGCAGCGCTCCAGTTGTCCGGGCAGCACGCCAGGGTAGGGTCGCTGGGAGACTGGTGGTGCACCGTATCGATGGTTAGGGTTTGGAGATTAGGGGCTGTTTGTAAAAACAAAATTTGTTTATTCCAAACTTGTAAAAGAGTACAAAGTACAATAAATTTTGGAGAAGTACAACTTTAGGAATCTGATCAGAAGACGATTACTTTATCCCTTGGACTATGTGAACTTGAAGACTGTAGCCTCTAGAGAATGCACCAGCAATTTTGCAAGAGTTCTTGATCTCTGTGTGTATGTATCTGATGATGATTGGAAACTCTATTTGTAGAGTTCTTAAAATAACTGTTTTAGCAGTTATTCTGATAGTGCGCGAAGCTGGATTGCGCCATATTGAGTTGTGCTAACCTCTTGTTGTGCCAACTTTCATTCAGTTGTCAATCGTGTACTGACTGTATTTAGACGCGTGGCATCATATGATTGAGATACGCGTGGTCGTGTACAGGATAGTAGACACGTCTTGAGAGATTAGTGGCATGTGCGCCACGTCATCCTGCTTTAGAATATAAGTTGTCTCAACTTTATCAGGTTGTGCGAGCTTCAGTCAACAAGTCAAACTGTGCTTGATTTGGGCTGCGCCTACACACGTGGCAGCTTATGAGCAAAAGTCATTCAGGTTGCGCCCAGGCACAACTAAGGATTTTGTTTAGATTGTGCCTGGGTGCAACTCACGAAGTGTACAGGACAGCTGTCCACTAACTCCCCATTAACGGCACAATTTACGGGATTTGAAGAGATTTTCCTCGTTCACTGTTGTGTCAGTTGTCAGCGTTATCTGGTAATGAGGACCATTAAGTGTTAGATGTCACGTAGGTTTTGGCACAACTAGACTGGACGCAGTCTGATATCAGGCGCAACCTGATCACTGGCGCAGTCTGTTCTCTGAGCTTTATATCTGTGGCGCAACCTAATTTTTGGGGCACAATTTGATCACTGATCAGTATATTCAGGGCGCAACTTGATTTTTAGGCTCTACAAGACCCCCTTCAAATTTTTCAAAACTTAAAAACATTGCAAAGTTTTGGAATACTTTGAATTTAGAAAAGTTTTGACTAAGTCAAGTTACGCCGGACAATGCTCGGTCATCACGATTAAATACCTTTCTCGAAAATACTCAATTCTCTCTTCATCTTCTGGAGTTTCATTGATTATTTTCAGTTTCCCATGAGGAATACAAAAAGTCAATTTGTTGATATATATGTAGTAGTTGATCTTTGTGCTTTGTTCTTCACTTCTATTCTTCAATGGCCCCCAAGAAGAAAGAGATGGAGACCAATACTGACACCACAATCAAGTCTCCTGAAGAGGGACATGATGTTGCGCCTATAACATTTTTGTTGGAGGCTGACCCAGCTTTGAGGACAGTGAACTTTTTGAACTGTTTCGGTTTAACCCCGTCAGTCTTCAATCGCTCAAGTGGCGGATCATGCTCTGAGGAGCATGGCAATTCAGAGGGATTTCTTAACATGATGCGTCGTTCGGGGATCCGCACCATGCAAGAATTGGACGTCGCCCTTCGTCAGACTGATGAAGGCAAGGACAAGAAATAATATTCTAGACAGAACAACTTTTTATTTTTATGTCCTTGACTGTAGGGGTCCACCCGTCTTTATGCAATGAAACCTAAATTTTTTGATTTTGTGTGGCTGTGATTTCGAATGGTGCTCATGGACATATTCTTTTAGCTAATTCTTCGTTTTACTGTTTCTTCTGAAGAACACATGGCAGTCGTTACACGGTTTTAGATGCCCATTTTTAGTTCTTTCCCAAAATAGGATCCTAGAACGACGCACCCACCTCATCTTTAACCTCTTTAAAAAGGACATCTAAAAATGAAAGAACCATTCATACTCTCTCAAAACAAATGTCTTTCCATAAGGTTTCACTTGTGCCACTTCATCCTGATGTTATTTGCCTGCATGCTGTGTCTTCAAAAATTGGTAAGTCTCGACAAAGAATCAATGGTATGAATATTCTTCTTTCGTATCACTTTTGGAGATAAGTATCGATCTGCATGGTATAGACACTGTTGATATACGCTGACTATTTATGAGAATAGGCACACACTGTGGTCCAGTATTTAGCTTCGATCAGAGGCACGTATTGCTGACATACACTTGTTTGATCAGTACTTAGTGCTGATATGCGCCTGTTTGTAGGTACAGTGCTGATGTGCGCCTGTTTGTAGGCGCAATGCTAATGTGCGCCTGTTCGTAGGTGTAATGCTGATGTGTGCCTGTTTGTAGACGTATACTGCTGATAGATTTTGCTAACTTCTTTTGTTTCATTGATATTTGTAGAGACTTGGTTAGCGAGTTTCTTCAGAACTGGCATTGGTGATTTGGATGTTGTAGAGAGCATTCTTCTGATACTCATATTAGACAGCTCATGCGGTTCTGACACTCAAATCAGACAGCTCAGGACTCTTCATGTTAAGAAGGGCCTTCCTTAGATGGTAGAAAGAGCCTTTATACATAAGAGTTGGATGGTGAATACGCAGAACTAGGAATTGTATTACAAGGGTGATCTCGTTCCTAGTTCTCCTGGTGGGTTGTCTTTTCTGCACCAGTTGTATTGACAGCAGCTCATCTTTGGGCTGCTGCACTCTGGGGTTCTCCTCTCGTCTTTCTGAGAGAGAAGACCGGAGTTAATTCCATTGTCTGGCTCGTTGCTTCAGGTCGAGATGACAAGGAATTGCCACCAACAAATAAGAAGATCCAAAGATGTAATAGACCTTTATTATCGATGGAAAGATCCAAAGATGTAATAGACCTTCATTTAGAATAAAAATCCAAGATGTAATAGATTTTCATCAAGATGTATCTATGCTTTTAAAGAAGGAATAAAAAAATAATTGTCTTATTATTCTCTTTTTTTATAATTTTATTTTGCTATGCTGTCATAGATAGCAGAATCCAGAGAGGATTACGAATGTGGCAAGTTGTTTTGATGTAAATATTTGGAATTCAAGTTCGTAAGAGACATGACCTCTCACTATGATGAATGAATGGGTGATCATTCACTTCAATTTCCGAGGAAGAAATATTGAATGAATGGTCATTTAAATTTTCGAAGAAGAAAGCGGATGAATCAAGCACGTCAGTTTCAATGAAGGAAAGATGAAGAATCGGTTATGAATGAACCGTTAGAAATAAACGAACAGTTGTGCCTCTTTCAAAAAGTCGCATCAGTTCTCAAGGATGATTACTTAGTTGTTCTGCCTATAAATAGAATAAAACTTTTAAAAATATTGTCAATCTCTTTTCTTCCTGTGCAAGAAAAAATGTCTTCCAAAGATTCGATTGCTCCGAAGACGGAAGAAGAAACAAAGACTTCCCTTGCTGAGCCTCCAGTGCCTTCTCAAAAAGAAAGGGGCGAAGGCTCAACTGTTCCTCCTGCACCAGGATAGGATTTGATCTCCAAGTTAGTGGAGCCTGGAAAAACTGTCGAAGAAGAGGCATTGAGGATGGCTGTTTGTGAGTTCCTGGTGCGTTCAGACAATGAGATGTTTGAACGGTTGGCGAACTTTGTATTTAATCATGAAGGATCAGGGCCTCCGTCCCGTCCGTAATATTATGTAATTCCATTCTATTTTTGAATAAAAAATAAACTTTTATTTACATCATGTCTTTGAAAATAAAGTACATTTTGTCTTTATACATAATATTTTTTAGAAATTTGCCATTGATGGGCATCATAGCAACTCTGCCATCCATATCTGTTAACTGATAGGATCTATTGGAGAAGACTTTATTTATCACATATGGTCCTTTCTATTTTGTCTCGAACTTGCCTTTGCTCATATGTGTCACAGTCATAGGACGTCTGACTGTAAGAACCAACTCGCCTTCTTAAAATGTTCGCACTCTAACTTTGCGATTGAAAGCTTTTGCAATTTGGGCCTGATAAAGTTCGATATGCTGTTGAGCTAATAACCTTTTTTCGTCGAGCGCCTCCAATTCCTGAAGTCGAAGACGATCATTATTGTCTGTAGTAAGCTCATTAGCAATGAGAATCTAAGCTCATTAGCAATGGAGATTCTCAATGATGGAATTTGAATTTCTAAAGGTAGCACAGCTTCACATCCATATACCAGAGAAAAAGGTGTGCAACCTGTGGGGTTACAAACGGTAGTACGATATGTCTATAGACATTCTCCGAGTTTATCACTCCAATTACGTTTGTTAATAGAGACAAACTTTTTAAGGAGTTTGATAATAGTCTTGTTGAATGCTTCAGCCAACCCGTTAGCCGCAGGATTATAGGCTGTAGAGGCGACATTATTGATTCTGTTGTCATCACAGAACCTATTAAACTTCTGGCTGATAAATTGTGACCCATTATCATGGATGATTCGGCGAGGGATACCAAATCTGTATATCACATGATGTTTGATAAAATTGATAACGCTACTAGTTTTTACTTCTGCCAAAGGTAGCTTCGGCCCACTTGGAAAAATAATCGGTTATAGCTAAGATGAACCAATGTCCTTTAGATGAAGGAGGATTGATAGAACCAATTATATCCATGCCCCAAGCTTCAAAAGGCCATGAGGCTGCAGTTGGATAAAGAAATTCCGACGGTTGGTGAATAAAATCTGCATGAATTTGACATGCACGACATTTTCTTGCATAATCAATAGCATCTGATAACATAGAGGGCCAGTAGTAGCCCATACGTCGGATACGATCCTGTAGTTTAGGACGAGGTTGATGTGCTCCATAAACACCATCATGAGCCTCATGTAATATCTGTTTTGCTTCATCACCAGCGAGACACCTCAAGAGTAATCCATCAAAAGTTCTTCGATATAGTGTCTTAGTAGTGTGATTATAATAGAATCGAAGCGATCGACGACGAATACTTGTAGCTTCTTTAGGATCTTCTGGCAAAATGTCATGCACTGCAAAATCAATGAAAGGTACTCTCCAATCCTCGCTAAGGACATTGACTTCAGTTAGGTTGCTGAATTCAATGTTGTGGTTGTTTTCAACACAGAATAGTTCTCTATTAGAGATAACAACCATCTGTTGTCTTTTAACTGGAACTGCCAACACTGCAGCTAGGTTAGCTAAGGCATCAGCTTCTGTATTGTATGCCCGACGTACATGTTCGATGAAGAACCCTTTAAATGAAGAAGCTATCCTGGTTGCTGCTTCATAGTATGGTACCAAATCTTGATGTCGGACTTCATATATGCCTCTAACCTGATTAACAATCAGCTTAGAGTCGCCATATACTTCGAGATATTCAATATCCAGTTGTTTAGCTAATTGGAGTCCAATGAGCAAGATATTATATTCTGCCACATTGTTAGAGCATGATTCGTCTAAAGAATAGGCCCTTTGAATAGTTAATCCCTCGGGTGAAACGAGAACAATTTCCACTCCCGCAACAAGAGTACCTCCATGTCCAATTCTAGAAGCTCCATCAAAGAATAATCTCCAAGTAGGAAATTCTTCTGAAATCATATTTGATTCCAAAGTTTCGTTCGGAATCTCATCATAGAGTTTAGATGTTTCAGGAACAGGATGAGCTGCTAAAAAGTCAGCAAGTGCTTAGCCTTTCACAAACTTTTGAGGAACATAAACCATATCATATTGTGCTAATAATATGGCCCATGTGGCAAGCCTAGAATTAAGCGTACTTGGTTTCTTCATTAAGACTCGAAGAGGATTGACTTGGGATATGACATGAATAGTTTGGCCTATGATGTAATGTCTTGTCTTCTGAACAGCAAACATTAAGGCTAAACATTCCTTCTCCACTGGGCTATAACGATGTTCAGCTCCAATCATCGTTCGACTAAGATAGTAGATGGCTTGTTCATGACCTTCCTTGTTCTTGTAAGCTAGCAAAGATCCCAATGAATGGTCCATTGCCCGGACATACATTAAAAAAGGTCTTCCTGAGATCGGTGGTATAAGAACAGGTGGGCTTATTAAATACCGCTTTATGTCATCAAATGCTTGCTGACATTCTTTCGTCCAAACGAAAGATACACCTTTCTTCATTAATTGAGTAAATGGTCTACAACGTCCAGATAAATTCAAAATGAACCGCCTGATGTATGCAAGCCGACCTTGGAATCCTCGTAGCTCTTTTAGGTTACGTGGAGGACGCATCTCTTGAATGACTTTGATCTTCTCGGGATCAACGTGTATACCCTTAGAGGTAATGACGAAGCCGAGAAATTTACCACTAGAGACACCCAAGAAAGACTTGGTGGGGTTCATTTTGAGTTGATGCTGGCGCATTAGATATAAGATAGTTCTTAAATCTTGAATGTGATCTTCTTTGAGACGACTTTTGACAGCAATATCGTCAACATAGCATTCGACAGTCTTTCATAAATGATCTCAAAAGATAGTACTCATAGCCCGCTGGTAAGTTGCACCTGCATTCTTAAGACCAAACGGCATGACTGTATAACATCACACTATCCGAAGAGTACGAAACGAAGTATATTTTTCATCTTCAGGATTTATCCGAATTTGATTATATCCAAAAAACCCATCCATGAAAGAAATTCGTTCGAATCCACATGTATTGTCGATCATAACATCAGTAATTGGAAGAGGGAATTCGTCTTTGGGGCGAGCATCATTGAGATTCCGAAAGTCTATGCAAACTTGAACCTTTCCGGTCTTCTTCAGGACTGGGACGACATTGGCCACCCAGTCAGGATGTTATTATTCTCTGATAAAACCGCAAGCTATAAGCTTTTTGACTTCATCATCAATTGTATCCATCATTTCAGGCTTGAATCGCCGTTGTTGTTGTGTGACCGGTTTGGCATTCGATAAAATATTAAGCTTGTGAGCTGCAATTTGAGGATCTAATCCCGGCATATCTTCGTAACTCCAGGCGAATACGTCGATGTATTCATGAATAAGGTGAATTAATTCTTGTTTATCATCATCTAGGAGATTTTTGCTAATGAAGATTGGTCGTGATGCACATTTCTCTCCAATATCGATTTGGACCAGTTGATCCTCGGTAGGTAGTTCTCGTTGTTCAAAATGAAGTTCCCACTGATTGTCCATCCTTTGTGCCCAAGGGTCCATTTCAATAGCTTCTTCAATATCACTTTTGTCATCTTTTGAGAATTCGGCAGACACCATGTTAGAAGATACTATCACCTTATGAACATGACCGATGCTGGTATCAGAATCTCATGATATAGAATCAAAAGAGTTTGAACGTTTTTGTTCATCAGATTCAGAAGGTTCTAGAGTTGGAAGTGGTGACGTATAACCTAGTCCTTGTTTCATTTTACTGTGGTATTGTTGTGGTTTTCCTTTTGGAACAGTAATACGAAGAGGGGTTCGCCTTTCTTTACCATTGTTGAGACCTGTTCTGAAATCATAGCCCATTTTAAGGATGATGACTTTGGATTATGGACTATAGCATCGTAATTGTAGCCTTCCTGTATCATCTCTATTATCATTATAGAGCATGATTTTTGGTTCTTCTCTTTTGTTGAAGAATATAGGCTTTTCATCTTTCTTTCGAGACGGTACTAAGAAGTACGACTCTTATATTGAATCCAGTGATACCATGTTTCGTCAAGATGATACGACTTCTATTGTAAGTGGTTTAAAGCTATCTAGCATATCCAGATAACACTGAGTATAGTAAAAGACATCAGTATACTACAAAGGAGATGCTTTATTGATTTTTACACCATCATTTACAATAAGGACTTTAGCCTTAGCAGGCTTAGTCAGATTGATGACAAGAGGGAGAGAAGAAGAACGAGAAGGAGGAGGGAGCTTCTTGCGATGAAGATCGATTACAAGCGGCTCAGAAGAGGTGAGCTCCCTTTGTTCTTGACTATCACCTTTAGGTCGCTTCTCATGGGAAGAAAGATAGATAGTCAGAGGTTTGGAAGACTGAGGACAGGAGGTACGTCCTTTGACTGGAATCACCAGAGTATTATTAGGTATACTCTCCTGTTCTTTATCTGTGTCCATTGCTAGTACTACCTTCATGAATTCCTCTTTGTACATACGAGAATCGTTGCAGTATGCTTCAACTTCTTTGAAAGGATTCAGATCTGCAACCTCTTTTTGGAGTTCTCCATTACCATCCACATATTTAAAACATTAGTGGAGCGCAGAGGGTACAATATTATGTTCATGGAGGAATGGCCTTCCCAACAAAGCATTGTATGAGCCATGATTGTCAATAACATAGAAAGTTACCTTTGTACGAAGATTGCCAATTTGAAGTTTTAGGCGTATTTTCTCCAAAGGTTCACTTCTTCCTTGATTGAATCCCAGGATGGTAGTGATAGTTGTAGAAAGATTGTGTACTGGGATTTTCAAAGCATCCAGTAAGGACTTCGACATGATGCTAAGTGCAGACCCGGGATCAATCAGAATGCGGTCGACTTTCATGGTGTCTACATACCCCGTGAAATAGAGAGGACGATCATGACGGTTGTCTTCTAACAACATGTCATCTTATGTAAAAGTAATATTGGGCATTAATTCAAATACACTGTGACAATGTGCACAGCTAACTGGCTCCTTTTTGGGCTTCTTGAGAAGAGTCAAACAAGCGTCAGCCTGCATCAAGGCTTCACTTAATGTCTCACGAGTTTCTTTTGAGAGACGTAAAAGTTCAAAGATTGACAATCTTGCTGGAGTATTGGCCAATTGAGCTAATATGTCAAAATTGTAAGGCTTTTCAAGTCCAAGAGATGATGACTTCTTCAATGCTTTATCAAAGCGAACAGGTTGGTTTCCCTTGTCTGCTGATGTTGGTTTAGGAGGAGATGGCTCGACCACTGGCAAGGATGTTGATGGTGTATCTTCAGCAGGAGAAGATGATGGAGGAAGAGCATCCGGGGATGGAGCATGGTTCTCTTAATTTTCAGAATACTCCCGAAGATAGGGTTTCCAAGATCTAGTGCCCATTAGAATTTCTTCTTCTGTTATTGGTTCAAAGGATACCATATTGCAGTTCTTGGATTTAGACTTGGAATGCTTCTTTTGCTTAGAAGAGGAAGGCGTTTCAAATTCTGCCACCAGATTTGGATGAATCCACATAATCTCTCCTCTGTCAGTTGATAGCGGAACAAGACCTTTATTTTGAGGAGATGGGATATTCACAATTTTCAGAGTAGTCCTTAGAATGGGGACAACACCATCTTGTATGAGTTGTGGTAGAAAATCACCGAATTAGAGAGAAACCACATTAGCAGTCACCGTTTTCTCGTCCTGCTGTAGAGTAACTGCTCCAAAGTTGACCAACTCCTAGATTTTGCCCTTGAGCACATAACATGCTCTGGTTGGATGCCCTATGAATCTGTGATAAATACAGTATTTAGGGTGATCAGTTTTACCAACTTCTTCTGGTCACTTTGTCTCTGGAAGCTGAAGCTTATTGCTTTTGATCAAGCAATCGAAGATGCTTAAAGTATCATCTTCATCGAAAGAATACTCTTCTTTCGGACGAGTTGAATTTTGTAGTGGTGCTGATGGGGTGGATGCCGTCTGAGTAACATTGACAACCAAAGACTCTTTTCCTTTGAGATTAATGGCCAGTGTTTCTTTATTCTTATGGTTATTCTGGCGATTACTACCCCTGGGTGTAGAATGTTCATCTTGGTTAGGATGAGTCATCTGGACTCCTAACTGCTTGAACTTTTCGGTACTAACTTTTGCCGCCTTTGCATTAACAATGAAAGAAGGCCAATCCTGGAATTGTGTAGATCCCGTCCACATATTGATAATAAGCAACAAGTTTGATTTGCAAGTGTCTATTGTTACAGCAGATAGAGTACCTAAAGGCATTTTGAGTGCCTCTCGGCAGAATCTTTCAATGAAACTCTCTGTGGATTCATTGTGCCTCTGTTTAATTTTAATGAGGATAGACATCGTCATGTCATTGACTCCCTCATAAAATTGTTCCAAGAACATTTGCTTGAAACCAGCAAAAGAAGTGATACAGCCATCAGGTAGGCTACGATACCAGTCATATGCTGTACCGGCTAAACAACCGACGAACACTCTGGTAAGGAGAGCATGATTTGGCTGTAATTGATCAGTTATCACTTTAAAATAATTGATGTACTGACTTGGAGAAGTGCTTCCATCAAACAGCATAATGGTTGGAAGCTTATACTTAGGAGAAAATGGAACTTCCTTCCACTCTGTAGGATATGGTTGCTTTATGCCCAGTCTTTGTAGGCCATCTTTCTGCTTGAAGGCCTCAAACTGAGTGCGTAAGAGTTTTACAGCTTCATTAGCATCCCCTGATGTTTGGGAATTGGTAGGCTGGTTAGAAGTGCTAGGAGGAGGAACGGCGTGGTAATTACCACCCCCAGCACCAGACTGACTTGGATCAGCTTGAATTGGCACAAAAGCAACCTAAGGGCTGGTACCCCCAGACTAACAGGTACAGAAGATGTTATAGCTCAGGATTTGTAACATAGTTTACAATTGGAGGTACTGTATGTTGAGCCACCATTATGGTGTGCATGCTTGCAACCATTTCTGCCATAGTTTTCAATTTGTCTTCTAATGCAACAATTCGTTGCTCTTGGCTGGTTGACGTAGAGGCATCTTGATCTTCCGTAATGGTATATGCCGTCACTTTTCTTGCAGCTGTTGATGAGATAGTTTGTTCAGAACTTTCACTATCTGTATCAAACTCCGAAAGGGAGTCCTCTCCCACATGGGTGATAGGAAGATCTTCTTGATTAAAGACACCTTGGTTCAAATGTTGATTTCTCGATTTAGTGTATTGAAAGACACCTTCACTGGAGGCATGGATCCGATCTAAGTATTGCTGACTGGAATTACGGGATGCATTACATCTTGGACGTTTCCCACCCCAGTGCCTTGAGAAGTCATGTTAATAGAAGCATATAATAGCTCATCTTCGTCTTCTATTATATGTTCAGGAGTTGAAGCATAGTTCAGACGATCGAAGACAGATCGTCGAGCCGATTGGCAACAACAGTTGATGACAACTTCATGTAGGCAGTGGCGATTTGAAGCACAATTTGGAGGTGAGGAAAACATTCTCGTAGTCTCCCGTCTTTGTGTAAGACGTTGCCGGATATCAGTTACAACCGCAGGACGAGAAAAAGTCGGAGGAACATATTCCTTAATGATGTTAGGAACATGTCTCCTATTCTTCAGGTGTTTAGTTCCTTGAGTGTACAAAGATGTATTCAACTCATTCGCATAGGTAGATGGGTCTTTCTTTATAAACTTTGGCTTTTGGTGCAGATTGATCTTTGGCATAGGGTTCTTACGTTTCGCCAGAGTTAATATTGGTTGACGCCTATTGAGATAAGCGCGTAAATCTAAAAATTCTGCTCCCGGTGTCTCTGTTTGTGATACCTTCAATTTTTTTTGCTTGGATCTTAAAATTTGCAAGGTAGGAAGATCTTGACCAGACCCCATAGGAGTAGGTAAGATACCTCTCTGATCAGTATTCTTTCCGGTATCAGAGATCCTGGGACCTCTGTTTACAGGAATAGAATCTGATACGTCTTCCTCTGAGTCATAGACCAGGGAAGTTTGAGGAAAAACCAAAGGGTGATTTCCTTTATTTTGAATAGGGTTAGCTAAGAAGCGTTTCCCTTTATTCTGTTGTGTGACCATTTTAGGCATAGATTATGCCAATTGAGGAAATGTCAAAGGACTTTTTCCTTTGTTTTGTCTAGTGTTGGCACTAGGACGTGAATTCTCCAAGTTTAGAACTTGAGAATTGGAAAAGGGAATAGCCAAAAGACTAGTTCCCTTGAGTTGCGCCAGAGTAGCAGATTGTGCCTGGGTTGCCGATTGCTTGGGTTGCGCCATAGTCCTACGGACTACTGGTGGCGCCTTGGCAGCAACATTGGTAGACTGTGCCTTAACAGTAGCTTGAACTGACTGCGCCTTGGCAGCAAAGATAGTAGTAGACTGCACATGGGCAGCAGGGTGAGCAGATTGCGCCCTAGCAACAGAAACAGGCTGTGCTGGAGCCACTGAGGCGTATTGCACCTTGGTCGTTGAGCACTCAAGTTGTGCCTGGGCAACAGCGACTGTAAAAGATTTAAGAGTCCACACAGTCCTGTTCTTGGCGATAGCCACCGTGTGCTTGTTGCTCTTGGTGTTGATCATATTCTCGTAGGCTGTCTGGTTGACTTGAACAACCAGAGTCTTCTGCGTCTTGCCGATTGACACAATGTTATATTGAGTTGTCACTTTTTCGTCGGAGGAGAAAGTCGTCTCCAGCAGAGTCGTCATTTTGTTTGCAAAAATAAAATTTGTTTATTCCAAACTTATAAAAGAGTACAAAGTACAATAAATTATAGAAAAGTACAACTTTAGAAATCTGATCAGAAGACGACCACTTTATCCCCTGGACTATGTGAACTTGAATACTGTAGCCTCTAGAGAATGCAGCAGCAATTTTATAAGAGTTCTTGATCTCTGTATGTATTTATCTGATGATGATTGGAAACTCTATTTATAGAGTTCTTGAAATAACTGTTTTAGCAGTTATTCTGATGGTGCGCGAAGCTGGATTGTGCCACATTGAGTTGCGCTAACCTCTTGTTGCGCCAACTTTCATTCAGTTGTCAATCGTGTACTAACTGTATTTAGACGCGTGGCATCATATGATTAAGATGCACGTGGTCGTGTACAGGATAATAGACACATCTTGAGAGATTAGTGGCATGTGCGCTACGTCATCCTGCTTTAGAATGTAAGTTATCTCAACTTTATCAGGTTGTACGAGGTTCAGTCAACAAGTCAAACTGCGCATGATTTGGGCTGTGCCTACACACATGGCAGCTTCTGAGCAAAAGTCATTCAGGTTGTGCCTAGGCGCAACTAAGGATTTTGTTTAGATTACGCCTGGGCATAACTCACGAAGTGTACAGGACAACTGTCCACTAACTCCCCTTGAACGGCACAATTTACGGGATTCGAAGAGATTTTCCTCTTTCACTGTTGTGTCAGTTGTCAGTGTTGTCAGGTAATGATGACCATTAAGTGTTAGATGCCACGTAGGTTTTGGCGCAACTAGACTGGGCGCAGTCGGATATCAGGCGCAACCTGATCAGTGACGCAGTCTGTTCTCTGAGCTTCATATCAGTGGCGCAACCTAATTTTTGGGGCATAATTTGATCACTGATCAGTATATTCAGGGCACAACTTGATTTTTAGGCTCTACAGGGGCTTCGGATTTGTGCGAGCGTATATATACGCTGCTGTTGTAGAGTCTGGCCGCGGGGGTTTTGAGCTCCTCTTGCTCACGAGATATTGGGCCCCCAATATCTCGCGAGTAGCCCTCAATATTTTTTTCCTAAGCCTTTACACACACACACACACACACACACACACACACACACACACACACACACACACACACACACACACACATATATATATATATATATATATATATATATATACAACATAAAACTCCTAAATAATTTGGGAAAAATCCTATAAAATTTATAAAAATAATAATAAATAAATAAACATTTAATAGCTACCTTAAACAATTAACCTCCTAGTTACATATAGTGTATATATTACCTGCTATCATTATAACTAGCAAAAATTACTTATTCAAACAAATATCTTTGAACTTATTAAAATACCATAAAATTAAAAATAACTACTAAATTTTTTCAAAATTTCCAAAAGTATTAACTAAAACCTTTTTGTAACTATTATGTACCATCTACATACATGCTTCTTATATGGTAGCATCTATCTTGCTACCAAAATATTAACGAATTTCCAAAAATAAAATAAAAATCAAGTAAATAAAATACTGTAAATCTATCAACTAATATTAATAAGCTATCTAAAATTTTGGGGGTTTACAAAGGTGGTCCGGATACACGATATAAGAAGAGGTAAAAGATTTACCAAGAGCTATTGAAGAGCCTGCTAAGGGCTACAAGTATGACAGATTTGGTCACACTCATAACTGGACGAAGAGGAATATATTCTGGGATCTGCCATATTGGAGCACCAATCTGATTAGACATAATCTTGATGTCATGCATATCGAAAAGAATATGTTTGATAACATAATTAATACTCTAATAGACATAAAGGGGAAGACGAAAGATAATCCAAAGGCTAGATTGGACTTGAAAGAAATATGTAGACGTCCTGCATTACATTTAATAAAGGAGGGAAATGGGAAGTTGAAGCAGCCTAAGACAATTTTCTCATTAGAGAAGGAGGATAAAGTGAGACTTTGTAGGTGGATTCAAGGCCTAAAATTTCCAGATGGGTATGTTTCGAACTTGAGAAGATGCGTCGACCTCAAGGAGAACAAGCTTCGTTGTTTTTCAGCACATATAATGATGAGTTGAGGTCGGTTAGACCCTACATAACAGACGAAGCATTAGAACAAGAAATGAGACATCATTTTCATTCCTGGTTGAGCGCATATGTAAGCATCTCGGTAATTACTGATCACTTCTAATGCAACTGCGCAATAAATAACTTACTATCGCTTCTTTGGTATTCAGATCGATCATTTAATTTCACCCGAGATTGAATCAATTGGAACCCTTGCCAAGGGACCAATTACTGCTGTTAAAATATGGCCAAGTTACTGTATGAATAGTTTTAGGTTCAAGTCGACAAATGCTCCGATCAGAGACAGCTTCCAGGATCTTGATTCCACGAAAAATTGTTGTTTGTGTATCAAATTTTCGAACTACAAAGATATCAATCCAGGCAATGATTTCTTTGGCATCTTGCGAGAGGTTGTGTAATTGACATATAATTATGGCAGAGAACCTGCTAAGATCGTGTTGTTCAAGTGTGAATGGTTCGATCCGATAGAAAATCAAGGTTGGAAAATTGACAAGCATGGTCTTGTGGATATAAACTACAAGCGTAGATATCAAGGCTACGAACCATCTGTCCCATTAGCTCAGGCTCAGCTCGTGTACTTCACAGCTTATCTGAGACAGGGAACAATAAGGTCTGAATAGTGGGCAGTATACAAGACTAAAGCTAGAGATACCTTTGACGTTGACAAAAAAGCTTATCAGGAGGACAAGCTACCTCTTATAACAAATATTGTTGATGTGGACTCCACGAAAGTTAATCATTACACGACTAATAATTTAGAAGAGGTAGAATTATCCGAAGAGGAAGGCGAAGTCAACGAAGGCGAAGATGAAAGTGAAGATGAAGAGGAAGAGGAAGATGAGGTCGAGGAAGACGAACAAGATGAATATTCTGAAGATGATTGAGAGAGATGTACTTTTATTTTCTTATTATGTAGACTTGGTTATCTGGATAATCTGGACTTCGATATTTTTGTAGAATGTACTATATGAACTTAAGATGTTTCTTGTAGAATGTACTTTCATATTTCTGACTGTAGAATATACTTAGTTATTATCTAGTCTCTGTTATTTGTTGTATCATCATATGTTGTTATCATGTATGACAGGATCCCGCAGATCGTTCGGCAGGTCCCAACGTGGGGGATGGGGTTCTCCTCCGGTACTTCCTACTGGTACTGGCTCTGGATCCTCGTCGCTGAGTACTCCAACGTATCGATCAGTACCTCCGCCTGCCACGACGTTATATGGCATATCTCCTGGGATGAGTAGTTCCAGGCCTGACACTGCTCCCTCGTCCAGAGTTCCTCCTGCTGACACTGCTCCTTCGTCTAGCATTCCTCCTGTTGATATGACGATGGAGACAGATGAGCATATGGAGGAGGCTAAGCCGACGCCGGACCAGTATCAGGCAGATCATCCGTGCGCACCTCCGGAGGAGACGAGGACGGAGATCTGGGCCGCCGACGGTACAAAGTAAGTGTTTTGGTTATCGTATATATCGTTTATTTCTTTATTCATAATAAATTCATTTTTTATGAATGTAATAACCTTTGTATAGATATCGTCCCTCATCGGTACAGAGACGCCTGGGCCATTTTCTGAGGTACAATTATGGTGGCCCTTGGATAAACTACTTTGATGCACCGGAGGATAGAAAGAACTTCTGGTTTGCGCAGTTCAAGGTAAAAGTGTGTATGGTTATAATATTAATCAGCTTATTTATATATATTATATAACTGACTAAATTGTTTCTTCTAGCAAACATATTTCTATCCACCGCACCGGGCCGAGTTGATCGAGGGGATATTTTCTGCCGTCGTCGCCAAGCTGATTCGTGATGCTATTAATGACCAGAAGGATCGTGAACGCCACAGAAAGTCGTTCAAAGGTTGGATCACCCCTGATCAGTGGATTGCGATGAAGGCTAGGTTCGACGCGCCTCGATACAAGAAAAGGTCTGAGAAGGCCAAGGCGGCTAGGCATAAGGCATCCAAGTGGTGCGGTGGGTCGATCCCGATGACGGAACATTTCTGTCGTTTGGTATGTTTTTTGTTTCAGAAATATTATTTTAATGTAAGTTCGATTAATTTCATAAATAGTACTAAATAATATATTTTTAACAGGTAAGAAAGGATGGTGACGCCAACATGGTGACCGTCTTCCTGGCCACCCATCGGAAGGGCGGAAAGCTTATTAACGAGAGGGCCGAGCAGACCTATGTAAGTATTACAATACTATTTATTAATTTTAATACTTCGTGTTAATTTTAATATAACTTAGTAAATATGCATGCAAATAAATATACATGTAGTTAGTAATAATAAGTACATTAGACATTAGAAATTACAAAGTATTCATACTTTCTAGGCCGACTATCTTAAGCTTCAGGAGCAGACAGCTGCTAGTGCACCTACTACGGGAGAGCCCGGTACTTTCTCGCAGCCCGCTCAAGCTCCGTCGGCGGACGAGCTATGGGTGACCATCGCTAGTGGTCTTCATAGGGGTACGTACTACGGTACAAAATCCTATGGCGCCCTAGTTGTGACACAGTCCTCTAGGGCCTCTGCTGCTAGTGTGCTTGGTCCATAGCCCTCACAGGAGTCTGCCTGAGTCCAGGAGATAGTTGCGTCTATCCGTGACGAGATGCTGCGACGGATCCAGGAGCACAATATACGGACGATGCTACGCTCCTAGCACGATTGGATGCGCTCGACCGCAACATCATGGAGCTCAGAGATATGACTGAGAGGACAGAGCAAGGCGTCACTGATCTTAGAGCGTCGACACAGCGCATCATGATGGAGCTGCAGGCATCACAGCTGTCCATAGGCGAGAGGCTGACGTTGATGCATGATTCGATGATTGATAGCAGTACGAGGCTGTTATCTACCACGAATTCATACAACCAGCAACTAGCAGTATTGGAGTAGATACATCTTCCGGGTGCTCCTTCATTATCACCGACGTCACTGCCTCTTCCTCGTCATCGACTCCACATGCATCGATATCGATTTTACGGGAGGAGTATAAGCTGTTCTTATCCCTTAGGCGCGGCGGTGCCCCTCCTGCTCTAGATCTGCAGTAGTCCTAGTTAGGACTATTTATTGCTTGTTTGTGTAGAGTGTTTGTTTGTGTGTTGACCCATGATATTAGGTTTGGGTAGACTTATCTCCGTGTTTGATTGGTTGTGTAGACTATCTCCGTGGATATTTATGTGTATACATTAGACTTGGTTGTGTAGTCATTGGATATTAGTTGTGTAATATACTATTAATTTTTATCATATTCTATTTTATTTTTCATTTCAACTGTATGTACCATTACCGGTGTTGAATGTTCCACCGAAGAGGTCGACGAACCCAGGGAATTCAACAGAGGGTTCTATTCATCTTAAATATTCATTATTAAACTGCAGGGATACTACACAAGCAGAATATGTCATTCCGTTTTCTATTTTTTTGCATATTTTAGCGACGTTTATCGACGTGGATTAGCGACTACATAGAAGTCGTTAAACGTCACAAAACGACGCTAAAATTTGCAAAAATTTACTTACAGAATGCAGTCGATAAACGTTGGTAATGGTAATAGTTACGTCGCTAAATCTACCGACGTTTATTGACTAAAGTTACGTCGCTAAACCTACCGACGTCTACCGACTGCACATACATCGTTTAATCAGCCGACATTTATCGACTACATATACGTCGCTAAATTTTCGACGTAGAGTCGGTCAACGTCGACAGATTAAGCGACAATTAACGTCGCTGTAAAATATCGCAACAGCGACGTTTTGTAACGTTTTCCTTGACAGCGACTTCTGTAAACGCGACAAACATGAAACTGTCGCAGAAAACATCGCTGAGAAGTTTTAGCGACGTTTTTTTCTTTCCGTTTTAGCTATGTTTCTTGGCGTCGCTAATATGTGAAATTTTGGTAGTGCCCCTAAACTATCGGCTCGCTCTCGATGAGGGTAAGCTAATAGTATATTCAAATAAAATTGTAAACCTTTTCTTCAACTGATGCTAATATTTTAACCATGTCTTACTTTTGGAGGTCTTCGCAATAATTTTGTATCTTCCTAGTCGTCTTTGAAGAAGATTTGGTTGCTTCATTTTTTGCGAATATCTTGCTTTTGATAGATCTTATGGTAGTGATGACACCATCATGATGTTATTTTTTACTTAAACATCGTGCTAAGAAATTAATTCTTTATGTACTCCATGCGAACTCCAGATGGTACTTGTCATATTTTTACCATCCTTGTATCCTCCAAGTTGGGTTGGGTGGAGAGAGAACAATTTTCCACTCTCAGCTTCTTTAAAGATTTTTGCAGTGTTAGAAGACTATTGATACCGACTTCCTTTATTTTGATTTTATCGTCCCTTAACTTTCTAGAAGGTTAGTTTCCTTTTCTTTTTTATTCCTCTCTGATGACTTTTGAAAGAGTAGATAGGGATAGTTATTTGGCTACTTAAGACTAAACTTTTGATGCTCTCGACCTTGCCTCTAGTCTCACACCGATTAATTTATCGTTTGATCTTGTAAAGGAAGTTCAAGCTCATTTTCTATAACGACGGTGGGATCTATTGACGTTTTGTTACCAAAATCTTGATCTTATAAATCAGACTTTCCTATCGGGATTATAAATTTTAACCCTTCATGTTATTGGTATCCTTTCTAACATGGAAGAAGTCGATTAGTATTGACATGGGACTATTATGCTTGAGTTTCCACCATTAAAATAATACTATTAGTAATATAAAAATATTTATAAATATTTTCAGAAATTAAATTATTATTTTATATTAGTTATAATTTATTTTGATAATAAAGTTTGGTATTTATATGTTGTATGTTGTGGTATCGACATTATGAACAATTTTAGAGTATGGATAATTAATGTAGTCATATATGGGAAGTATATATATATAGTAAGTTGAGATATAGTATTAATAATAGAGTATTATTATAGGTGAACTTGGAGGGAGTAACGAAGACATTGGAGTTGGTCAGGCATACACTCAGACAACGGTTACAGGCAAGTATACCTTGCCAATGTTCCAGTTTATTATTATTATTATTATTCTTTATATTTGTATTTTTATTTCTTGTTATAGACACTGTGGACGTAGGATCAGTTGTTACTTAGTGTCACGACCCGCACCCGGTATAGGGGCACGAGAAGTGGGTACGTCCAGCCTACGCCGCAGTGTCGGCAGTAGTAAGCTGTCCTAGGTTGCTAACTAATCTCATGCAGTGAATATAAAAAGTACTTGTCCAGATATCAGCTCCGAATGGAGGGCAAGTAAAGGGTATGATCTACTCAACACAGTCTAAACACGAAAAGATAACACAGAAGTTATACTTAAGGAATTAAAGACAACAACAACTAACTACTAAAATAATACACCAATATCTCAAACCAACTTAATACAGACTCAATATCTTAACTTTAATACAACAAGCCAAAACATGAAAGCTAAAGTAGTCTACTAGCTAATCTCCTGAATCACTCCTGAGAGTCAGAACCAAAGGTAGCTAATCCCTCGCCAGGTCCATGGGAAGTAGGGCATGTGTCCTCAGGATTATCATCTGTAATATTTTCAACAGGTCCAATCAGGACGGGAACGAGTATAACTCATCTAGAAAAACCCAAGTAAATGACAAAGAACTATAAAGCAGTTATAGACAGTTTTATTGATGAGCATGGCAGTTTTATACAGGTAATGATGGCATAGAGACACAGTGAGATACAAGAAAAGAAAGGTAACTAAAACAAGAGAAGAATCATGGCAATGAAGACCGTAAATAAAGCTAACTGAACTAGAATAATATGTACGAGTCCAGACAGTACGATATAAGTCTAATATAATTCCAGTGTGAGTCCAGTCCATATAATCCGTTACCAGATGATTTCCAGTACAAGATGAGTCCAACAGTGATCAATGAAACCAGGGTGAGTCCAACTATGATCTAACAGTGTGTTTTAAAATACCGAGGTCGACATGTAAACGGCTGTAGGTATCAGGCACATCTCTTACGGATCAGGCAAGAGATGGCTATGCTTCCAGTAGATTCCAGTTGGAGATTCCAGATTTGGGGTATGTCTACATGTCTTACTCAATATTTCCCCGCCCAGCAAGTGAATCCAAAATCGACAAAAAGAATCGAGATGAGTCTGGCCAATACGTGATGATTCCAGAAATGATTCCGGAATGATACCAATGACTCCAGTAATAGAGGCCAGTAAGTAAAGTATGTGTCGATACATGAATCCAGAAATATCCATACGTGTTGATACAGAGAATCACATAGAACTAACTAGAACTGAAATACAGTAATCGACAAATAAATGAGAGAATTATCAGAGAATGTACTCGCCTGTTACTCTGGAAAGAGTAGTATAATATCAGAAGTCTGTACCAGGGTCACAATGTCCTAAAATAGAGCAATACAGTTATGACATGTCCAAAATGAAGGTAAATGAAATCTACGATGCAATCTATATGAATTCTAAGCCAATCTAGGTCAAAGTCAAACTTGGTCAACACTACAGTCAAACTAAGTCATACTAGGTCAAACAAAGTTAAACAAGTCTAATCTAGGTTAAAGTCAACCCTTGGTCAAACATTCTAGCCAAACTAGTCAACTCTAGTTACTTGGGTCCATATAGGGTCAAGTCTTAGTCTAACTAAGGTTTTGGTTAATCATAGACTAGTCAATAAGACAATTAGGTTAATCTTGACTAATGGTCAACATCCAGTCAAACCCTATAAGGCTAACTCAAAACCAAACATAGACTAACCTGTCTTAGGATACCTAAGATACTATACTACAATAAAGTATATCACATGAAATATATATAGTACAATACCAACCTTAATCCTGTAATCAAGCTAATCCTATTCTCCAACTCAAGTCATGACTCAACTCTAAGTATCTCACTTAACCCTATACATATCTTCATCTATATAGGATTACCCTCATAATCTATATGGTCAACCTAATCATCTAGTTTAGTCAAACTCAAGTCAAATAGTCCTTCTATGTTCATCCAAGTCATTTTAGGTCAATTTGGTCAAGGTTTGACCTATAGTTGACTTTGGTCAACAATGGTCAATTACCTAGTCAAACTATGTCTTACTAGTCAACTAGTTAAACTAGTCATTTTAGGTCAATCCGAGTCAATTCTAGGTTAACTAGGTCAACTTTGACCTAAGGTTGACTTTGGTCAACCCTTAGTCAACAAGGGTCAACAAGTTGGGTTTTGGGCCATTAGGACTAGCCCCAAGCCATAGGCTAATAATCTTGGCCATAGGCCATAGTCATGGGGTTTCATAGAACCTATACCTAGTAGTTATACATATATTTATATATCTATATATATAGACTCTATCTACCTACTACCCATATGTCAAAATAGGAATACTATATATAATACAACCCACATACATATATATATATATATATATATATATATATATATATATATATATATATATATATATATATATATATATAATATCACTACATGAGAACTAATACAAATATATATATATATATATCATATATATATACACATATATATTTATATATATATAAAACCTATTTATAAAAAAAAAAAATATATAAAACCTATTTATATATTACATATATATATAGAGAGAGGGAAGAGAGAGAGGGATATAGAGTGAGAGAGTGAGAATGAGGGAGAGACAGGAAGAGGGGACAGGAAAGAAGAGGGAGGGGTACCTGGAACCAAATCCAGCCCCCAAACACACACACACACAGTAACATATATACATATATATATATATACACACAACTCCCTATATACACTACCAAATACCCCCAAAATTCACCCACACTCACACATACATATATACTACGTATATATGTACTAAAATACACTCATACAATGTATAAATCATATTAAAATTGGTTTTGAAATTCGTTTGTACAAAACTGGAAAATATCCTAAAATCAGGAAAATAGGGACTGTGCATTGGTAATATAGGTAACTCGATTTACACTCACCAAACCGAGCTAAGGCTCGAACCCAAGGGTTGGTAACACTAGCCCCTAGTGTCCTCTAGTGTCTAGGGGGACTGACACGACACCACGACACATTTCGACGTGTCCACGACTCACAAAACCCAATCGGGTAAACTCTGATACACACGCACACACACAGTATCGTGCACGCGTGCAAATCACCCTAGGACACGACACACACACTCTCGTGTCTCGTGCTCGTGCACGAATGTTCACCTAGGGGTTGTGCACATGTCCCACACCCTGTACCGTGTCCACGTTGATCCAGGATACGGTACGAAGACCGTATCAGTCGTAAAAACACGACTGATACGCGCGTTTCAGACCGCGTCGTGCACGCGGTCGTGCGTCTCGTGTTAGCGACACAGGACACGACACACCACGTGCTCATGTCCACATGTTCTCCCCATGATGGGCTACACACTCGTGTCACCACGAGGTGCCCAAGTGTCGTATCCACGCGACACGATATGCGCGAAGTTGGCCCCCGCGTGCGTGTGCGCTGACAGTGCACGACCAGTGCACGTGTCCGTGCTCTCTCGACACGACACCAACGTGTCTCAAACTCGAGGGGGGCATGTCAGAGGTTGCCCCCTCCTCTGTGTCAATTTTCACGTGTCCACGTATCCCACAGTGTCCGTGCTAAGTGTCGAGTAGCAGGACATGCACGCGTGGCCTCGTGCTGCGAGTTCGTGTCCATTTTGGACACGGACACAGCACAGAAATGTGCTCAGTCAAGTTGTTTCGTGTCCTACATGTCTAGGGCTTCACAAAAGTGTAATTTGTTTTACAAAATAACAAAGTTTAATCCTAAGTGGCATTTCACCAAACACTGCAATTAAGACACAGACACGTGTCCGATATGGACACCAAACCAAGCCTATTTCCTACCAAACTTGACCCACAGTTAGGGTATACCTATATGCATGCATTTATGAAGAGAAATCACAATATTAGCTAGGTTTATAGGTATTTACCTATGAGTGCAAAATCCTCAATATTAGGCCTTTTTGAATGAAAACCCCCTTCAACTCCTAATGTCCAAAGCTCCACAAATTCTCGCTAGCAAGCCATAACTAGTATCCTCTAGTGTAGGGAAGTCTAATGCAAGAAACTAGGCTCAATTTGGAGTCCAAATGATTAAGTGGTGAGGGTGTGAAGTTGTGGGAAAAACTTGATTTTTGGTGTAAAGGAAAGGGGCTTTTGATGAGGGGGTGTGATTATATAGAGGGGGGGTAGGGTGTTGGCTGCCATGGGGGGGGGGGGTAGGGTAGATATTTAGGGTCTCCTCCACCTTGCTAACTTAGTCCCTAAGGCTTTGACTAGGTAGATAGATATTTCTAGGTTTTAAAATATCTAAAAATAAAATATCTAGATATTATCAAACCTAGATATTTACACATAGGTTAACATCTAACATTAGCCTCCTAGGTTTGTGACTAATCTCTAGGTTAGGGTAAACTAGGTTAGGGACTAACATGGCACTAATCAAATAATTAAATAATAATAAAAACACATAAATCCAAATAATTCCTAATAAATCCTAGAAAATTACCAAAATACCCTTTAGGCTAAAAAGCCCTAATTTGATGTTCTAAACCTATGGCTAGGCTCACATAATCATGGTTAGTTTCTAGGTTATGAAATCTCTAGGGTTTACACTAGGGTTACACTAGTAAAATCACAAAGTCATAAGCCATGACTTAGAAAATAGTTTTAAATTAACTAAAATCATCAAAAATTATATCATGACTAAAACACCATTACTAAGTAATAAAAATAATAAATTTTCAAAAATATCCCAATTTCAGAAAATTGGGTCTTACAAGTCTACCCTCCTTAGAGAAATTTCGTCCTCGAAATTAAGATAGTCGTACTCCTTCTAGGTCAAACCCCCAGTCAATCAAAGTCAAAAGATAACATGCAATCATAGTCCTACTGGTCGTGATTCCACAGTCTCGAACAGGGTAACTACACTATCTAGCACATCACAAGCATATCCTGACAGGTACTAATGGAATCATACAACAAGATGGGAAAAGAAGGACAGAAAAGACAAACCTGCTAACCCGTCACCTGCAGCGTTGGTCTCCTCGACCGTCATCGCAAAAGCTCCACCCCTCTGATGCTAAGCTACAGGTGGCCTAGCTCCCTTATAAGAAGGTGCAATAGGACAATCCATCTTCTGGTGAGCATCAGACCCACAGTTATAGCAAACCTTCAGCCTCTTCCTACACTGCTTCCTGATGTGTCCCTGCTTCCTGCAGTATGAACAACTGATCGTCTTTGGGTCCTGGCCCCGATACTGATGCTGCACCTGCTGAAATGGCCTCTGCTGTCGGGGTCCCGGGGCTCTAACTGGCGGGGTCGAATGATGTAATATGGGAGGATGATATGTCTGCTGGTGTAGCATCGGCACTTTCTGCTGGAAAGCCTGACGCTTGGAGGATCCATCAATGTGTACAGAAGCCGGCCTCTTGTAAGATAGAAGACGCTCTTCGATACTCCGGGCTAACTCTAAGCTCTGGTAGTAGTCAGTCATACCGTTTGCCACTATAAGAATGCCAATGTCTGGAACTAGACCACGACAAAACCTACGCGTCATCTCCTCAGGGTCAGCAACTAGGCTAGGAGCGAAACGGCTCAGGCGACTAAACTCTGCCGCATACTCGTCGACAGAACGGTTCCCCTGCTGGATGTTCTGGAATCGTAGCCCCATGGCTACTCTAGCAGTGGTTGAGAAGAATTTCTTCTTGAACTGGGTCTTGAACTGATCCCAAGTGGCTCTCCCTCTCGCGAATCACGGCTCATTCCGGAACCAAACTCCTGCCAAGTCTATCAGCAAAAATCCCGCTACCTCGACCTGGAGGTCATCCGGCATCCTAACTCCAATGAGCTTCCTCTCTACCGAGTCTAACCAGTCATCTGCTACTACTATGCCCTCAGTCCCTAAGAACTCCTTAGGATTCAGACCCATGAAGTCCTTGATCGTCCCTGCTCTCTGCCGCGGCTCTACAGGTGGTGGGACCACGGTACGTCCCTCAGAATGCTCCATGCTCTTGCAGAGTAGGGTGGTCTGCTCCTGATGGGTTGCTAGAAACCCCTGGATCAGAATGAGCAGTTGGTTCCCGTCGAGTGTGACGGAAGCCTGGGTAGGTATATTGATAGGGGGTGGTGGAAGTATTGGGTCCTGCTGGGCCTGTGAGGTGGAAGGTGGTAGAGGCATCTAGGTTTGTGGATCTGTGGAGTGGGGGAAGGTGGTAGGTGGAGGTGTATCAGTTAACTGGTCAGCTGACTGGATGGGGAGTGTGCCATTCTCAGGTATGACATACTGGGATGAACGAGTAAGCACCATCTAATTACAATAAAAAGGACTTATAAGGACTCTTTAAAGCAAAACAATCATAGACAAGAAAATTATAATAGCAAGCATGTGATGTATTTCCTATGTTGCAATCCTAGTATTCCTCTAAGTGTTCTAAACGTCATTCCTAATGTTATCTAATTACTTTAAGTTCCTAATTGCAGGCATGCTTGGTACAATAACGTAACCAAACAATTTAGTCTCGAGAGACCTGCATGGGCCACCACTAAAAATGTGTCACAACCCGCACCCGGTATAGGGGCACGAGAAGTGGGTACGTCCAGCCTACGCCGCAGTGTCGGCGGTAGTAAGCTGTCCTAGGTTGCTAACTAATCTCATGCAGTGAATATAAAAAGTACTTGTCCAGATATCAGCTCCGAATGGAGGGCAAGTAAAGGGTATGATCTACTCAACACAGTCTAAACACGAAAAGATAACACAGAAGTTATACCTAAGGAATTAAAGACAACAACAACTAACTACTAAAATAATACACCAATATCTCAAACCAACTTAATACAGACTCAATATCTTAACTTTAATACAACAAGCCAAAACATGAAAGCTAAAGTAGTCTACTAGCTAATCTCCTGAATCACTCCTGAGAGTCAGAACCAAAGGTAGCTAATCCCTCACCAGGTCCATGGGAAGTAGGGCATGTGTCCTCAGGATTATCATCTGTAATATTTTCAACAGGTCCAATCAGGATGGGAACGAGTACAACTCATCTAGAAAAACCCAAGTAAATGACAAAGAACTACAAAGCAGTTATAGACAGTTTTATTGATGAGCATGGCAGTTTTATACAGGTAATGATGGCATAGAGACACAGTGAGATACAAGAAAAGAAAGGTAACTAAAACAAGAGAAGAATCATGGCAATAAAGACCGTAAATAAAGCTAACTGAACTAGAATAATATGTACGAGTCCAGACAGTACGGTATAAGTCTAATGTAATCCCAGTGTGAGTCCAGTCCATATAATCCGTTACCAGAAGATTTCCAGTACAAGATGAGTCCAACAGTGATCAATAAAACCAGGGTGAGTCCAACTATGATCTAACAGTGTGTTTTAAAATACCGAGGTCGACATGTAAACGGCTGTAGGTATCAGGCACATCTCTTACGGATCAGGCAAGAGATGGCTATGCTTCCAGTAGATTCCAGTTAGAGATTCCAGATTTGGGGTATGTCTACATGTCTTACTCAATATTTCCTCGTCCAGCAAGTGAATCCAAAATCGACAAAAAGAATCGAGATGAGTTTGGCCAATACGTGATGATTCCAGAAATGATTCCGAAATGATACCAATGACTCCAGTAATTGAGGCCAGTAAGTAAAGTATGTGTCGATACATGAATCCAGAAATATCCATACGTGTTGATACAGAGAATCACATAGAACTAACTAGAACTGAAATACAGTAATCGACAAATAAATAAGAGAATTATCAGAGAATGTACTCGCCTGTTACTCTGGAAAAAGTAGTGTAATATCAGATGTCTGTACCAGGGTCACAATGTCCTAAAATAGAGCAATACAGTTATGACATATCCAAAATAAAGGTAAATGAAATCTACGATACAATCTATATGAATTCTAAGCCAATCTAGGTCAAAGTCAAACTTGGTCAACACTACAGTCAAACTAAGTCATACTAGGTCAAACAAAGTTAAACAAGTCTAATCTAGGTTAAAGTCAACCCTTGGTCAAACATTCTAGCCAAACTAGTCAACTCTAGTTACTTGGGTCCATATAGGGTCAAGTCTTAGTCTAACTAAGGTTTTGGTTAATCATAGACTAGTCAATAAGACAATTAGGTTAATCTTGACTAATGGTCAACATCCAGTCAAACCCTATAAGGCTAACTCAAAACCAAACATAGGCTAACCTGTCTTAGGATACCTAAGATACTATACTACAATAAAGTATATCACATGAAATATATATAGTACAATACCAACCTTAATCCTGTAATCAAGCTAATCCTATTCTCCAACTCAAGTCATGACTCAACTCTAAGTATCTCACTTAACCCCATACATATCTTCATCTATATAGGATTACCCTCATAATCCATATGGTCAACCTAATCATCTAGTTTAGTCAAACTCAAGTCAAATAGTCCTTCTATGTTCATCCAAGTCATTTTAGGTCAATTTGGTCAAGGTTTGACCTATAGTTGACTTTGGTCAACAATGGTCAATTACCTAGTCAAACTATGTCTTACTAGTCAACTAGTTAAACTAGTCATTTTAGGTCAATTCTAGTCAATTCTAGGTTAACTAGGTCAACTTTGACCTAAGGTTGACTTTGGTCAACCTTTAGGCAACAAGGGTCAACAAGTTGGATTTTGGGCCATTAGGACTAGCCCCAAGCCATAGGCTAATAATCTTGGCCATAGGCCATAGTCATGGGGTTCCATAGAACCTATACCTAGTAGTTATACATATATTTATATATCTATATATATAGACTCTATCTACCTACTACCCATATGTCAAAATAGGAATACTATATATAATACAACCCACATACATATATATATATATATAATATCACTACATGAGAACTAATATAAATATATATATATCATATATATATATACACATATATATTTATATATATATAAAACCTATTTATATATTACATATATATATATAGAGAGAGGGAAGAGAGAGAGGGATATAGAGTGAGAGAGTGAGAATGAGAGAGAGACAGGAAGAGGGGACAGGAAAGGAGAGGGAGGGGTTCCTGGAACCAAATCCAGCCCCCAAACACACACACACACACACACAGTAACATATATACATATATATATATATATATATATATATATATATATATACACACAACTCCCTATATACACTACCAAATACCCCCAAAATTCACCCACACTCACACATACATATATACTACGTATAAATGTACTAAAATACACTCATACAATGTATAAATCATATTAAAATTGGTTTTGAAATTTGTTTTTACAAAACTGGAAAATATCCTAAAATCAGGAAAATAGGGACTGTGCATTGGTAATATAGGTAACTCGATTTACACTCACCAAACCGAGCTAAGGCTCGAACCCAAGGGTTGGTAACACTAGCCCCTAGTGTCCTCTAGTGTCTAGGGGGACTGACACGACACCACGACACATTTCGACGTGTCCACGACTCACAAAACCCAATCGGGTAAACTCTGATACACACGCACACACACAGTATCGTACACGCGTGCAAATCACCCTAGGACACGACACACACACTCTCGTGTCTCATGCTCGTGCACGAATGTTCACCTAGGGGTTGTGCACGTGTCCCACACCCTGCACCGTGTCCACGTTGATCTAGGATACGGTACGAAGACCGTATCAGACGTGAAAACACGACTGATATGCGCGTTTCAGATCGCGTCGTGCACGCGGTCGTACGTCTCGTGTTCGCGACACAGGACACGACACACCACATGCTCGTGTCCACGTGTTCGCCCCATGATGGGCTACACACTCGTGTCACTACGAGGTGCCCAAGTGTCGTGTCCACGCGACACGACATGCGCGAAGTTGGCCCCCGCGTGCGTGTGCGCTGACAGTGCACGACTAGTGCACGTGTCCGTGCTCTCTCGACACTACACCAATGTGTCTCAAACTCGAGGGGGGGCATGTCAGAGGTTACCCCCTCCTCTGTGTCAATTTTTACGTGTCCACGTATCCCACAGTATCCGTGCTAAGTGTCGAGTAGCAGGACATACACGCGTGGCCTCGTACTGCGAGTTCGTGTCCATTTTGGACACGGACACAGCACAAAAATGTGCGCAGTCAAGTTGTTTCGTGTCCTATATGTCTAGGGCTTCACAAAAGTGTAATTTGTTTTACAAAATAACAAAGTTTAATCCTAAGTAGCATTTCACCAAACACTGCAATTAAGACACAGACACGTGTCCGATACGGACACCAAACCAAGCCTATTTCCTACCAAACTTGACCCACAGTTAGGGTATACCTATATGCATGCATTTATGAAGAGAAATCACAATATTAGCTTGGTTTATAGGTATTTACCTATGAGTGCAAAATCCTCAATATTAGGCCTTTTTGAATAAAAACCCCCTTCAACTCCCAATGTCCAAAGCTCCACAAATCCTCGCTAGCAAGCCATAACTAGTATCCTCTAGTGTAGGGGAGTCTAATGCAAGAAACTAGGCTCAATTTGGAGTCCAAATGATTAAGTGGTGAGGGTGTGAAGTTGTGGGAAAAACTTGATTTTTGGTGTAAAGGAAAGGGGCTTTTGATGAGGGGGTGTGATTATATAGAGGGGGGGGGGGGAGGGGGGTAGGGTGTTGGCTGCCATGGGGTGGTAGGGCAGATATTTAGGGTCCCCTCCACCTTGCTAACTTAGCCCCTAAGGCTTTGACTAGGTAGATAGATATTTCTAGGTTCTAAAATATCTAAAAATAAAATATCTAGATATTATCAAACCTAGATATTTACACATAGGTTAACATCTAACATTAGCCTCCTAGGTTAGTGACTAATCTCTAGGTTAGGGTAAACTAGGTTAGGGACTAACATGACACTAATCAAATAATTAAATAATAATAAAAACACATAAATCCAAATAATTTCTAATAAATCCTAGAAAATTACCAAAATACCCTTTAGGCTAAAAAGCCCTAATTTGATGTTCTAAACCTATGGCTAGGCTCACATGATCATGGTTAGTTTCTAGGTTATGAAATCTCTAGGGTTTACACTATGGTTACACTTAAAATCACAAAGTCATAAGCCATGACTTAGAAAATAGTTTTAAATTAACTAAAATCATCAAAAATTATATCATGACTAAAACACCATTAATAAGTAATAAAAATAATAAATTTTCAAAAATACCCCAATTTTAGAAAACTAGGTCTTACACTTAGCGTCTGAGGGGCACTCGGGTGCCGATGTTAGTATATTGACATAGGACACCGACACGTTCATTATGCGAGGTTTTACATGAGTATTCATGGTATTGATTTCATAGTAGTTTAGTAAATTTATTGTTATTGTTACCGATATGACTGTATGGACTTGATAATGCTAAATTCTGGACATGAGAAGGGGAGAACTTGACTACAGTATCAGACTTATTGTATTGTGGCATGTTATTGTGAGACTTTATCTCTGTAGCAGAGTTTGGCTATTGTTTATTGATTGATTGTCCTTGGTCCCACGATACGGTACTGGAGACAATAGTCTGTTGAGGTGCTTGTGAGCTTCAGTGGCGAAAGTTCGATATTCTAGTACATGTTCTTACACACATATCATTTAAATTGGTTACTGTAGATACCCTTTTGTTTATTTTTTTACTGTTACACTGGCATATTTCTCTGTACCTTGCTAGTCCCCTGAGGACCTGGTGATCTCTCCAGGTAGTTGGTCATGTAAAGATAGTCTGCTGATCATAGAGCTATTGCTATATCCGACTCAGGTATTTTATCATGCTTACATACTGTTTCTATTATTTTTATTCTGTTTTTAGCTTAGCTTTATAGACCCATGTCATTCTTCGAGTCTAATCGAACATATATGTTATCGGGCTGCAGACCATAATATAAATGATTCATTCTTGACTTATTTATTTTATGGATTGAGTTAGATATATTTATAGTTGATTGACAGATAGAATTAGAACACCAAGACAGCTTCTAATTATTCGAACCAGACTGGAGTCCGCTTAATACATAGTTGGCATGTATACGATCATCTAGTCCTACGTATTTTGGGACTGAGGTATTAGAAGCCCCAATTGAGAATGCACCGAATCAACAACAAGGTGCACAAGGAAGGGTTTATGCTTTGACTCAGGCAGAAGCTCTTGCCTCAGAGAATGTTATAACAGGTATGCTACTGTACAAAGGTATACCTGCCCGGGTGTTATTCGATTCTGTTGCTACTCATTATTTCATATCGTCTAATTTTGCAACGAAAAATAAATTATGTATGACTATATTCAAGATGGCTCTTTATGTTAGCACTCCTTAGGGAGAGATATGCCTGTAAGTTTGATTTACAGGGACGCTTACATTAGTGTTGGAGGGAAGACCCTATCGTTGGACGTTGTAGTACTCGACATCAAAGAGTATGATATTATCTTGGAGATGGATTGGCTCAGTGCTTATCATGCGATAATCGACTGCACGGAGAAGAGAGTTAGGTTTCTCCGACCCGGTGATATGGAGTTTTATTACTTGTGCGGCTCGACGTCCAAGGTTACAATGGTGTAACCATCACTTTTCTAAAATAAGGGTAATTTTAAACTTTTGTAAATTGATCATTAAATAATAGAATTTAAATCATGTTAATGATTTATTAGTGAATTTTGATTATTTTATTATTAATTAAATTGATGCATTATGATTTTGTCATTTGTTAGTGAAATCCTAGAACTACTTTGTGTAGAGGTTGTCCATGACCACAGAAACTTGTTGGAGAGGTTAGATGACTTAAGTTAGACTCTAATCTAGCTACCATACCATTTAAAGCCCATTAGTTAGCTAAAACCTTAAGTCACTTTAGGCTTTTTCCTTAAAGGGACTTAACTTGCATGTTAGGAAGGCCTTTCAGCCATTTTTTTCTAAACCCAAACCCTAACCCACTACACGGTCGGCCAAGAGACACCGCACCCTCCTATTTAAGCACCGTATTAGCCCCTTGCCTCCTTCCATCAGCAAACCCTAACCCTACTTTGGTGTTCTTTCCCAAATTTGCCCCGTTTCTTCAAATCACCTCTAAATTGAACCAATTTAGTTGCAAATCACTCCCTTACTATAGAAGAGGTCTCTATTGGCTAGCTAGCAAGGATTGTGAGCAATTTGACTATTGGAGCTTGGTGGAGATCTAGATCTAGAAGGTTTTATTGAGATTCCAACTCTCAATAGGTCTTTAAACCCATTAATATTCTGATTTCTCTTCATAGATGCATTCATTTAGGGTCCTCCTAGCTGTAGGCCCAGTTTGGTAGGAAATCGAATCCATTTAGGGTGTGTATCGGAGTGCTATGTAATGTGTTTGATGAAATATCTCAAAGAAATGAATATTAATGATTTTCAAAACTAATTATATGAAATTATAGCTAAATATGTGTAGATTGATATTCCATTCGACTGAGTCAATTTTTGGACACTTTCGTGTCAGTTTAGGACACAAGGACACAACACGAGGCTGTGGTGCCTTCCCCTGCTACCTGTGTGCTGTTCCTCACAGTACACAACACGTCGTGACACAAATTTTTGTGGACACATGGGGACAACCTCTGACATTATGCCCCTAAAGTTTGGGTCGAATTGGTTTCGTATTCACGAAGTTATTCCATATGTACTGGTTTTTCTCACACTCACACACACACACACACATGAGAATTGAGGCTCTGACAAGGCCTAGAAACTAGGACATGACACGACTTAGACACTAATAATTTATATGGACACGTGCACCTAGACCTATGCTACCCTAGGACACGGCCCCATGACCATTAGTTGGACACACGTGTCCCTAGACTGGTCGACACACACGCACTACACCTCCTGTGTACTGTGTGCACACTTACAGTTGACACCTCTGTTTGACACTGTATTGGACACTTCGTGGACATGCACACGACGCTTGGATACTCTCTAACATGTTAGACACCTTGACACACTGACTGGACACATTAGACACTTTGGGTTTTGATGTTTGGGTTCCAGTTTGAAACTTAGGTTTGCGATATTATTTGTGAGTTATGTAGTATCTGATACTAGGTAAATAGGTTTGTATTGTTCGATTGGGTGATCTTTAAGAAATATGTATGGGCTTCCAGTTAGGGTTTTGGTTCTTGTTAGTGTCTGATACAGGTTAAAGGTTTTCGAACGTGAAGGTATGTTGAATACCTGGGTTCCATTTGAATTCTGGGTTGAGAGTGATACATGGGTTGATGCATTTGAGTTGATAGTTCAGTTTATAGTTAGTTATATAGATTTCTGGGATGCATATAGGTATTTGAGTTTGGGGGTTTGATTTATTGTTGAGTCGAGTTTGTTTATGGTTGGATTT
The DNA here is from genome assembly GCA_029216955.1 of Iris pallida. Classification (NCBI taxonomy): domain Eukaryota; kingdom Viridiplantae; phylum Streptophyta; class Magnoliopsida; order Asparagales; family Iridaceae; genus Iris; species Iris pallida. Next base: position 73,528 of record JANAVB010026609.1, read on the forward strand.
GGGTATATTTTAGTTGATTATATAGATATATTCAGATGTTATCTATAGATATGTTCATATGTTATCTATAGATATGTTCAGTTGTGATTTGAGGGTTGAAGGATTCATTTGTAGATGTGATTGTTTGCCATTGATTGTAAAAGAACAGAACAATTATCGGAGGACTGAACTTAGACTCACAATACAAACTCGTTCGTACAAAGAAAGCCTAGGGACGAAAACTTAGGTACAGCAGACTAAGTACGATTGTTTATTTTTGATTCTGGGAGGTGACGATAGAGGCTCGGGAAAGCGACGGCCGCTCTGCCTTACTCCTTGGACGATCAGTATGCAGCCTTGGCTCGGGGAAGATCTGCTTGGCGTTGACGAAGAAAGGCTCTTCTTACTCTCCTCGGGTTGCTCTCCTGGCTTCTCTCTCTCTGTGAGTATCAAGAAGAAAGGGGGGAGCTCTCTCTGTGTAGATCTCTCTCTTCTTATTTTTTTTATTCTTTTGTTGCCGACCTCTCTCTCTCTCCTTTTTTTTTCTGCATGGGGAGGATGCTGGCTATTTATAGGAGTGGGGTGTGATCATTAGGGTTTGCTGATGATTATCTGTTTGGAATGTCGGCGCTTCCTTCATTCCATCTGAGCCCTTGATCCTGATCATAATGAATCTCGGCCACTAATGCTGATAGCACCAAATCTTATGAGCAGTTAATGCTGACCGCTTTAAATCCTCGTGATTGATTATGCCAATATTTGATTGCTCGCCACGTGTCCTATTGGCTTGATGATAAATGATATAACCTGATCTCGGCAATTATGATACTGATGTCAAATATTCTCGTTGGGATTCTGTTGAATCTTCAGTGCCACGTATTTTAATTGAAGGTCCTGCCAGGGCCGCATAGGGTGACCAACACTTGAACCGCAGGGAGATACTCTTCGTGAACCGCAGGAGTCAATGCCTTATCGAGCCGTAGGGGACGAGCTTTCCGTAAGCCGCATATTCGTAGTCTTTGTGAGCTGCAGGGGACGATCTCTCCATGAGCCGCATATGCATAGTTTCTGTGGGCCGCCTGAGTTAACATGGTATTGAGCCGCATAGACCGGGCTATGGGTGGACCGCATATGGCGGATTCCTGTTAATCATATTAGAGTGATTCCTCAATGAGCCGCATGAAGCTGTTCTCTACCCGAGCCGCATGAGACTTTTGCCACGTGGCAATCTAGGATTTCTAACAGATCGGGTCAGAGATTGTCTTCTTTCCCCGAGGAGTCTGTCATTATGGCAGAGCCATTATGACGCTTTATGTCAGAGACGTCGCAGCCGTCGAGTCGTGTCAGAGTATTAAATGAGGCCATTACTCCCGTAGCCAGCTGTGGGGGGATCACACGTGGCGTCAATTGAGCCGCATGTTCCTGCTGAACCGCATATATCCCCGAACCGCATGAGTCTGAGGGTCTTCTTTCGGGCCGCATGGGGCAACTCCAGTATGAGCCGCATAGGCTTGCTACCCAAAGCCGCATGGGCTATCTATGCTTTTATTCTAATATTTTCCATGCTTCTACAGGACCCCCTTCAAAGTTTTCAATTTATAAAATTGAAACACTTTGAATAAGAAGCATGGCCCCGTTCATGCCGCATAGGATGTTCTGTTTACCTGAGCTTCCTGGCCGCATTAGCATCTCGGCCGCATAGATCCTTCTGGCCGCATAGGCTCTTTGCCACGCGTCCTGACCTCGTGAGCAAATCTTCATTAATTGCCTTCGATTTGATTTAACGCCGTCTTTTGGAGGAGGATCCCATGGGTCGGTTTTTGCTTTGACCGAAGCGTTCTCGCCTTTATTTTTGGAGGCGGCACGTAATCCGAGGCATCTTTCTACTTTATGGATCGCCTATAAATAGGAGTCTTTCAGCTCTTGGGGATTTCTTTATCTTCTTTCTTTGCTTGAATTCCCTGTTGTCAGTTTTGCTTTTCGTCGTCCTTCTTCATCTATCGACCATGGCTCCTAAGAGATCTGCTGCATCGAAGGCCGCGAAGGGCAAGGCAGTTGCTACGACGGCGACTGCAGCGACGAATGTGGTCGCTCCTCCGTCGGCTGCTGTAGGCGTTGTCCATCCTGATGTTCACCCGCCCATCACTGGTAAGGGGGTCACTCCGAAAAACCCTAACTGCTGCCATGGCTCTGTTGCATACTTTATACACAAGCCACATATACGAGGTGTATCGATGTGACCGTATAGGCCCTTCGCCCATTATGGCCGCATGAGTTTGTCATATTTGATCAGTGCCACATGTGTGTTTTCGACTTGGGCCGCATAAGCGTTGCTCACTTTTGAACTGCATGAACTTGATGGTTTGTAGCCGCAGTGGTTTATATGAGTCGGGCTTAGCCGCATGAATCTATAAACCCTTCTGAATCTGAGTTGTACGGATTTGGTTAATTCAGAGCCGCATGGGGCTATGACGCGCAGAGCCGCATGGACCTATCTGCTGATGAGCCGCATGAGGCCGTGGCAACCTTAGTCGCATAGACTTCAGTAATCTTTTTCCAATATTTCTGTCTTCTTTGTTTGTCTTCTGACCTTGTTTCTTTTATCTTTTTCTAGTGAATCTGCCCGTGAATCCTGCGGGGGAACTTTTGGTTGGTTCAAATCAATTCGCTTTGGATGTGCGTCTTGACGACCTAATTAAGCATGTATTGAATCAGTTCCCTGCTGATGAGCCTTTGGAGAGGTTGAACGCCATCGAGAATCAGACCCTTTATTACCTTCGTTCCATGATGAACACTGGGAGGCTGGATGGAAAATTCCTGAAGCCTCTATTCCTCTTTGGAGATGCTCTAATCATAGGGAACTCTCGAGTGTTAGAGATTTCCGAGAACTGGGATTTCTCTTTGGACGGGGAGTCAATCCATATGCCATTATCCCTTATCGTGGTTCAACATGGTGCTGTTGAACAGGAAGATGGTGTGCAACTTAACCCCTACTCAATCGGGGATGTTGATGGGCGACATCCATTACAATCCGAATATGCGGTCAGCGTACCCAGGTAAGGATCCCGTCCCTCGGTATATGATGGGTCTGGCCCCGGGCTCCTTCATGAATGCATACGGTCCCAACTTCTCATTTGCTCAGGCTGACACCTTCTTGAATCGGCTTGTCCGTAAGAAGTCCTATCCTGTTGGTATGATAGCGTTGCCGAACTGGATAAACCCTACTTCTGCGTGGGTCCAGTTGACCACCTGGGTCCTGCAGACCTACGGAACACTCTTGCGGGAGGTAGGACTTTATCATGCTGTTCGAGGGACTTGTCACGGGCTCCCTATTAACAAGCCGCTGTTCATGGCGCTCTTGGAGATGTATAGCCAGCGAACGGGGACATTCTTCTCACCAGTAGGGGAGCTGGGGCTTGCTCTTCACGAGATGTATACTGTCTCTAAACTCCCATGGGGAAATGAGCCTTTCGAGGTGTACACCCCTTCGAATGATGAGTTTGAGGACTTGAACCGACGATTCCCAGGTTTTGTTGCAGTATACCGGGAGTTGCTGTGCCACCATAGTGCTTGTCATCAGATGGCTATAAAGACAGCGGATGGCTCCGAAGGGACCGCTCCCCACACCACATCATGGATTAATTACCTTTTCAAAGTTGGCCCTTCTGGCGAAGTTACTCCTCGAACCCCTAGAACGCACGAGGAGGTGAAGGATTTGATGTCAGGCGTCAAGAAGTCGCGGTCCAGGAGCGACATATTTGGGAGTCAATCTGACTCTCTCAGCTACTTTTACTATGGGACCACGCAGATGTCAGAGAAGGCACTTCTGGCTGGCTTTTTAATGATATGGCTACGGAATTGCGTCGTCTCGGGAGGAGCAGGTTCTATCGAGAGGATCGGTCGCCATTTTATTCTTCCTGCCGTTAAACTGGTGTTCGGAGTTAGGCTGGCCCTTCTTCCCGCCATGGTGTGCAGCATCCACCACGGTCTTCGAACCTTCTCATCCAAAGTTGTTGCTCGTAAGAAAACCTTGGATTTTGAGATCGTAGAATTGCCTTTCCATTACTTGATGGGGTGGTTGGCGATGCACTACAAGTCTTTGCTGGGACCCGGGATAGCAGAAGATGCTACGGATGAATATGCTTTCCTCTTCAAATGCCATCGCCAGTCTTGGGAATACAATACTATGCCGGCTTGTCGGAGGGCGCTGGCGAGGGTAGATGGGTGTCACCTTTTTGTGTCCGTTCCTCCTTTTTCTGATGAAGATGTGAGTAAGGTACACCTTGATGGTACTGGACCTCCTCACTTTCTATCTCCGGATATGCTCACCTGGTTGCGTAACATCCGTCCTGCTCATTTGGTTTATCGTAACTGCGATAGGGTGTACCTGGAGCCTTACCTACCTAGTAGGTTTTCTCGGCAGTTCGGTTATAGCCAGTTATTCCTTGATCATCCCAATCCTGGTTTGGGCTTCGAAGGTAGCGTTCTTGATAGCGTCAGGGCGTGGAATTATTATGATGCTTATCATACTCGAGCCAGCTTCTCGGTCCCTGATGCTCAGGCGCCAAGGGAAATTTTATACGTGGCTGCTTTGTATCATGTCATGGCGAACAAGCCTCCTATCAATTTCGATCCGAGTACCAGTTTTATCGTGGGTACAGGCTTAGAGGAGAAGCCAAAGGGGGCTAAGGCTAGAAAGCAACTAGCGCTTCAGACTCCTCTCCCTGAATCAGAACCTTCCGAATCGGCTGGGGAGGAAGATGACAACGAAGATTCTCTTTTTGATGGAGGCGAAGAAGTAGCAGATCAACTGCTTCCCATCCCTGATGAACTGGCGGAGGGCCCATTGCTTTCTACAGAAGGTGGAAGAGTGAGGGAAGAACAGCTTTCGGCTGTGTCTAGTTCCTCACGTAAGCGAATCAGGCACGAATCTTCTGGCAGTGGTGCGACCTTTTTCGTGAAGAGAGCTGCCGTTAAATCTCGTGGATTGCTTATTACCGAAAGGGATGACGGTACCGATGCTACTCCGGAGGTAAGGCTAAATTGGATTTGTTTCTTTGTTGTAGTTCCCTTTTCTCTCGCAGATATGATTTAATCACTTTTCTTTGTAGGCGTCCGACGGACCGGGGTCTTTTGAACCATCTACTGCCTCCGAGGTTGATCCCGCCCTCGCTGTCTTAATCAACGATATGTGCGCCGCGGTCCTTTCTGCTGGGGCTCTCCCGGAGGCGGCTGGAAGTTCCCGGGTTGCTGAAGCATCAGCTCGGGGGAACAAAGGTTCCTCTGGGCCCGCCCCTGCGGTCGTTGAGCTTCGGCGAGATGACACCATTCTCAGTACCTCTTCTCCCGGGGACGACTCTCTGATTCCTGATTCGGAGGTTATTGGTGAGGAGGCTATGGTGGCTGTAAACGAACCTCAGCCTCCGTACTCCTCCATTGGTAAGATAGGCCATATATTGACTACCGAAGGGGCTTATTCGCTCTATCAACATATCCTTCGGGTCAAGTCGATTCATGGTTGCCTTGGCCCTGCAGGTCCTGACCTTTTACCTCCCGCCGCGGATGTTTTCAGGGAGAGTTCGGTTGGCCATTATCCGGACGAAAGGAATGTTTCTTCTCCTCTCTCTCATGTTGAAGAGCCTCCTGCCGTCTCCGGGCAGACGGAGAGGGAGTTGGCAATGGTTTTTGCCTCGTCTTTCGCTGTTGACACGGCTCCGGAAGTCGACTTCTCGACCTTGTCGAGCATCCAAATCCTGCGGGCTGCTGAAGAGGAGTTGGCCGCTGTTCAAGCGTCTTTCCGTGCGGAGTTGGTTTCTCTGGTGGCAGGAGCGGCAGACTCCGTCGCGTCTTCTTCCGTGCTACCAGCCACACTCCCGCTGACACCGGTTTCCTCGGAGGCTATGGACGAGGTGACGCAGGATGTGGTTGACAGCTTTTATCGCCACTTAGGGAGGGGTATAAACGCTGCCGTGCACCGGGGGGTCCCTTTTTCTCTGTCTCTATGGGGAGCTCGGGGTCAAATTGACACTCTGAAGGGTCTTCCTGGCGGGCTGGGGTTAGCAGCGTTCCTGGAGCCTAAGTTGACAGAGGCTGACCAGCTTGTGACCCAACTGCTGGCAGTACGGCAGGCTGGTTTGCCTGCCGCGATCGAACGAGAGCGGGGCTTCCTGGTTGCGGCTCGGGACAGGATCAAGCTCGCTCGAGAAACTGCCGGGCCGGCTGTGCAGGGGGATCTTGACAAGTTTTCCGCCTCCTATGACCGGCTGGGTCGTCGGAGTCAGGCTTGTAGGGCCCGGGAAGAGTCTGCCTCTCGTGGAATAGCTGACATGAAGGAGCGGATTCTCGCGCTCCAGGAGGAGTTAGCCTTCTTAGAGTCAGAGCGGGAGGCTGCTCATGCAGAACAGGAGTCGATTGCTCGGGAGGTCGAGCGGATTTCTCGAACTTCTGCCAACCTGGAGCGATCTTTTAAGAAGTTCGAGGACAACTGGCAGGCCCACGTTCATCTGGAGGACCCGGCAGTGTTGAACCAGGAAGCTGAGCGTCGAGCCAAACAGAGGTTTGAGCGGTCGGTCGCCTTGATAAAGGACCGCCTCACGGTGTTATGTGCCCCGGAACAGTGATCCGCCCTCTGTCTTCTTCTGTCTTTTTTTTTTTTTTTTCATATGTGTATATTTTTATTTGCAAGGGATGTGATCCCCAATGATGTAGCCCTTTGATTTTTGGATAAATGAGCATGTTTCAACTCATCTTTTCTTTCTTGTATCGGCGTTCATGGAATCGGACTTGCTGAGGGATTATTTGTGGACCTGTTACCCTAGGCGTACCTTAGTTTTAGGTATGGATAACAAGTTTGATCAGGATGTCCGGGACAGCCATGACAAAAATGGTCATGGATGTTCTCGGTACTGGGGAAAGGAATGTCGTAGAGCAGCCGGGCTCCCGGGGCATGGTAAGATGGTGGATTTATGCCAAGAAGCTTAGCAAGGGATATTTGTGGACCTGTTACCCTAGGCGTACCTTAGTTTTAGGTACGGATAATAAGTTGGAAGGAAGCCAGTCATATTTGCTCCGAGGTTACGAGGGCGTAGCAAACATGAGGGTTTTACCGTGGAATCTTCCTACTCAGAGGTAATGAGAACATGGTAGGGGGAGACTTCACAGAAGACTTTTCTATAATCAATAGTGGTCAACAGAGGACGTTTGTGGTCAACAGAGGACATTTGTGGTCAACAGAGGACATTTGTGGTCAATAGAGGACATTTGTGGTCAACAGAGGACATTTGTGCAGAGGACATTTGTGGTCAACAGAGGACATTTGTGGTCAACAGAGGACGTTTGTGGTCAACAGAGGACATTTGTGGTCAACAGAGGACATTTGTGGACCTATTATCCTTGTCGCACCCCGGTTGTGGGTACAGACAATAGGTTGAAAGGGAACCAACATACTTGCTCAGAGGTAATGTGGACATGGCAAATATGGTGATTTCTTCGACGGAGCCTTCCCACTCAGAGATAATGAGGACATGGCAGGAGTGGGCCCAATGAAGAAGGGGTGCATAGAATTACTCAGAGGTAGGAGGACATGGAAGTTCTATGCGAGGGGGCAGTTTGTTTTTGGTGGAAGTGAAAACGACTCAGAGGTAATGAGGACATGGTCGTTTCGGAGATTAGTGGATCGATTACCCTTTTTGTGCACTGGGAGCACGGGTAGTGGATCATGAGGGAGGATCTCTTTCAGGAAGAAAGTTCAGAGGTATGATTATACGTGACTTACTATCTGAGAGAGTGACCGGAATGTAAGTACATAATTTGGATTTTCTAGAATATTGAGGAAATGAGAGTTCAGTGGCACCAGCGGGTACATGGCTCGGTAATCTGAAATGTTGTGGATGTGGGTTCAGTGGTATCAATGGATACATGACTCGATAATTTGGGAAATGGTGGGTAGGAGTTCAGGGGTACTAAGAGGGTACATGACTCGATAATTTGGAGAATGTTGTCTAAACATAGTATTTCTTCAGAAACTTGCCGTTGACGGGCAACATAAGCAAGTTCCCATTCTGCTTGGCGAGGCGGTAGGCGCCGTTGGAGAACACGGTCTCGATGACAAATGGACCTTCCCATTTTGGCTGGAACTTGCCTGCGGTTTTGTGAGTCATGACCATTGGTCTCCGAACTGCCAGAACAAGATCGCCCACTTGGAATGTTCTGATTTTGACCTTCTTGTTGAAGGCTCCTGAGATACGTGCTTGGTATAGCTCGATCCTTTGCTGGGCTAGTAGGCGCTTTTTGTCTAAGGCCTCCAACTCTTGTAATCGACGTCGATAGTTATCATCCGTTGTCAATTGATAAGTGAGGGCGACGCGGAGTGAGGGAATCTGAGTGGGCAGCCACATACTTGGCTAATTCTGGTTCTTCTTCGGCCACCCCCTGTATAAATGAAGACTGGAAGAGCGACCTAGTCAGCTTGATCTTCAAGGGCTCGACCGGAGGAGCAGGTCGTGGAGTTGTTGGTGGACTAGCAACCCCCAGCTTGGCATCTGACGTGGGGCGAGAAGTGGCTGGTTCGCTGGAAGTGTCAGACCTTGCGTCGGGGTGACGGCCCTTTTTAGGAAGACGTATCGTGAGCGGTCTGTCGGAGGGATTGAGTTTCTCTGCTTGGAGCTGACCGACTCTCGGTAGTCTGATGGTAAAAGGTCCTGGTGTGGGTCTCGGCACTTGGCCAGACCTCGGCAGCCGGATCCTCATCTGCTCTTCTTGCGCCGATAGACTGATTGCGTCCTTACGCAGAGTAGCCGTAAGGGGTGCAAAACTGCCCGGTTTGTGAGCCTGGAGATGGATTGTCAGGGGTTCTTCTGATCTTGTGGTTGTCTTGGTGTGAGCTTGCACCTCCTCTTTGACCAGATGCTTCTTTGATTTTTCGTACAGACAGGAGTCTGAGTAATAAGATTCGACCCCTTGAAGGGATCGATATCAGCAAACTCTGTCCTCACGAAGCCGTGCTTATCGACATATTTGAAGCACTGGTGTAGCGTGGAAGGCATGATCATGTAATCGTGTATCCAAGGCCGCCCCAGAAGGATATTGTAAGAAGTGTCGGCATCTATGACGTAGCAGGTGACTTCTGATTGGAGATCGCCAATCTGACATTTCAAGCGAATCTTCCCTATTGGGTAGCTCCTGCCCGAATTGAAACCGCTAATGGCGGTGCTTGTAGGCGTCAGGCGATGCATTGGAATGCGAAGATGATGTAGCAGCCCCTTCGGAATGATGCTTATAGAGGACCCGGGGTCAATGTGCATTCGGTCTACCTTTACGTCGCCGATGTATCCAGTGTAGTACAATGGGCGATCGTGCAGGTTAGTTTTGATGAGCATATCCTGCGGAGAGAAGATGATATTGGGCATTGCACCTGTACACGCACTACCTTGGAGATCTGTAGGCTGATTATCTCCCGTGAGGTTGACCTGAGCCAAGTATGCGTCGGCATTTTGGAGCGCCTCACTTAGAGCTGTGCGGACATCTTTTGAGAGTCTCAGGAGTTCGTATAAGGACAATTTGGCCGGTGTGTTAGCCAATTGCGCCAAGATGTCGAAGTTATAGGGCCTCTCCAGCCCCTGAGGTGTCTCCTTTCGGAGAGATTTGTCGAAGCGAGTCTCCTTCGGCCTAGGCTTGTCGGTCGTCGAAGGCTGAGCCGGTCCCGGAGTATCAGCGTTTGTGGGCTGCTGATCATTAGTCGGATTTTCGGCCACTGGTTGGGCTTGTGCTCCAGATCGGGTAGTGACGGCTGAGACTTCCTCCTCCTCTGCCGAGGCGGTGCGGCATGATCTGACCTTTCCACTTTTCTTTTTAGAGGATAAAGTGGGCTGAGTCACCTCATGGACTAGGTCCGGATGGACCCATATGATCTCCCCTCGTGATGTGGTGAGGGGTATTAGGCCGGGAGTTTGATCACGGGCAGGCGGAAGGTTAGTAATTTCCATTGTTGCCAAAGGGATGGGCATGACACCGTCTTGAGTCTCTGTTGGAGGGAAATTGCCGAATTGTACGGACACCATGTTGGCTGCTACGGTTACCTCCTCGAAGTCGATAGCCAGAGCGTTTGAATCGATGAGGTTCTGGATATACCGTTTCAGTTGGTAGCAGTCGTGTGTAGCATGGTGGACGTAGCGGTGGTAATGGCAAAACTTCAGATTTTCCAAATCAGCAGGCCGAGGTTCCCGCCTTGGTGGAGGAAGCTGAATTCTATCTCCTTGTATAAGCATGTCCAAGATAGGCTTGACGTGGCCGTCTTCGAAAGAATAAGTGATTTGAGGCCATTGTTTGTCCGCTGGCTGTTGCTCGGGCTTCTGGGCTGTATCGGTCACCATAGCCTGCTTGCCTTTGTTGTCTCGGTTGGAGGGGCTACCCCCATTTTCGTTGCTGGCGTTGGGACGCTTCCCCTTGTTCTCTCCCTCTGAGATATGCAACCCCAGTTGGCGAGCTTTCTTCAATCGTTCCTCGGCACTTGTAGCGCTGATGATAAAGGCCTTCCAGTCCTTGAATTGACTTTCGCCCATCCAGAGACTAATTGTTGGGAGTAGTCACTTTTGGCAAATTTCAATCGAGGAAGAGTCCGGGTTGCCAGATGGTAACTTCATTGCGGTTTGACGAAACCGCTCAATGTAATTCCTTGTCAGCTCTTTCTCTCCTTGGACGACGTCCATGAGGGTAGACATCGTGACGTCCTGCCCTACCTTATAGAACCTCTCCAAGAACAAGCGCTTGAAGCCAGTGAAGGAGTGGATGCAATTATCTGGCAGGTTGCGGTACCAATCGAAGGCGACTCCTTCCAGTGTCCCAATGAATAACTGTGTGAGGATGGCGTCCTCATGGGGCAGATGGTCGGTAGTGACCTCAAAGTAAGTGATGTACCGGCTTGCTGAAGTCTTACCATCATATGGGTTGATATTGAACGGCTTATATCTTGGGGGAAATGGCACATCCCTCCATTCTGCTGGGTATGGTTGCCGTATTCTGAGGTCTTGAGAATTTTCTCGGGCGTGGAACATCGCTCGAAGCTCCTGAACCTCTCTCCTTACTTCTCGGGCCTCATCTGTCGCGGTAGGGGCCGTTATCTCGGGAGCATTATTGCCCGGGTTTGGTACCGCTGAATTTGAATCTATGTTGTTCGTGGGACCCGTGCTTGTCTGACCAGGTGTCACTCCCTGCAGAGTAGGAAGTGCCGCTTTGATCTCATCTACGGACTTGACCAAGGCGTGCAGTATGGCCTCCAAAGTGTCGATACGTTGGCGATCGCCGGAACCACCTTGGCTGTTGTCTGTCATGAATACCGTCCTCACGTGAGGAGTGACAGAAGGAGAGGTGGCGGACATGCCCTCCGAGTCATACTCATGCATCGAGAAATCATCGGGATATGTGGGGATATTCTCTTCAGGTTTGGACTCGGAAGGAACAGTACCCCCAGCTTCAGAACTTGCTTCATTTAGGACGTCCTCGAGGACGTCGGTATCTGTTGTATCCATCGGAGGATTTGCTTCCTCTAGTCTGTCTTCTTGGAATGTCGGGTTGTCGTAGAGGTTTGGAGGAGTGCTACCCCCAGTTCCGACGACCCCCAATGACGTAGACGGCGAACTTCCTACTGTAGCAGTTTTCGTCTTTGAACGGGTGTGTTGGAATACTCCAGTAGAGGATAATTCTTTAGACGACGGCTTCTTAGCTGCAATAGTTGACACCTTTGGGCTGGAGATGCTTGTCTTCTTCCCTCTCCCCTCCACGAGGACTTTTCGTGCGGAATTACAGGAGGCAACGGGAGGTGCCTCGTCTTCCGAGCTCGGATGTTGTAATCTTTGGAAGACGGATGGCCGGTCTTCTGTTACTGCCGTGTTGTTGCAACAGCAGTTGACGATAATCTAGGTGCAGTGATGTCCCTGTGAGGACTCTCTGCACGCTGAGGCTCCTTCTCTTTCCTTGCGTTTGTGGAGGATAGCTTCACGCAGGTCAGAGGAACCACTTTGTCCGTTTGCCGCCGGGGGCTGGACTCGAGTGGTTTTATACAACTTTCCGTCAGAGGCCCGCGTGATACTCAGCGGGACACCCCGATAGTCAGAGGTTGGGGCAACTGTCTGGACTTGATGAGTCCCCGCTGCCCTAGACTTTTTTTTAGCACTTGTGGGTGCGTAATAGGAAGAGTCCACATTAGGTATCACAGAGTCTGGATTCTCATCCAGCGAGTGATCAGAGTTAGGACCGCAGGAGAGTCGGTCAAAAACTGATCGAGAGAAGCGCGGTAGAGACGCTATGCGGCTAGCGTTGGGTGCCGTGCAGGCTATCTGCATGCGACTGTCTTCTGTTGTGGGACGAGTTCTTATGCGGTTAGGAGTCACGGCCGTGCAGGCTGTCCGCATGCGGTTGGCATCTGTGGCCGCATGGGGTTTCTGTAAGCGGTTGACTTTACTAGCCGCATGAATCTCATCCATGCGGTTGGGAACTGTAGCTGCATAAGTTATGCGGCTGACAGAAGTGGCCGCATAAGTTTTCTTTGTGTGGTTGACGGTTGTGGCCGCATGGATTTTCTTTCTGCGGCTAATACCCTTCTGCGGTTCAGGTTGAGCAGAGACCCTCTTTGCCCCTGCAAGTCCAGCATCATAGTGTTTTCTTCTGCCGGACTTGGGGGCAGCAGAGGTATCTGCGATCTGAAGTGGGGCCGCAGGAGAATCTTTCTCGCCGTCTTGAGCGACCGAGGGTATCCCATCGAGGGCTTGGGGAGGAGCAAATGACTTTGGCCTCCACTCTTTGCGAGCCTTCGTGGTACGGGTGCGTTTCTGGACCGGGCCAGCGTTGCCTTCAGAGAGCATCTCTTCGAACGCCTGTTGGTCGAAGCGGACGACCATCTTCTGTTGTGTGGAGCCAAGTTTGGCTGCATCCGATTGCGTCACCAACTCCTCAGCCATGGAGAAGTTAGTCCCCAGCAGAGTCGCCATCGTGTTTGCCATTGATTGTAAAAGAACAGAACAATTATCGGAGGACTGAACTTAGACTCACAATACAAACTCGCTCGTACAAAGAAAGCCTAGGGACGAAAACCTAGGTATAGCAGACTAAGTACGATTGTTTATTTTTGATTCTGGGGGGTGACGATAGAGGCTCGGGAAAGCGACGGCCGCTCTGCCTTACTCCTTGGACGATCAGTATGCAGCCTTGGCTCGGGGAAGATCTGCTTGGCGTTGACGAAGAAAGGCTCTTCTTACTCTCCTCGGGTTGCTCTCCTGGCTTCTCTCTTTCTGTGAGTATCAAGAAGAAAGGGGGGAGCTCTCTCTGTGTAGATCTCTCTCTTCTTATTTTTTTATTCTTTTGTTGCCGACCTCTCTCTCTCTCCTTTTTTTTCTGCATGGGGAGGATGCTGGCTATTTATAGGAGTGGGGTGTGATCATTAGGGTTTGCTGATGATTATCTGTTTGAAATGTCGGCGCTTCCTTCATTCCATCTGAGCCCTTGATCCTGATCATAATGAATCTCGGCCACTAATGCTGATAGCACCAAATCTTATGAGCAGTTAATGCTGACCGCTTTAAATCCTCGTGATTGATTATGCCAATATTTGATTGCTCGCCACGTGTCCTATTGGCTTGATGATAAATGATATAACCTGATCTCGGCAATTATGATACTGATGTCAAATATTCTCGTTGGGATTCTGTTGAATCTTCAGTGCCACGTGTTTTAATTGAAGGTCCTGCCAGGGCCGCATAGGGTGACCAACACTTGAACCGCAGGGAGATACTCTTCGTGAACCGCAGGAGTCAATGCCTTATCGAGCCGTAGGGGACGAGCTTTCCGTAAGCCGCATATTCGTAGTCTTTGTGAGGTGCAGGGGACGATCTCTCTATGAGCCGCATATGCATAGTTTCTGTGGGCCGCCTGAGTTAACATGGTATTGAGCCGCATAGACCGGGCTATGGGTGGACCGCATATGGCGGATTCCTGTTAATCATATTAGAGTGATTCCTCAATGAGCCGCATGAAGCTGTTCTCTACCCGAGCCGCATGAGACTTTTGCCACGTGGCAATCTAGGATTTCTGACAGATTGGGTCAGAGATTGTCTTCTTTCCCCGAGGAGTCTGTCATTAAGGCAGAGCCATTATGACGCTTTATGTCAGAGACGTCGCAGCCGTCGAGTCGTGTCAGAGCATTAAATGAGGCCATTACTCCCGTAGCCAGCTGTGGGGGGATCACACGTGGCGTCAATTGAGCCGCATGTTCCTGCTGAACCGCATATATCCCTGAACCGCATGAGTCTGAGGGTCTTCTTTCGGGCCGCATGGGGCAACTCCAGTATGAGCCGCATAGGCTTGCTACCCAAAGCCGCATGGGCTATCTATGCTTTTATTCTAATATTTTCCATGCTTCTACAGTGATTGAGTGAGGGCTTAGGTTGAGCATAAGCAAGCAGCAGTAGGCAATTGTAGTAGCTTGGTTAGGAATGGGGGCTAAGGTTTAGACCAATAACAGCAGTAGAAGTAGGGATTTCAGCAAGAAGAGGCAGCAGTAGCATATGTTGCAGCAGTGGTAGCAATAGATATTGAGGAGTTAGTGAGATTGGGTGTTAAGGATAAGTAAATGAGGATTGGATATTTTCTTTAGAAAGGAATTATATGTATGTGAGAGTGTCTCAAATGTGAGTGTTCAGTGAAGCTTGTGTCAGTGGATAGGTGGATATGAGTGTCAAGTGCAGTTATGAGAGTGAGCATCCCATTTGAGTGTCCTAGTATCCTAGATATCAATTAGCAAGTGTGTTAGTGTCTCTAAGTGTCATAGAGGATATATATACATATATAGTGTGATGTATATACATATATGGTATGTGTATCTGTCAGGTGTTGTGAGTAATGTATATAAGTAGTATTGTATAGATATATGTATGGATATATATGTAGTGTATATATATCTATACAATACTACTTATATTCACTACATATATATCCATACATATATCTATACAATACTACTTATATACATTACTCACAACACCTAATATATACACAAACCATATATGTATATACTTCACACTATATATATACATATACATATATATACATATATATATATATATATATATATATATATATATATATATATATATATATATATATATATATATATATATATATATATATATATTGGTGGTCGGGTGGCTGGTTGGCCTTCCAGGCGCGGCCGCGCCACCGGGAGCCCACCCCCTTGGTGGCCCCAGCCCCCATCCCCTCGCCGGCTGGCCGTACCTGGCCTGGCCGCCCCACCCTCTCCTCCTGTGGTGAGTTCCCCCCCGTGTCGGAGCTCCCCCACAGGCCTCTGTCCCCCCTTCCCTGCATCCCCCCGTCGGCGTCGCCGTCCTCTACAGAGGCGCCGGCGACGTCGTGCTCCGTGTCAAGACCCAGCTCCTCCTCTCTCTCCCGTCGAAGCTCCACCGGTTTTCGCCCCCCAGCCGGAACCATGCCGGACTCGGTCCTCCACGGCGGGTCTTCCGTCTGACGTCACTCCGATCGCGCCTCTCCTGACGTTCCCCTCCGTCGGCGGCGATCGTCTACCTCCCGCTCGCGCGGCCCTCCACTGCTCCCTCCCTGCAGTGGCCGCCTCCAGCTGCCCCGGCCGCCAGCTCCTCGAGCCCCTCGGCTCCCGTCATAACGTCCTCCTCCGTCCAGACGCCCTCCTCGGCGTCGGTCGACGGACCCGCGACGCTCTTCTCCGCCGTCCTCGCATGATGGCCTTCCCCCCGGCCTTGGCGCCCTCCTCGACGTCAGCGCCGAGTGTCTCCCCCGTCCAGGCGCCCTCGTCGAAGGCTTCGGCGGCGTCACCCCAGCCGTCCGCCCTCTGATTCGCGCCCCGGAGCCTCTCCTGGCGGGCCGCGGTCGAGCCCCGCTCCCGCATCCCTCCTCCCTCCTCCGGCCTCCCCCGCCGGAGTCTCCTCCAGGCCGCCCCCCACTTCCCCCCTCAGTCCCTTCGTCCCCCGCCCTCCTAGACCCCTCCGGTAGGCTCGCCGGCTGTCCTCCGCCGGAGACCCAGTCGCCGTCGGGCGGTTTTCCCTCGTCGGAGCCCTCGCCCACCGGACCAGGGCTTCTCTCCGCCGCCTGTCTCCGGTCGGCACCGCTCCCCCCTCGTTCTGCGCGCCCCCCTCGGGCCGTGCTCCTCCTCGGGATGCGCCCCCCTCGTTCTGTGCGCCTTGACACGTGCCTTTGCCCCTCGGGCCGTACGCCCTCTTCGACTCGCGTGCACTCTTCCCGCCCAAGCGTGTCGGGCGGTGTTCCCACCCCCCCGGCGGTTTTTGAATTTTGAATATTCTTTCAAAATTTGAAATCCAAAAAAAATAGTAGTAAATGTGTATCGGGCAGTGTGCCCACTCCCCACCTAGGGCAGCGCCCCCACAACCGCCTCCTGCTTTCGTTTTTGGGATTTTTGAAAATTTTCGAATTCGCTTTTCGAATTTTTTTCAAAATACGTTTTAGTGTTTTGCGATTTTGAATTTTGGGTTTCCCAAAGTTTCAAAATTTCGAACGTCAGCTTTTCATTTCCTAACCTTGTTCTGCAGAGCCCTTTTGTTTGTTTGGCTCTGCACACCGTCTGTAACGCTCTTCGTGAGCACCTTTTCCTTTTTAATAAAATGTCTTATTTCGGTTAAATATATATATATATATATATATATATATATGTTATGATTATATATATGTACTAGTGAGTAATGTATATATAGATGTGATGATAGATAGATAGATAATGTATAGGTAATAGGATTTGGAGTTGGTAGTGCCTAGGTAAGATAATTGATATATATGTAATGTAACGGGGGTACATGGCTAGAAATAAGAGATTAGCTTAGATAGACTTAACCTAGACTTTGACCATAGTCTAGTATTAACCCTTTGACTGTAGAAGTGACCAATAGCTATAGTTGACCAAAGTTTGACTTAGTTGACTAAGAGAGTTGACCAGAGTTGGCCAAGAGTTGACTTTGACCTAGATTGACCTAGAATCATGTAGATTGCATCATAAACTTCAATTCTTACAAGTTAAATACATTATAACCTGTATTATTCTAATTAGGACATTGTTACTCCGGTTCGGACATCTGTATTCATCAATCTTTCAGGGTATCAGGCGAGTACATTCTCTGATAGTTCTTTCATCTACTTGTCGATTACTGTATTTCAGTTCTAGTTAGTTCTATTTGATTCTCTGTCAATATAGATTAATATTACTGGATCCATTGCATGCGACACTCACCTTTTACATGTCTGGCCTCTATTACTGGAATCACCACTGGAACCACCTACTGGTATCATCATGTTCTGGCTGGACTTGTACTTTACTTTCGTGTCGGGTTATGGATTCACTTGTACTGGATTGGCAGGAAAATATTTGAGTATACATGTGAACATTCCTAAATACTTGAACCACCTCCCTTGGACTTATACTGGAATGCTAGCCATCCCATACTTGGCCAGGTGTGCGATGTGCCTGATTTTCCCATAGCTGTTTACATGTCGATCTCGGTATTTTAAAGCACACTGGTTAGTGTCATGTTTAGAACTCACCCTGGAATTGCTCTCTGGATTTATATTGTCTGGACTCACATTGGGATTATACTTGACTTACATAGTACTGTCTCGACTTATATCATATTACTCTAGTTCAGCTAGCTTTTATTTACAGTCTTAATTGCCATGATCTTCTGATTCGTTATATTATTTTCTCTTGTACTTTAACTGTTGCTCTACATCATTACCTGTCTAAAACTTCCATGTTTCATCAATATAACTCTATAACTGCTTTATAGTCTTTGCCATTTACTTAGAATTTCTAGATGAGTTGTGCTTGTTCCAATCCTGACTGGATACGTTGACAAAATATTACAGATATTTGCCCCGAGGACACTTGCCCTACATGCTAAGGACCCGGAGATGGATTAGCTACCTTTGGCCCCGACTCTCAGGAGTGATCAGGAGACTAGCTTAGTAGACTAGTTATAGATTTCATGTTTGAACTTGAATTGTAATAAGTAGAGATATTTGACTTTGTATTTGAGATTGTTTGAGATATTATTATTTAGTAGTTGTTGTTTGTTTAGTCTTAGTAGTTATCTAGACTTCTATGTTATCTTATCGTGCTTAGTCTGTGTTTGAGTATTATCATATCTATACTTGTCCTCCGTTCGGAGTTGAGATTTATGACAAGTACATTATATATTTTCGTGAGTTGTTTAGATAGTGACCTAGTACAACGTTCTACCGCCGATTCTGCGGCGTAGGCTGGGCGCTGTTACGCACTTGTACCCTTACATCGGGTGCGGGTCATGACAAATGGTGATATCGACAATTACGACATGGCACATGTTATATTCGGGGTGTGAAGGGTACCTCGCTTCTGTTCAGGACACTTGGATGAATGGTGCAGACTCGGATCAAACCGAAGTCGTGGCATAATTCCTTGATGTGTTCCCAGATGAGATAAATGGAATGCCGTCAGTCATGGAGGTTGAGTTTACGATTGATATTTTTTCGAATACTCGTCCGATATTGAAGGCGCCATATAGTATGGCTCCGACAAAATTGAAAGAATTAAAAGTGCAGCTACAAGAGTTACTAGACTATGGATACATTCGCCCAAGTATATCGCCGTGGGGAGCTCCGGTATTGTTTGTAAAGAAAAAGATGAGACAATGCGGCTGTACATCGATTACCGAGAACTGAATAAAGTAACTATTCGGAATAAGCATCCTCTGCTAAGGCTAAATGATTTGTTTGATCAGCTACAGGGAGTGACCGTATTTTCAAAGATTGGTCTTCGTTCCGGATACCATCAGTTGAAGATCAGGCCCGAAGATCTTCTAAAGTTAGCATTCTATATGAGATACGAATACTATAAGTTTTTGGTCATGCCGTTTGGTTTGACTAATTCTCCGACAACTTTTATGGATCTAATGAATAGAGTCTTCCGACCCTTCCTAGATAAGTTCTTCGTCGTGTTCATTGACGATATCTTGATTTACTCAAAAGATGGGGAGACTCATACGGAACATTTGATAAAATTACTTCAGACACTTTATGAACATCAACTGTATGCAAAGTTGAGTAAATGTGAGTTTTGGATGAACAACGTGTTGTTCCTAGGACACGTTGTCTCGGTGGAAGGTGTTGTTGTTGACCCAAAGAAAATTGAAGCAGTGGTATACTGGAAACAGCCTACGTTAGCTAGTAAAATACAGAGTTTCCTTGGTTTAGTCGGGTACTGTCGTATGTTCATAAAGGACTTTTCGAAGATTGTGTCGCCTCTGACTCACCTTACTAAGAAGGGAGTAACATTTAAGTGGACTGACGACTGTGAGATTAGTTTTCAAGAACTGAAGCAACGACTCATCATGGCTCTAAATCTTGCTCTTCTGGAAGGTTCTGAAGGACTTGGATTGGGATGTTCTCTCATGCAATACGGGAAGTCAATATCATATGCATAGACAGCTTAAGCAACATGATAATAATTACTCGACTCATGACTTGGAATTGGCGGCGATTGTGTTCGTATTAAAATTGTGTCGACACTATCTTTATGATGTATCCTGTAAAATCTTCATGGACCACAAAAGCCTCAAGTATATCTTTACCCATAAGGAAATGAACTTGAGGCAATGACATTAGTTGGAATTGATCAAGGATTACGATTTGACGATTTCCTATACACTGGATAAAGATAATGTGGTAGCTGATGCTTTGAGTCGGAAATTTATCGGATCATTGTCTGTAGCTAAAGAAGTATTATGAGATTTAGAAGAGATAGACATCAAATTCAGAGTTCGTACTCAGAATGTGCAGTTGGTTCAGTTGTAGGTTGAGCCGAGCCTCTAGGAAAAGATTGAGATCGCTCAGAAGGACGATCTATTTCTGTAGAAGAACACGAGTTGATTCTAGCATGAAAGATGATCGATTTTGCAGTACATAAAGATGGCACAGTCCGTATCAAGGGAAGATTGTATGTTCCTAAGGATGAGGAACTTAGGAAAGAAATATTGACTGAGGCTCATTTTGTGAAGTATCCTTTACATCCGAAAAGCACCAAAATGTACAAGGACATGCGCTCCACATTTTGATGGCATGGCATAAAAAAGGATATGGCTCTATTTGTGGCACAATATTTAGCTTGTCAATATGTGAAGACAGAACACCAGCGGCCAGGCGGGGAGCTGCAAAACTTTGCTATACCAGCGGCTTACCGAAGACTCAACGGGGGAATGATGCAATTTGGGTGATTGTGGATAGATTAACCAAGTCAGCTCATTTTATTGCAGTGATAAAATTGTCCGATTACATGGGGTGCCAATTTCAATAGTGTCGGATCGAGATGGATGGTTGTTGTTGTGCTTTTGTAATAGTCTTCAGTCAGCAATGGGTACTAAGATGCATTTCAGTTTGGTATATCATCCACAGACTGATGGAAAAATAGAGAGGGTAAATTAGATCCTTGAGGATACGTTGAGACTTTGCTTGCCCTATTTTAAGAAAAAATGGGACACACATCTTGCATTGGCAGAGTTTGCCTATAACAATAGTTATCAGGCAAGTATTCAGATGGTCCCATATGGGGCCTTGTATGGACGGGAATGTAGTCACCTATATGTTAGAATGAATTCGATAAACGACAAGTCCTTGGACCGAAACTTGTGGAGCAGGCCGTCGAGAAGATCCGCTTGATTTGAGAAAGGCTAAGAGTTGCTCAAAGCCGACAAAGAGATATGCGGATGTTCATCGACGACCCTTGAAGTTTATGGCAGGCGATCATGTGTTCTTGAAGGTCACGCCCATACGAGGTATGATGCGGTTTGGAGTAAAAAAAATTGAGCCCGAGATTATTGGACCCTTCGAGATTCCCGAGAAGGTGGCCTTAATGGCTTATCGACTTGTTGTCACGACCCGCACCCACTTTTCGGTTACGAGTTCGTAGCCAAGTCCAGCCTACATCGCAGCATCGACGGTAGTACGCTGTCTAGGTCTCGATATCAATCTCAAATACAACAAAATTACAACTATTGCTCATTCACTATAATTATTCAAATACAAATCCAATTATACATCAAAATAACATTCAAAACAACCCATTAAATAATTAAATTCACATTCTATCTATAATCTAAGATTGGCCTCCAAGATATCTATCTCTCCTGTATGGTCCATAGCATAAATGTAGGAAGCATGCCAAGTCACCTACAACGATCTAGTCAAAAAAAAGAGCAAAATACAACCCTATTGCATTTATGTAACTTAATAAAAAATAAAGCTAGAAAATAGAGATGCAATATAACAATAAAAGAACATGTATATAAACTGAAAATAATAACATGTACAAAAACCTACTAGCAGGAACATATATGAACAAGACAACTTGAAAATTAATATGAACACGTAAAACTAATCAAATGGTGTTTTGAAATGTCTTTCGACATGTGAATGGCTGGGCTAATACGTCACGTCCTACGATGGCTATTACATATTTTTGGTACGGCTAACCCATACATGAGGTGTATGACTTAGCTATCATTCATTAAACATTTATCGGGATTTGTTCATACGTCTTCTTAGCATTTCCCCCATCGACTCACTAAACATTCAATAAACGAGCAATAACACAATCAAGCCTATCGTGTCACAATCGTGTCTCAATAGGATACTCAATGAAACACAATTATTGACAGCATTATAATGTAATAAGCACATAAAGCAATAGTGTACTTGCCTCAATTAAATTACAGTTGACTTGACTTGGTCATATCGGCACAAAATAGTCGTAGATGTCATAGACAGCCTTTAATGGTGGAACTGACCATGCCATTGGGTCCAGAACGGTCCTATTAGCCTAGGGTCGATATGAAGAAGTCAGAATTCATACGAATTACGACCGAATGACTAGCACGATCAAGATAGAAATCGAAGAGAAATTCGTTTAATAAAAAGAAAATCCTTATTAAGAAAATATATAGAAAATACTTATAATCTATTTAGAAAATATATATCATACTTGAAACTATATATTTTATTTATCAAAATATTTTTATATTTGAAAACTATATTTTACTAGTTAAAATACTTTGAAAGTCAAGAAAATCATTTAAGGCTAAAACCCAATTGTCAAAATATACTTTTAGAAGATTTATTATAATATATTTGGAAACTATACTTTTTATTAGCTAAAATACTTTAGATATACATGGAAAATCTAGAAAACATTTACGGCTAAAACTGAATAATAAATGTAATAACCGTAATATTATTTTTTAGCAAACCAAATAATATAAATATACACATAAGCCCAATTAGTATACTATGTGAATTCCATATTATTCCTTAAGCCCAAAAATAGTTTATATAAAACTTATTTATAAAAATTATAATTTATATAAGAATCGAAATATATATATAATTCCATATTCTCACCGGAGTGTTGGTTGGCGCCGGTGCGGAGCTCACCAAGGCGACGCTGGACGAGGGTCTGAGGACGGCTGCGTGCACGAGCGAGGGCTGACCGGAGACGACGGCTGCGGAGGAGGATCGACGTTGAGCGGAGCCGCAAATTTTGGCTCGGAGGCAATCAAAGTACGGGTGGTACTCGATGTCGCTATAGGAAGGCTAGAAAGCTCTCCTACAAGCGACGAAGAGCTCGATGGCGCTGCTGACTGGACATCGATGATGGAATCTAGCTCGATAGTGCCTATGTGAAGAGGAGCATCGGATCGAGAAAGCGAAGGAGAGGAACCCGTTGTCACGCCTCGACCCGGAATCATCCGAATCATGGTGCTCGCAGGGGGCATGATGCCTTACGAGCCTGGAGTTGCATTCGTGCAAGACAAGATGACAAGTTCTCAAATGTTTATCTTTGATTTGATATTAACAACGAAAGAAAAATAGAGTATACGAAATAATTCCCTTTATTGACGTTCGAACTGAGATTACAAAGGCTTTCAATAGCCCAACTAAATTTGGCAGGTTAGCTACAACACTCAGGTTCTCTCTTGCCCACAAAGGATTTCATCGTTCCATACATCATGCCTTCTATATCTCGGCCGCATCAATCTTGTTGCAAGTTCGAGCGTCAATGCGATCGCACGCTTCAAGCGCTACGACATTCCATACCTCTGCGCGATCAAGCGAAGCTTCACCACGAGCAATCCATTTCCTGCACCCTACATGAAAGCTGGTGGAGGATCAGTACGTTCGACCTCACATGTACTGACAAAAAGACTAACTTTTGAAACTGACATTTTAGTATTTATGTTCAATCATGCAACTCAGCTTATGATCTTGCTATATTCTCCTCAGGGTCGATTTCATGGCATATTCAAAAGCGGTAAAGCATGTTATCATGGCAAGCATGTTATTCAAATTGAATAGGCAAGCAAGCAAGCAATCTCGTGTTTGTTTCGTGGCACGACTTCTTACCAAGTCGACGCACTCGCCCTTGCACTTACGCAAGGTGAATATGCCCTATTCCTTCCCTGTCATGTTATAAGTGCTCTCTAAGCAGGATCTATGTGTACGGGACACATACGTGCTTGCACTTTTGACCCATCGTTCCTTAACTATATGAAGGTCTTGGCGTATCCACGCCAGAAAGGACTAAAGGCGTTTCTCTTTATCTTTTCTTTCTTTCTTTTCTTTCTTTCCTTTCTTTCTCGAATTGGGTAGCCCGGCACCTCTCGTAGTGGGTTGCTGTCCCAATTATGGAGATCTACCACTATATACCATCATTTGCGGCTTTTCACATCTCACTAAGCGGTCGCTAATCGTCTTACGGATGTGCGCCTATCAAAGATTATATCCTTCCTAGGTCGAACGGTCCCTTGTGCCCCGATGCAGCCCGTTCGGAGGGAATGTTCCGTACAGAGAAGATTTTTACAACTATCTCAAGTCTATTCAACTATGCAACGCCCTATTATTCAAACAACCAAATATAGTCTTGAGTCCGAGACTCAGACTTTATCATCTCGTATTTCTTCTATTAACTTTCTATGTTCTTACATTTCATACTTCGTTTTAATGTTCAATGGCATCATGTCTCAACTTAATGTTCGTTAACCGAACGACCTGAAGGTCCTGAACACATTTCGAGGCATCATGTCATATCTGACAGTTCCGTCACATTCATGCCACAATTGTATTCTTTCGCAACGAAGCCATCTTTTATGATCTTGTGCACGTAGGCACGTTTTGACACATTTATCATCTTCCCTTCGCGTCGTGCACTTGCTGCACGCATCGAAATCGTATTTCCATGTTCTATGCCTTAGTGTTCAATATTCGTGGCTTACATGCTAGGGCGCTCGCCTATTGTCTTTCAATGTGCTAGCCTTTCTAACTCGTACGCGAAGGCACGAAATGGCTCGTGCACGAAGGCACTCGCCGAATACAGTTATCCCATGTTCTTGCGGCTTGCGCACCGAGACGCTCGCCTTTGCGATATCCAATGTCCCGTAGCGACTCGTGCATTTGAAGCACGTTTCATTTTAATTATTCTAACTAGTGTTCGATACACATTATGATTTATCTCCCGATCGGACCATGCCCCTGGCGTCGATAGATTAACTTAGTATACAATGATATATTCTGACTTAGGCATGAAGGAGTAAAAAGAAGAGTCAATCCTCCCACCTTGAGTTGATATGCCTTGTACCGAGCCGATGCGGCTCAATTTCATAACTTTGTTGCACGGCCAACTCTTCTGACTTAGCTATTCGAGCACTTCGTGCTTCATTGAATTTTACGTCCGATTTGGCTAACCGTGCCAAAGTCTCAGTTCGTCGCAAGACGACGATTGGTTTCTCGGACCCCTTTTCGAAAAGGCAAAATGTCGAACTCTAATATTTCAGCGTAAACATATAGCCTGCACATGAAACCAACTAAAATCAATACTTGCATCGATTCGAACTTGCGCCTTGGTCGATTCGATTTCTTATAATCTTCGAACCGTCTCAATGCACTTATCCTTCGGGGCAATGCGGCACTTTGCATCGATTCAACTCGATGCATTCTTTGGGACAATGTAACTCTTCGCATCGACTTAGTTGATGCATTGCTCGGGACAATGTGACTCTCGTATCGATTCGTATCGATACATTTCATTCGGTCAACGCGACTCTTTGAGTCAACGTCTCAGCGTAATGCGCCGTGCGGAGCGGGGCATTACAGAATATATCACTCAAAATAAGGTTCGTCCTCGAACCAAAACCAACACTCTGATTAAGTGTTTTATAGATCGTTTCACGATCTCGTCCCATCAATGTTGTTCAGTTTTGCACTATCTTACAAGCTTTTCATTAACATTTCAAAGTCTTTCTTTCAGCTCGATTTGAATTTGTATACAACTCGAGTTGGATCCGTACCTATATTCAAGGCGTCCCAAAGATATATGTATTTCGACCAAGTCCAGTGGTAGCAAATTGGAACAAAGCTGACAGGTAAATTTCAATCCTATGCTTGACATCTCGTACTCTTGATCGGACTTGGGCTCTAGTGCTTTTTCTCGTAATTCTAGCGCATATGAATATTGATACACACGCGATCATCCAACAAAAGTCAAGGCACACGATGCGATTCAAAAATAGTATTTCTCACTTCGTAAGTTTCATCGGGACTATCAATTCTATGCGTCGCCTCAAGCCGTCGCGCACCCGATCACAACGAGTCTCCGCAACGCCTCACGCTCGACGTCGCTACCCAACTATTTCTAAAGTTTCACTTCATAACTTATCTCGATACGATTTCCTTTGCTGACTTGCAATGCATCAACATTCAGGACTACGCCCGCTAGGTTACTTACCTAGACACCGTGCTTAAGTTCTTCCGACGCAACTTTAAATTGACATTGCACAATGGACACAATCTATCAGACATAACAGTTTACATCGAGGCGACGGCGCTCAAGACAACAATCGTCTTGACTCAAAGTCTCCACGATGCATCTTACGTTCGATTCCTAACGAGTAGGAATTTACTAGCTAAATTTCTAACTTATCCGTCTCACAACATCGAACATAATTTCGATTCACGCAAGCTCAATTGCAAGGTGAATCCAAATCTAACGACATAACTCGTAAGTCATTCTCTTATCATTCTCTCTCGTACATAGCACGATTCTCGCAATCGTCTATCCGAATCACCAAGTTCGTTGGTGAATTTCTAGTTTGATCGTCGTCTAACATAACCATTCAAGCATTCATCCGACGAATACTCAAAATCTAACTATATCATTCTCAATCGAAAGCTGTTCCAACAATTCTCGATCGCCTAGACTTATCGTCAACATGCACTATATTATATTTGTTTTTTATGCAATTTTATATGCGATATCGCATGGGTCATCTTACGGACTGCAACATTCAATTTAATTTGGCGGTCAAGTCTTCTAGGGTCAGCTGCCCCGAAGCTATGCTCGATAATTGTGGATCATTAATGAAGGACAGTTTACTACGAACCATGCTATATCTTATTTCAGAGCCAAATCACGTTCCGATGATTTTTATGCGACTACCCAATTTCGGACAAAACCATTTCTATCGGCACAACTGATGCACAACTATCCTCCGAGTAAAGTCATGCACTACCATCGATGATTTTGTAGTTTATGAAACATCTACTCGTATCGAATTCGAGTCTATCTTATTTGCGGTCGACACACGAGATGCTATATGCATCTAACAATCGTCGATGACTTATAGTCTCGTCTTGATCAATCACGAAGTTCATGATCAACCAGTTTGTTCATTCTTGTATTGTTCTTTACAAAATTTTGATAGCACAAGGCACACTCCATTTTGTATTCTCACATCGTGCTTACATTTCCTTACGTATCGATATCGATATGTCGTATCAATTTCAAAAGCATAAGGGTCAACTTTGATTCTGTTTCAACGTCGACAACTTGCATTGCATACGTCCAAGTTCTCCACAAACATTTTCGTATGTCTCAAATCATTTCTTGATTCGTTGTATTCCGTTATGCTTTGATCGCGTAACCGAGTTACCGATTATCCAACATGAACCCTCGAGTTATACGATCACGCCCTCTAAGGTTTTGTGTGTTTCAGTCGTACTCAAATGAGTTTTGCTGTAACATAACCAACTATCTCTTAGGCACTATTTACCCACATCAACCAAATCTTCACCGAAGTCGCACATTGTGCGATTCGATTATAATTCGCCTCGCCCAACATTTCTATCGAGATCGCAAGTCGTGCGATTCGATTCGCCTCGCCCAACATTTCTATCGAGATCGCAAGTCGTGCGACTCATTTGTAAGTTCGAGTTTTCCTCTACCGTAGATCCGATTATTACTTCAAGGCATAATTGTTCTGCTAGTCTCGGTCGTCCGACCGACTTATAATTTCTGTCCGACATATTATTCATTGATACGAGTCTCGCCCTATTTGTCCCAACCAATTTTCTAAGAACACTTGCATTAACATACCGTCATACAAATTTCCAATCGAGTCTCGATACTCTCCCGTCCGTTGCGGACAAACCTTCCGTAATTCTCGCAACGCGTCGATGCAATTCATCGAACAAGTGGTATATTATATACCACTCGGCATCGAGTCATTCATCACATACGTGGTATGGCATATACCACTCGAAAATCAAGTCATTTCTCTCGCATTATACTCACTATGAACCAACAATCTCTTCCGACTCATGATTTCTGCAGTGATCGTGCTTGATCACAACCGTAATTTTGATTAAATCAAATCCGACACAACTCGGCCAATGTTTTTATTTGCCAACATAAGTTTGATGAACCGAACGATTCGTTCTATCGATTTATGATTTCAGTTCCTTTCGTTGCATCTTGTGCAACGATTTATTTCTAATCTTCTTTACACTCCGTACAACGATTACTTTGATATGCGTTACACCACGTACAATAATTTACTTACGTGTTGCACATCGTACAACGACTTAATTCCGACATTTATTGCACTCATGCAATAATTTATTTTTGACATCTATTGTACTCGTGCAACAATTTATTTTCGACATCTATTGCATCTCGTGCAACAATTTATTTCCGACTTTCAAAGTCAATGCTCAATTCCGTTCAACACATTCGATATTGACTTATCACTTTTATTGCAATACATTATTTACAATCAACTCGTTGCACTTCATGCATCGTTTTATTTCTTATTCAATATGTTACATTGCAACAACAACATCTCAAATCGCATTTCAAATTTTTTTGCACTTGCAGCAACTAACATTTCATGGCTCATTGCATTCAATGCAACGAAACGTTTCACGACTTTCTCTGCAACATCATATAAATTCGAAGAACTTGTGGCAACGTTACCTGGCTTTATATTAGACTTATTGTATGGAACATCTAGTGCGACATCGAGTAGAGTCAAGAGTGATTCGATTGGTGGTGGGCAACTCTTTGGAATTGAAATAAGCAAACGTCCGGAGGAAATTGAGCCTAGAGCTCTGATACCATTCTGTCACGCCCCGACTCGGAATCACCCGAATTATTGTGCTCGCAGGGGGCATGATGCAGCACGAGCCTGGAGTTGCACTCGTGTAAGACAAGATGACAAGTTCTCAAATGGTTATCTTTGATTTGATATTAACAACGAAAGAAAAATAGAGTATACAAAACAATTCTCTTTATTAATATTCGAACTAAGATTACAAAGGCTTTCAATAGCCCAACTAAATTTGTCAGGTTGCCTACAACACTCAGGTTCTCACTTGCCCACAAAGGATTTCACCATTCCATACATCATACCTTCTATATCTCGGCCGCAATCCTGTTGCAAGTCCGAGCGTCAATGCGATCGCATGATTCAAACGCTACGGCATTCCATGCCTCTGCACGATCAAGCGAAGCTTCGCCACGAGCAATCCATTCCCTGCATCCTGCATGAAAGCTGGTGGGAGATCAGTACATTCGTCCTCGCATGTACTGAAAAAAAGACCAACTTTCTAAACTGACATTTTAGTATTTTTGTTCAGTCATGCAACTTAGCATATGATCTTGCTATGTTCTCCTTAGGGTCGATTTCATGGCATATTCGAAAGCGGTAAAGCATGTTATCCTGGCAAGCATGTTATTCGAATTGAATAGGCAAGCAAGCAAGTAATCTCGTGTTTGTTTCGTGGCACGACTTCCTACCAAGTCGACGCACTCACCCTTGTACTGACGCAAGGTGAATACTCCCTATTCCTTCCTTGTCATGTTATAAGTGCTCTCTAAGCAGGATCTATGTGTGTGGGACACAAACGTGCCTGCACTTTTGACCCATCATTCCTTAACTATATGAAGGTCTTGGCGTATCCGCGCCATAATGGACTAAAGGCGTTTCTCTTTTTCTTTTCTTTCTTTCTTTTCTCTCTTTCTTTTCTTTCTTTCTTTTCTCTCTTTCTTTTCTTTCTTTCCTTTCTTTCTCTAATTGGGTAGCCTGGCGCCTCTCGTAGTGGGTTGCTGTCCCAATTACTGTGATCTACTGCTGTATACCATCATTTACGGCCTTTCACATCTTGCTAAGCGGTCGCTAATCATCTTACGGATGTGTGCCTATTAAAGATTATATCCCTCCTAGGCCGAATGGTCCCGGTGCCCCGGCGCAGCCCATTCGGAGGGAACGTTCCGTGCACGAAAGATATTCATAATTATCTCAAGTCCATTCAACCATGCAACGCCCTATTATTCAAACAACCAAACATAGTCTTGAGTCCGAGACTCAGACTTTATCATCTCGTATTTCTTCTATTAACTTTCTATGTTCTTACATTTCATACTTCGTTTCAATATTCAATGGCATTATGCCTCAACTCAATGTTTGTTAACCGAACGACCCGAAGGTCCCGAACACCTTTCGAGGCATAATGTTATATCTGACAGTTCTGTCACATTTATGCCACAACTGTATTCTTTTGCAACGAAGCCATCTTTTATGATCTTTTGCACGTAGGCACGTTTTGACATATTTATTATCTTTCCTTCGCGTCGTGCACTTGCTGCATGCATCGAAGTCGTATTTCCATGTTCTATGCCATAGTGTTCAATGTTCGTGGCTTGCACGCTAGGACGCTCGCCTATTGTCTTTCAATGTGCTAGCCTTTCTAACTCGTGCGCGAAGGCACGGAATGGTTCGTGCACGAAGGCACTCGCCGAATATAGTTATCCCATGTTCTTGCGGCTTGCGTACTGAGGCGCTTGCCTTTGCGATATCCAATGTCCCATAGCGACTCGTGCATTTGATGCACGTTTTATTTCAATTGTTCTAACTTGTGTTTGACACACATTATAATTTATCTTCCGATCGGATCACTCCCTGGCGTCGATAGGTTAACTTAGTATACAATGATATATTCTGACTTAGGCATGAAGGAGTAAAAAGAAGAGTCAATCCTCCCACCCTGAGTTGATACGCCTTGTCGTTTTGCCTAGCCGATGCGGCTCGATTTCATAACTTCGTTGCACGACCAACTCTCCTGACCTAGCCATTCGAGCACTTCGTGCTTCATTGAATTATACGTCCGATTTGGTTTATCGTGCTAACGCCTCAGTCCGTCGCAAGGCGACGATGGGTTTCGCGGACCCCTTTCTGAATGAGGCAAAATGTCGACCTCTAATATTTCAGCGTAAACGTATAGCCTGCACATGAAACCAACTAAAATCAATACTTGCATCGATTCGGACTTGCGTCTTGGCCAATTCAATTTCTTAAAATCTTCGAACCGTCTCAACGCACTTATCCTTCGGGGCAATACGGCACTTCGCATCGATTCAACTCGATGCATTCTTTGGGACAATGCAACTCTTCTCATCGATTTAGTTCGATGCATTGCTCGGGACAACGTGACTCTCGTATCGATTCGCATTGATATATTTCATTCGGTCAAAGCGACTCTTTGAGTCAACGTCTCTACGTAATATGCCGTACGAAGCAGGGTATTACACCCGTGCGGCGGCGGACTATGGCGGAGGGCAGCGCACGAGGAAGGACGGCAGTACAGAAGTAGAGGAAGAACAATAGCACAAGAGATGGAAAGAGAGGGCAAAGCGGAGGAAGGGGGTTGCCACCGGAAGGAAAGAGGTGCGGGGCTCGGCGGTCGCGGGTTCGCCGAAGATTCGAACGGTCGAGTTTTGCCGGGGTGAGGAGGCCGGTCACGATGGTCGAGTCTCGACAAGGTGAGTGGTTTATTCTGATTTCTGTTGTGGAGTTGCCACCGGTGTGGTCGTGTGATGGTGGTGGTTGGGCATGGCGGGAGAGGTGGCAATAGTGGTGTTACAGGAACGGGGAGATCGAATGTCAGTAGTTGCTGGTGAAGGCGGGATTGGTCATGGTGGCTCTATGTACTGGTGGAGACGTGCAAGGAGGAGCAGCTCTCAACGCAGCCACAACGGCACAGCCTAGGAACTCGTTAATGAGGGCTCAGTGGCGGACGGGGATCTATGGTTGTTAGGCGAAGGCGATGGTGGACAGGGAGGCATAGAAGAAATCGACGGCGTAGTGGTTGGCAAAGGAGCTAGCAAGACAAAACCTAGGGTTAGGGTTAGGAAGTTGGAAATTAGGGTTAGAGATTGGCATCGTGTCCTGCACGACAGAGGATGCAAGAAAGGATCGTGTCTGGTGTATCAGACACGAAGGATGAATGTAATTGTGATAATAAATGGGAGAAAGAAAAAAGGATGGACACAGACACAGTGCACGGACACGATGGTGTTTGGCTATGGTTACTAGATGATGGTTGTTGAGAATATGTGAGAAAAAATAAAGGGAATCCTCCCCTATATATAGGAGTGGAGTTTCCTAGATAGGAAAGGAGTAGGATTTAACAAATTAAATCCTTCCATGAATTATATCAATCAATTAGATTGATTGAATCTCAATCTATTGATGGCAACACCATTTAAATAATATATAATATTATCAAATAGTATTTAAAACAAAATTTATAAATCCAAATCATAAAAATAAATAATAACAATAAATCAAATAATTATCGAATCCAATAAATTCTTGATTCAATCTATAATTGTTTTAAAATAATGCTAAGTATTACTAATAATATTTAAAACACATTTAGCCAAATCTAAATTTAATATTTTGTAACAATAATACTTTACAATAATACTTTTAAAATAGTACTCAATAGTATCAAATAATATTTGAAACATATTTTGTAAATTTAAATCGTAATAATAAATAATCAAATAATTCTAGAAGTCTATTTATGTAGTCATAAAATTACTTTTAAAGAAATTTGGCAAATCTCTTTTTCTTTCAAAATATCTATAATAGAATTTAAAAATAAATAATCTAAAAGTAAAAATAAAATAATTTTAAAAAATTTGACAAGTGGGCGTACAAATCTACCAACCTTAGAAAAAATGCGTCCTTGAAATTTCAAAGGATAAGACTAGGCACGACTAAGAATATCATGAAGAAAAAAATTCAATCGATACGAATAAGCACGACAAATGATATAATCAAGAGAATGATACGATTCATGATCAAATTAGTCAGGCATAATTGCAGATAAAACTAATAAATAAATAAAATAAGATTTGGCATGATTAATTTATAGTCAAAATGGTCGAGTCGATGGCCAAATTGTTTAAGAACGATCAAAATCGAAATTGGTTAGCACGGTCAACTATTTAACCAAAATTATTTATATAGAATCACAATCTAGGAAAAGATACGAGTTTGCACGATTGAAATATAATCAAAATTGTCTAGTCATTATCAAAATTGTTTAAGAATGATCACTTCGAAATCATTGTGGCCCGACCCGCTACTTAACACGATCATATATTCAAAATCCAAATGCAATTATGAATCTAGTGGAATAGAATCAAATATTGTAATCGGTTCTAAATGATTACAAGGAAGAAACTAAATCACGATTCTCGAATAGGAAGAAAGAAAGGAAGAACTATCAGTTTATTGAGAAAATGGCAATAAAAAATAAGACATCAATCAATTTGGAAAATTAATAGTCGTATGCCAATAAAAGATATAGTCTCTATAGTATTCGAAAACCGTAAGCATATCCTAAGTCATTTAACCGAGAATCCATGCCTCGTTCGTGTACATCTAGCTGCAGTAAACCTTGGTTTCATGACTCAAATATGGTATGGTATCGAATATTCTATTAACTCTATCCAATATTGACATAACAACTCAAGGATCAAAATAAGACAACTAGGACATAGTTTTAATATTATTCGATAACATAAGCTTACTTAAAATTACTTTGACTTAGGGGTCATGTCTCGCCAGTGCGCTGCTGGCTGCAGTGAACCCGCAGTCTTTATAATTCAAATAAATGGCGATAGTACGCATCTGTCTTGCCGTTGTAAGTTATTGAAAAAATTATTCCAACTATATCCGTAAGAATTTCAAAGGAGCTTTTAGAAATTCAAACAAGTTCCAAAAAAATGTAAGTATCTGCCTTTCAAGTATAAATATCAATTCTTGAAAAGAAAACAATTGATTAGGAAGAATAATGATCGAAGCCAGGATAAGTGAAAATTTTTTAATCCTTATTTCACGGATATTCAATATTCAATGATTGAGAGGAAAACATTGAATCAAAAACTAACTAGAGATTAATATATAGATAATTGAATGAGAAATTATTTTTGAAAAAATAATTCCTAAGGTCCAAAGGAAAAAATATAAGTAATACGAACTTACGATATGATGATGTTTTAGAGAAAGTATAAATAAAGTTGCACAAATGATAAAGTTAGGAATTGAATCATAGGAATGCCTAATTTACCAAGCGAATGGTCTATCCACCTTTGGTCATACCATCGTATTAAAATATAATAGTATATCAGTATATCCTTCTATGAAAATTTCTCAAGTTACCTAATAGGGTTTAGAATTCAATAAATCCTTGGCTAAATCACATGGCCTATGTAGCAACCTTAACTACCTAACAGTCAAATTGAATAAGGGACTTTTAGTCCTAGTCATTCTTCTAAAGATGAAATCAATCCTAATTGTGAATGAACATTTCCTAATCGCAGGCTCGTAGTAGTATGACTAATATTGATACTACCACGAGTTCGCACAATTTTGCAAAACAGACCTGCATAGGCCACCAAAATATTTTGTCATGACTCGCACCCGCTTTTTGGATACGAGCTCGTAGCCAAGTCCAGCCTACGCTGCAGCATCGGTGGTAGTACGCTGTCTATGTCTCGATATCAATCTCAAATACAACAAAATTACATCTATTTGCTCATTCACAATAATTATTCAAATACGAATCCAATTATATATCTGTCACGATCCGCTCCCACTTTTCGGGATACAAGTGGGTAGCCAAGTCTAGCCTACGCCACAACATCAACAGTAGTACGCTGTCTAGACCTCAATGTCAATCTCAAATATACTAAAATCATATCTATTTGCTCATTCATAATAATTATTCAATTACAAATCCAATTATACATCAAAATGACATTCGGGAACAACCCGTAAAAGAATAATTTATCTAGAATCTATGTTCGACTTCCAAGTTCTCTCTCTCTCTCTCTCGCGTATGGTCCATAGCGTAAAAGTAGAAAGCATGCCAAGTCACCTGCACTGGTCCAGTCAGAAAAGGAGCAAAGTACAACCGTATTGCAATAATATAACTTAATACAAAATAAGCTAGACAGTAGAGATGTATTAGAAAATAAGGAAATATTTATATGAACTGGAAACAATAAACATGTATAAGAAATCACTAGCAAGAACAAGTATGAACAAGATAATTGAATCATGAACATTAAAAACTAACAGACAATGTGCATTTGAAATATCTTTCGATATGTGAATGGCTGGGCTAATACGGCACATCATAGATGGCTATCCATATTTTGGTACGGCTAACCCATACGTGAGGTGTATGACTTAGCTATCCATATTAACATTCATTGGAGTTTGTTCACATATATAATGGGTATTTCCTCTCCCGACTCACTAAATAGTCAATAAAGGATCAATACACAATCAAGCCTACCTTGTCACAATCATGTCTCAACTGGATATTCAATGAAACATAGCATTATAATGTAATAAGTACAAAAGCAATAGTGTACTTGCCTCAATTAGTTACAGCTGTTGTGTGACTTGATCATGTTGGCATAGAATAGGTCAAAAGTTGTAGTCACAATTAGTTTGAAGAGATAATAATATCAAGATCCATAACATCCAATGATTTCCAGATAAGCCCAATATAGAGAAAGTCCAAAGTCGTCGATTCGGTTCACTAGTCATCTATACGTTCTATAATTTAAAAATATTTAACTATTTTATTAATTTATGGTAATTAGTATGCTATAGATCTATGTGTCATATTTCTAAAGCATCAAACGATTCGCAAAATGAAGTCCGGGATCTCCCAAAATCTTAAAAATAGTACGACATATCGATATTTTGGACAACTGACACTCAAATAATTTTCCAGAAATTCACTTTCATAATTATAGAAAATAAATTATATATTTGGAAAGCTAATCTCGATACAATTATAACAAAAAAAAAACTAGAGGTGAAACGGAGTCCAAGCGAGGAATTTTGGGAAAAATATATGGGAGATGACATAGGTTCAACATGTATATAACGGATAGCCATTATTTAATTAGGGTTAGATTTGAAGAATTTTGGTTGTAGGAGAAGAATAATGACTACTTAAATACATGAAAGATTGACTCAATTTTCTAATTTGGAAGGGTTAAGAATCTAATGAAGAAAATTTTCCATTAAATTAAATCAAATAGGTATTGAATCCAATACAATCAATCCATAATATTTTAAAAGTAATACTAGATATTATGAACAATATTTAAAATACATTTAACCAAATCTAAATTAAATACTTTGTAAATAATAATAACAATACTTTAAAATAATACTCAATATTAAATAATATTTGAAACATATTTTCAAATCTTAAAAATAATTAATAAATCTAAAATATATCTTTTATAAAAATAAAATCATATTTAAAAATAAAATAGTTTGACAAATCCTTTCGTTAATCATAATATCTTTGTACGATTTCAAATAAAATACATATTTAACTAAAAAAATATTAAAAACTAGAATAAATAAATTTTAGTGGGCTTACAAATCTACCCACCTTAGAAAAATTTTGTTCTCAAAATTTCAAATGATGTGAATAGGCACGATTAAGAAATAATAAAAAAAGATACGATTAATGATCAAAATTAGATAAGTACAATCGTGGATAGAATTGAAACCTAAGATAAGATGTGATTAGCACGATCATAGAATCAGAATCTAGGTACGATTATGAATCCAGTGGAATGGAATCGAAATAGATTTAAATGATTACTAGGAAACCAAATGGCAATTCGAGAATAGAAATAAAAGAAATAAAGAAGAGTGCAAAAAGTTGTGAACTATGAAAATCAATAGTCATATGCCATACAGAATATAGTCTCTATAATATTCAAAAAATGTATGTATATATGAAATTATTTTATTGAAAATTTATGTCTCGCCAGTGTACATCTGGCTGTAGTGAACCCTTGGTTTAATGACTCAAATATCATATGGCATCGAATATTCTATTAACTTTATCCATTATTGACATAATAACTCAAAGATCAAATAGGGAAACTAAGGCATAGTTTTAATAATATTCAATAACCTACGCTTACTTGAAATTAGTTCAACTTAGGGGTCATACCTTACCAGTGCGCTGCTGGCTGCAGTGGACCCGCAGTCTCCATAATTCAAGTAAATGGGGATAGTGCGCATCTGCCTTGCCATTGTAAGTCATCGAAAATTATTCCAACTATATCCATAAGAATTTCAAAGAAGCTTTTGGAAATTCAAACATATTGATCATTATAGAAAAAAATGTAAGTATCTGTCCTTTAAGTGAAAGTATCAATTTTAAAAGTCAAACGATCGACTATGTATCAATTTAAAAATCAAACGATCAATTAGGAAATGATTGAACACAAGAGAAGCAAAATTTCAATTTCTGTTTCTCTAATATTCAAGGATTGAGGAAAAAACATAAAACAAAAACTGACTCAGAATTAATATATAGATAATTGAATCATGTTAGGCTCAAAAGTAAATGGATGAAAATAGAATATTGAATTTTAGAAAAATATTTACTTATGGCCAATGGAAAATAAATAAATAATACGGACCGTACGATATGACGATGTTTAGAGAAGGCAGAAAATAAAATTGCACAAATAATCATGATTAGGAATTGAATCCAAGAAAATCCTAATTTACCAAGCGGATATTCTACCCACCTTTGACCATACCATCGTATTAAAATATAATAGTATATCCTCCTAGGAAAAATCCTTAAATTATAAAATAAAGTTTATAATTCAATAAATTCTTGGCTAAATCACATGGTCTATGTAGCAACCTTAACTACCCAATAGTCAAATTAAATAAGGGACTCATTATCCTAGTCATTTTTATAAAATCAAATCAATCCTAATCGTGAAAGAGCACTTTCCTAGTCGTAGGCTCGCAATAGTACGACTAACTTAAGTATTACTATGAGTTCACACAATTTTGCGAAAACAAACCTGTATGGGCCACCAAAAAACTTGTTACGACCGACTCTCGCTTTTTGGGATACAAGTACATAGCCAAGTCCAGCCTATGCTGCAACATCGGCAGTAGTACGCTTTCTAAACCTTATTGTCAATCTCAAATATACCAAAATCACACCTATTTGCTTTCACTTTTTGGGATACGAGTATGTAGCCAAGTTTAGCCTACGCGGCAGCATCAGCGGTAGTACGCTTTCTAAACCTCATTGTCAATCTCAAATATACCAAAATCTAATTATACATCAAAATGACAGTCGAGAACAACCCGCTAAAAATAAAAGAACTATCTATCTAGAATCTACGGTCAGCTTACAAGATCTCTATTTCTTCCGTATGGTCCATAGCGTAAAAGTGGAAAGCATGCCAAGTTACATGCAATAATCCAGTCAGAATAGAAGCAAAGTATAACCCTATTACTGTAGAAGCTCAGAAATGATTAGGCGCCACTCATAAAATGGTGCCAGGATTCAAAAAGGCGTTGGCCATTAGGTTGTACGAAGACTCAGGTAGCGCCAACCATTAGGATGTACGGGTGCTACGTGGCAAGCTTCCTTGAGAAGCTGGAACTGTCGTCATGATTTCTGACAACCCGTAAGAAAATCCCTTCGAATCCTGAGTAACGCGGTACTCGAGAAGACCGTGTCAGCCTTTGCAATAAATGTTGACTGCTAGCTCGTGCTAGTTATCATTTGGCGTGAGGTAATTAATGAGTCACAGAACTAATAGACTGAGTAAGAGGCGCCAGTTATAAAGTTGCACCTAGCGCTACCTATCAAGTGGGCGCCGCTTAGTCAATTTTCATCCAGAAGTCAGATGATGTGGCACGCATGCCACTAGTCTCGAAAAACGTGTCTACTATACTGCCCACGACCACGTGCATATCTCTCACATAATGCCACGTGTCCCTAGCAGTTTAAGTAACCGTTTGCGCAAATGAGTGAATGGCACACCAAATGCAGTATATGCCACTCTAGATAACTACTTGACAGTTATTTTAGAACTCTTTAAATAGAGTTCTAAATCATTTCTAAAGGATCACTAATGATCATAATCTATCTCCTGACAAAGTACTGCCGCATTCTCCAGATGCTTGTGTCTTCGATATCACATCATCCAAGGGATAAAGTGATTGTGTTCAGATCAGATTCCTATAGTTGTGCTTCTCTAGAATCAAATTGTACTCTTGTACTTTCTTTTTCTTAGTTTGTAAACTAGTTTTCTTGTAAAACTTTTATTCTCGCACACAAAATAGCGACTCTGCTGGGGATGACTTTCTCCTTCGACGAAAAGGTGACAACTCAATGTGATATCGCGTCGATCGGCAAGACGCAGAAGACCTTGGTCATTCAAGTCGACCAAACAGACTACAAAGCTATGATTGGCACTGGGGGTGCAAGGCACGCTGCTGTTGCTGCCATAAACAAGGCGTGTGCCATCTAGACTCCAAAGTCCTCTAGAGCACCAATCACAGCTTCTGCGTAGACTGCACCAACTGCTGCCTTGGCGCAAAACAAAGGAAAATGCCTTTTGGCTACTCCCTCTTCCTTCCCAGATCTGAACTTGGTGGAGAACCTATCCAATTTTGCTCCTATGTAGAACAAAGTAAAGTGCCCTTTGGCCTTTCCTCATTCTTCCCCGGTCCTGGTGTAACTCCACTTTTTCTAAATATAAAATTTGGGTATATTTTTGTGATTTTATATCCTTATTAGAATTAATTTAAGATTCTAATTTACTTTTATTATCTTAATTAA
The DNA here is from genome assembly GCA_029216955.1 of Iris pallida. NCBI lineage: Eukaryota > Viridiplantae > Streptophyta > Magnoliopsida > Asparagales > Iridaceae > Iris > Iris pallida. The sequence goes on from JANAVB010026609.1 coordinate 112,909, forward strand.
ATAATTTCTTGTTATTTTTAAAAAGCTTGTATATGAGTATCTTAAGATGATTTCCAATATTAAATTTTTTACTCTTCTCTTAAGTTGCTTAACTAAAGTTTGGTATCAAAATTTAATTAGGTTTTCTAATTGATTTTGTGTTGTTGGGCTAGCTAAGCCCAGTAATTCATGTCTTGGGCTAAGCCTATCATCTCTATTGGGGCGCGGATCATTGGGTCCAGATCCACTAACCCTTAAAACTGCATCTATATTTCCCCAACCGTTAAATTCGAAACTTCTCATTCTTTTTCCATTCATTTTCCCTCCACTCCTCTTCATCTCTGTTACTTGAAGGGGACAATATCAAAGCTGGCATCTGCGCTCAGAGGAAGGACAAGTTCAAGTGGCTTCCCAATCCTTCTCAGCCATCTGATCCTAACCGTTCCATAACCGTCTAACAAACTTTTCTAACCGCCTAATCGTCTCCACTACCGACCGCTACCCGCCTAACCACCTTGCCGCCTGACCGCTGATCGCCCAACCGCCTGCCCATCGCTGCCGCACCTATATAAGGACCCCCATTCTTTTCCTTCTTTATCAGTCACACCTACGACGAAGCCCTGCAGAATTTTTCCTCGTCCGCTCTTCTTCTTCTTCTTCGAGCTCTTCAACTCGTAGCCATGGCAACATCGAGTTTCGGTGAAGATACAGTGATGAGCTAGATCGATGTGACGTTTACTATTGGCGATCCGAAGAGTTCTGGAGGCACAACAAGGATTTTATTTCCGCAGCAGTTATGAGCGATCATAAATTCTTTATTGGCGACAGAGCTTTATCGAACCATCACTGATCGATGACTGTGATCAGTGATCGTTCTTACCACCAATCTAGCAATCCTTCGTCCAGGTGAGAGATTTAATTCGTTGGATGAGATTGTGTCGATTTTTCTTTTGGCCTATTCTTGATCAAATTCAATTTCGACAGCTTTTGATTAATTAATTCATTTTGTGTTTCTCTGGGAATTGATCTAGATTCACTATTGGTATGTTCCCTATCATTTTGATTGATCTTCCAGAATTTTGGTTAAGACTCAGTAATCAAACATTTGTTCTTGCTCGTATTGTGTTCGCTTTAATGCCTAGGTCAGTTCTGTCATTGTCTTGGATACAAAGACGAGTGTGTCAGACTCAAGAAAGGATTAATTAGTGGCGATTATTACTCAGGTATGATTCTGTATTTAATTTGATTGATTTCTTGCTCTGGGTTGGACTGGAAGAGTTCGTGTAAGTATCAGACGGACACAGTGCTTTGGCAGTGACTGGGGACAGGATCTTATGTCCAGGAAGACACTACAGATACGAGTCACGGTGTCTTAGATTGATACTGACAGTAGTTATGGGATTGACACAAGTTGGTGTGGTATCAAAGTTATGTATTATGGAGGGATCAGTTCTGCACTTGGGGCTAGATTGGATTAATGAGCCTGTAGGCTAGCCGTTGGGATAAAATTTTGAATATGCATAACTGTTAGTATTAGAGTAGCAATTTGAATATCAGTGGAGGCTTATAGCTTGGGACCATGTTTGTCTTCATATGCTGAGTCAAGGTTTGGTTATTTAGTATGCAGTACGCTTGGACCACATTAGTCTATTAGAATTCATGTGTTTGCTATTGAGTCAATAAGTTTTTGATAATTAACTTTGGATCAGATTTGGACAATACACAGAATATTATAGACTGCTTGTTGGTCAATAGTAGTGACTTAAATGGTTAAGGTTTATCACAGAGCCAAGCATAGGCTATATTAGATCATTAGAAGGATAATTTAGGCAGGTTATTTAATACAAGAGTCATTAGGATTTATTCTTAATGATATTTGTCTAAATATTATTTTCCTATTTATAGGTGAATTAGAAGACTTCGACAAAATCCCAGAATCAAGGCAAGTACATATACTCAGTATTACCATCATTGCATGTATAGCACATACAAATTGTCATCTTGTCATTGTTTCACTTGTTCCTGCTTTATTGCTTGCATTGATTCTCGTATCGGGTGGCGGACGTTCTAAGACATGTGATTGACTAATATTGGATAAATATTTCCTGATAGCATACACCGTATGCCTGATGTCCATTTCATGCGTGACTGATAGTATTATCGTCAGACATGCCTGATTATTGTGTGACTGGTAGCATTGTCGTCAGACATGCCTGATTAATGATTGACTAATAGCATATTATATGCCTGATTATATATTAGTTCCCACATGTTGATAACATCTAATTGTTCATATACACGTAGCTAGTGCATGCTTATTGTTCATCTTGTTTTCTGTTTTTCAGTTCTATTTGCTATACTGTTTTATTGATCTTCCATGGTGAGTTTTATTGAGTTACATTGTACTTTGCTCTATCCTGACTGGACTGTTGATTACAGGTGAGATTAATCCCGTAGACTGTCATGGCTTGCAGCGGAGCTCACTTCGGATATGGATATATAGATTCATGTATAGGAGATTGATTGAATGTTTTTGAGTATATGTTGTTGCTAGTTAGTTTTATCTTTTACCGGCTTTGTAACCGATCATTCATGTATAAGTTATAATAATTGTATAGTGGATTACTGTGATGGTTAGTATAGATTTCGAGATTAGATGCTGTGATGAGATTATTCTTGTTATTGATGACTAGACGACTCACGATCGCTGTCAACGACAGTGTAGGCTGGGCATGCATTGGCCCGTACCCGATTATTCGGAAGCAGGTGTGACACCTAGACTTGGTTGAAAATACTTCTGATTGTGCCCTTGCATCAATCACTGCTCAAACTCTTTTGTGCAGAAGATCTACTTTTCTTGACAAAGACAACCAAGTCAATAGCAAGAAAGTAAATTCTGTCCAAAATCGACTTCCTGCTTCTCATTTGCGCCATGCTAAGCGCGCTGGAATAGGGCACGCAGGGTAACAGGGCATTCTGCCTACTCCTAAGTGCCAATTAAACCTAAATTAGGATCTACCAACTCTGCACATATCAAGATCCAAACAGGGAAAGTTGATGGTGTCCCAGACAAACACACAAGAAGCACACCAGTTTGACATGCGTGTCTATCTCAACAGGCACAAATCAGAGTCAGCTTCATCAAACTGCAAGGCACGCCAATTGCAGTCTGTGCCAGTTACTAATCTGCGCAAAGAAAAGTCTTCTAAAGTCAAAAACCCTCTCATATTTGCCAATCAACTCAGCACTTCCTTATACACTCAAAGGACAGGGCATCTCAAGAATAAGAACCATGTTCCTAATGTAAACCATGAATATGTACCTTCTTCTTCTTCCTCTTATCCTGTCAATGTGACTGAGCTCCGCAAGATTCTTGTACAAAAGTGAAAGATCGCAAGTCCGTCTCATGTATCTGTGACTCTACCTACGGAGCGTCTTTGTAATCATGAGATAGTGATTAAGTGTTGCTGCCAGACAGCAAAATGGACTATCTTCGACCGTTTGAACTATCCTCAATCTCCTAAACTGATCATAGCAGTAGATATAGATTTATCTTCTGTGACGACCGCATGCAAGGAACTCCAGTCTGCTTCCCATGAGGCTCAAGTACAATGCTGTTTCAAATCAGCCAGACAAACCATCTTCGATCGTATGAATTACAATCGTTCTTCTGACATACATTGTCACCCTCCTAAAGTGACCCTGGTCGATGAAGATGAGTTGCTGTTTGCTTCAGTCAATATGACGTCTCCCAATACTGGGGGTAAAAAGCGTCCAAGATGCAATGTATCCCATAATCGCAGTCAACAATACTTGGATCGAATCCGTGACTTCGACGAAGGAGTCTACCAGAACACAAGATCAAGGAGCCGAAATTCGGTCGATCAAAGGAATCTTCCCACTCCTCATCTCAGAGAGGTTCTTCGCCAAAAGGACATTCCAGATTCCGACCAAGATTCAATCGATCAAAGGAATCTTCTTGACTCTGACCGAGATTCAATCGGTCAAAAGAATCTTCTTATTCCTTATCCTGGGGGTAGTTTCCTACATGACTTTGATGCTGATAGTGAAAGCTCTGAGCGGACTATCTTTTCTACTAGTTCATCATCTCTAGCTAGAGAAGTGACCACCTATGTCACTAATGAGGAACAAGATGCATCCAGCTCTGGCAGTCAGGAGCAAAGGATCACCTCTTTAGAGGCCAGCTTGAAGAACATGGCTGAAATATTGCCATGCATGCATGCTGGGATCAAAGCACAACATAATGTTCCACCGGTTGCGAATCTAATTCCAACCCAAGAACAGATAGCGGCATCTGCTCCTACCAACACCGCTCTGGGGGTATAATCTCCTCACAATTCTACCATGCCAACTCCAAGTCTTTCTGGTTTTGGGGGTGGTGTTTATCATGTAGTCCCGCCTCGTAACACATCGAATCAGTCTACTGCTCCCCAAGCATCATGGGACACCAATAAGGAAGTGAAGCTTTTGCATAACCAGTTCGAAGCTTTCAAGTAGAAGGACGTCTTATAGAAGCTTGGGATCAAACAACCTTACCCCATATAGTGGAAGGAAGTCCCATTTCCACCTAAGTACAAGCCACCCACCATTATACTGTTTGACGACAGTTCATCTCCAAGCCAGTACCTCAATCACTTTGAGGTAATGACTGATCAACTTCAGCCGAATGATGCTCTACTTACTAGAGTATTCGTTGGGTGCTTAGCAGGTGCAGCTTACGACTGGTATCGCAGCTTGCCAGATGGTTGCATAACTTTCTTTGTAGGGTTCAAGAAAATATTCCTAGAACGATTTTATGAGGGAACAAATGACATGACTATGTCAGCCCTCATCAAAATCAAACAACGACCTAATGAAACTGCTGAACATTTCATTGAGCGCTTCCGTCGAGAGGCACTCAAGATGCCTCTGGGAACTCCAGATGCTTTGACTACAGATACATGCAAATCAAACTTGTTACCTATAGTCAGCATGTGAACTGGACCCACGCAATTCCAAGACTGGCTTTCCTTCATAGTAAGTGTCAAGGCGGCCGAAGACAGTGCTAACAAGTTGAAACAATTAGGCATCCAGATGTCTAATCTTGAAAAAAAGATGAACATTCCAACAGTGGTGGCCGTCAGAACAACCGCAAAGGCAAAGAAACTTTGTCCATCAATGTCAAAGGCAAAGAAGCTCTAGCCGTCATCATAGGTCAATCAAAACCTACCACGACGGCACCGCCATAGAGGGCACAACGCCCGATAGAGGAGTACTCCTTCAACGAGGACGACATCATGAGTATCTTCGATTGCCTAATAAAGAGCAATAAACTTCAACTGCTCGAAGCAAAACGGCTAGATAAAGTAGGTAAAATTGACCATCCTAAATACTGTGTGTATCACAGGTTCATAGAACATCCGACCAGGGCATGCTACATGCTAAAAGGAAAAATTTAGGAGTTGATTAATGCTGGAACGATTAGTCTTCAGCAGGATGAGAAGACGGTGACTACCAACATCATCTCTCTACAATTTGGTGACTTTCCTGCTTAACTTGTACAAGATGGAGTCGTCCCCATTCCGAAAGCCACCTTGGATATCGTCTACCTTGTACCAACACAAAGTGACGGTCTTGTCCCTTTGTTAATCGACAAAGGAGAAATCATGTGGATCCATCCCGACTTGGTTGCCGACTTTGAGACTCCTGCTTCGTCCTCGAAGTCCAAAAAGACAACTAAATATAAGTCATGCCACATGACTTCATTGGATGGTCATCATCTTCCACCTTTGAATGCTACCTTCATTTAGGAGGTAAACTCACCTTATTCTCCTGAGAAAACAGTACCAAAGCTGGAAATCAAATACCGGCCAGCATTCCATCTATATAGTCAGTAATTTCGTGAATTGATGACAAAGATGAGATATGATCTGCAGAAAGCCCCCGGCTTAATCAGGGGAAAGGGTCTCCTATACCTCTTTCTCTCCATCTGCAACACAATCAGTCTCGTATTGGCTTAGGATTTTGGATAGGTTTTTCATCTTGTCAAAATAAGTCTTCCAAAGGCAAGACTCGGACGAAGGACTGTAACATGGTTTCCTTCGCACCAGATCCAGAAGAAGAAGCCCTGACCAGTACCAGATCTGGGAGACTCTACCTTAGAGACTATCCAGAAGGACAAGAGGTCCCTACTCCAAGCTCTGATGCCCCTCCATCATCTTCTCCGCTTGTTGTCAACGTTCCATCAACTTTATCGCCCCCAGTGGAACTGACTCCTCCAAAGCCGAGAGCGGCCGACAAAGAAAAACAGCTAGTTTGCTTTGATAAAATATTGAAAAAAACTCTACCTCTTGGACTTGAAAAGCCATATAACTTTGATATATTGGCTCAACTAGCCAATACTCCGGCAAGGTTGTCAATCTTCAAGCTCCTACGTCTTTCGAAGGAAACTCAAAAAATACTAAGCGAAGCTCTGATGCAAGCTGACACTTTTCTAGCACTCCTCAAAAAGCCAGATGAGGAACCTGTGGCATGGTTTTACTGTCATAGTGTGATGGAGTTGTTTCCCAACATCACCTTCACGCAAGATGACATGCTTCTGGAAGATAATCGACATGATCGACCTCTATACTACACAGGATATGTCAATACAATGAAGGTTGATCGCATCCTGATTGATCCCGGGTCTGCACTTAGCATTATGCCGAAGACTGTACTGGATGCCCTGAAAATCCTAGTTCATAATCTCTCTACAACAATCACAACTATCTTGGGATTCAATTTCGAGAGAAGTAAACCACTGGAAAATTTGTCTGAAAGTTCAAATCAGCAATCTTCGCACAAAAGTTACCTTTTATGTGATTGACAATCATGGCTCCTACAATGCTTTGTTAGGGAGACCATGGTTGCATGAACATAACATCGTGCCATCCACTCTCCATTAATGATTTAAATATGTCGATGACAATGGAGAAGTTAGGAAGGAAGTGGCTGATCTTAATCTCTTTCGGGGTGTTGAGGCATACTGTGCTGACTCCAAAATGTACAAAGAAGAGTTCATGAATATTGTATTTGCCATACATACCGAGGAAGATCAAAAGGACACCCCAGATGATATTTTCGTGATTCCAGTCAAAGGACGCACTTCTCATCCTTCGTTTTCTTAGACGCTAACTATTTCTCTCTCCTCTCATGTCAAGCATCTTCCTGCTGAAAAAATAGAGCAGTGGCAGCTTACCTCTTCTGAGCCTCTTGTTATCGACCTTCGTCGTAACAAGCCTTCTCCTTCTCCTCCTATGGTCACCAACCTTAGCAAGCCATCGGCTAAGATCAAAAGCCCTGTTGTAAATGATGATATAAAAATCAATAAAGTAGCATTTCCTTTGCAGTATACTGATGTTATTTATTATACTCAATATTACCTATAAATGCTAAATAACTTTGAACCCCTTACAATAGGAGCAGTTCAAGAAGTATCTCTCGAACCATTTTAAGATTCCTTCTTCTTAGTTCCTTCTCGGAAGAAAGATGAACTTCCTATCCTTTTCAGCAAAAGATCAGATCAAAAGGCTACATTTGATAGCGACCCTAAAAATAACGATAACGGGCGACTTCAGCTATGTCGTTACAGTCAACAATCAAAAGACATCATCCAAAAGATGGGCTACAACTTCAAAACTGGCCTCTATGGTGGTAGAGGAAGGCGAACCCCTATTCGTATCCCTACTCCAAAAGGAAAGTCTGTATAATACTACAGCAAAACAAAGTATGGGTTGGGTTATACCTCGCAGGTCAAGACCCCAGACGCATCTGAATCTGACAGAGAAGTACGATCCAATTCTTCTGACTCTGTTTCATGGGATTCAGACACCAGTATAGGGTACATCCATCGAGTGACTCTATCTTCCAATATGGTGATCGCCGAATTCTTCGAAGACGACGATGATTTTGTCGAAGCTTCTGAATCAGATCCTTAGGCACAGAGGATAGACGATCAATGGGAACTTCGCTTCGAGCAATGTGAACCACCTACTGAAGATCAATTAGTTCAGGTCGATGTTGGAGAAGAAGCTTCTCCAAGACCATTCTTCATCAGCAAAAGTCTCCCAGAAGCGGACAAACAAGAGCTGATTTAGCTTATTCGTGAATATATTAATGTATTCGCTTGGAGCTATTAAGATATGCCAGTATTATTTCCTCAGATCGTTACTTACAAACTCAACATACTGCCAAATACAAGGCCAGTCAAACAACAACAATGACGATTTTGACCTGACATGTTGGAAGCCATAGAAGCTGAAGTGAAAAAGCTCATCGCTTGTGGCTTTGTCAGAGAAGAACAACATCCTAACTAGGTGTCTAACGTCGTCCCAGTTATGAAGAAAACAAGAAAGGTACGGGTCTACATTGATTTTTGAGACCTTAATGAAGCTTGTCCTAAGGATGAGTTCCCTCTTCCGATCGCTGATGTCATGATCGACAACACCTGTAGGTTCGAACGAATGTCTTTCATGGATGGATTCTCCAGATACAATCTATTTAGGATGAATCTAGAAGATAAAAAGCATACCTCTTTCTGCACTCCTCTAGGAGTCTACTATTATACAGTTATGCCATTTGGTCTCAAAAATGCTGGTGCCACCTATCAACGGGCTATGAGTACCATTTTTTGTGAATATTTGCAGAAGACAGTCGAATGCTATGTCGACGATATTGTTGTCAAAATTCGTCTAAAGGAAGATCACATCTAAGACTTAAGAACTATCTTTGATCTAATGTGCCAGCATCGACTCAAGATAAATCCTACCAAGTCATTCCTGGGAGTCTCTAGTGGCAAATTTCTTGGATTCGTTATTACCTCTAAGGGTATACACATTGACCCCGAGAAAGTCAAAGCCATTCAAGAGATGCATCCTCCACGCAACCTAAAAGATTTACGAGGATTCCAGGGTCGGCTTGCATATATTAGGAGATTCATCTCAAATCTCTATGGACGCTGTTGATCGTTCACTCATTTAATGAAGAAAGGTGTGTCTTTTGTTTGGATTGAAGAATGTCAGCGAGCATTCGAAGACATAAAGCGATACTTGATGAACTCTCCAGTCTTAGTGTCGCTAGTCACATGAATACCCTTCTTGATGTATGTTCGAGCAATGGACCATCCTTTAGGTGCTCTCTTAGCTCAGAAAAATAAAGAAGGTCATGAACAAGCCATCTATTATCTCAGTCGCACAATGATCGGTCTCGAACATCGATACAACCCGGTAGAAAAAGAGTGTTTAGCCTTGATGTTTGCTGTCAAAAAAATATGATATTATATCACGGGCCAAACTATTCATGTCATCTCTAGAGCAATCCTCTACGAGTCTTGACGAAGAAGCCAAGTACACTCAATTTCAGACTTGCTATATAGGCTATACTACTTGCACAGTATGATATGGTTTATGTTCCATAAAAGTCAGTGAAGGGTCTGGCTGACTTTCTGGCTGCTCATCCAATTCCTGAGACATCTAAACTCTACAATAAAATTCCTGATGAAACTCTAGAATCTAACACGACTTCAGAAGGAATCTTTGCTTGGCGTCTATTTTTGATGGTGCAACCAGAATTGGACCTAATGGTACTATTGTCACGGGAGTTGGGATTGTCCTTGTATCACCGGAGGTATTAGCCATTCAAAGAGCTTATTATTTAGACGAGCCATGCTCCAACAATTTGGCTGAATATATATAACGCTCTACTCATTGGTCTCCAATTGGCTAAACAGTTGAATATCGAATATCTTAAAGTATACAGAGGCTCTAAGCTGATCGTCAATCATGTTAGAGGCACGTATGAAGTTCGGCATCAAGACCTCATTCCATATCATGAAGCAACAATCAGACTGGCTACATCTTCAAAGGCTTCTTCATTGAACAAGTACGTCAAGCATGCAATATAGAGGCTGATGTACTTGCTAATCTTGTGGCAGTATTAGCAATCCCTGTAAAAAGACAATAGATGATCGTCATTACTAACAGAGAATTATTTTGCATCGAGAATAACTCGAGTATTGAATTCAGCAATTCAACCGAAGTTTATACCATTAGTGAAGGTTGGACAGCTCCTTTCATCGACTTCGTGGTACATGACATCTTACTCGAAGATCCCAAGGAAGCTATGACAATCCATCGGCAATCGCTTCGGATTTATTACAATCACACCACTAGAACACTCTATTGGCGAACATTTGACGGTTGGCTCCTACGTTGTCTTACGGAAGATGAAGCAAAATAAATACTACATAAAACTTACGATGGTGTCTGTGGTGCACATCAGCCTAGTCCTAAGCTACAGGATTGTATCCAATGTATGGGTTATTACTGGCCCACTATGGTATCATATGCAATTAAATATGCAAGAAATTCTCGAGCATGTCAAATCCATGCAGACTTCATCCACGAACCATCAGAATTCCTGCGTCTAACCATGACATCATGGCCCTTTGAAGCTTAGGTATAGATGTCATTGGTCCTATCATTCCACAATCATCTAGAGGACATCGGTTTATATTAGCTATAACCGACTATTTCTCAAAGTGGGCAAAAGCTATACCCTTGGCTGAAGTTAAAATCAATAGTGTGATCAGCTTCGTCAAACATCATGTGATATATCGATTCGATATCCTCCAGCGAATCATCCATGATAATGTGCCTCAATTCATCGGCCAGTTGTTCACTCGATTCTGTGATGACAACAGGATCAACAATGTTGCTTCTACAACCTACAATCCTGCAGCTAACGGTTTGGCGGAAGCATTCAACAATATAATCATCAAGCTTCTCAAGAAGTTTGTTTCCACCAACAAACGTAGTTGGAGCAAAAAACTTAGAGAATATCTATAGGCATACCGTACTACTGTACGCACCCCGACAGGATGTACACCATTCTTCTTATTATACGAATGTGAAGCTGTCCTGCCGTTAGAAATCCAAATCCCCCCCACTAAGGATTACAATTGCCAATAAACTTACAACAGAAAATAATGATCGACTTTAACTTCAGGAGCATGAAGCACTGGACGAGAAGCGGCTATTAGCTCAATAACATATCAAACTATATCAAGCCCGTATCTTAAAAGCTTTCAACCATAAAGTCAAAGTACGGGCATTTCAAAAAGGTGAACTGGTCCTTACTGTCAGACGTCCTATTACTATGATACACATGAGCAAGGGCAAGTTCGAACCAAAGTGGGAAGTCCCTACGTTGTAAGCAAAGGTTTCTCAAACGGAACTTATCAACTGACTGGGATGGACGACCGAGTCGCTATGATGCCTATCAACGACAAATTTCTAAAGAAATACCATGTTTGAAGAGTGTATACTACGTCTTCTGAATATTGGACATGCCTCAAATCTTCGAATTATTATCTTTTATTTACTCTTCCGTAAATAAAGCCACAAATAATAAATCCTCAAAAAAATCTCCAGTGGAGTCTATCTAGATCATATCATATTATCACAAACATCGCCTTTTGGAACTCAGTTGTTTTAAAAGATATCCTATTTTTGAGTCCCAATTGGCCCAAGGATAATCAATAGATATACAAATTCATGTCTGTATTACCTCTGAATTCTACTATCTATATCAACGACTTGTTACATCCATATTACCTCTGATAATGTTGTCCCAGAAATAACAATATCTCAAAATTATATTCTGTGATGTCCACATTACCTCTGGACAGATATAATGAGGATTGTTGTTTTCAATAGATATGTTACGTCTTATACCTCTGAACATATTTCCTAATCTTTTCTATTGTTTGTATCTCAAACAGATACATAATAAGTAATAGAACCATAAAACATCATCATTTCTCATCTAATATATCATGCCAATACAAAAATCACACTTCATCAAAATGTTCAAAGCAGAAAATTATTAAATTAAAATAACTTCATCTTGGAGGCTGCTAAGGTCAATGATTAGCTTCTTCAGAGCTTCAGCTCGCTCCACCCTGGAGTCAATCACCCTTTTTTCGGCTAGGTCTCTCCTGTTCTCTGGCTGCAAAGGTTGCAACGATGTGACTTGACGTTCTATCTCCGTGCCCTGAATACAGACAAAGTCATTTTTTTGCCTGATTAGATTATCTAAGCGACTTGAGGCAACTTGAGATTGCTCAAGCACTTCTTCTTCAAGCTTCCTATTTGTCGCGATCATCTCTCACAGCTTGGCCATTTCAAGTTCTAGCTCTTGAAGACAAACTTGATTCTCAGCTATCTTTTTTCCTTTTTCCTCAGCTTTAACATTATAGAGGTTAATGGAGGAGGTAATTTCAACAATGATTGACTCTATTTCTCCAGACTGTAATGTAAAGGCTACCACAGAGCTGTCTAAGGCAGCTCGTCGTTCTGCATATTCATGATCAAGGGCTTCGTACTCAGCATCTACTAGCCTATGGATGTTGCCTCACGTCAAGTCTTGATAAGATTTTATAAGATCTTTGAGATCGTTCAAGATATGCTCCAAGAAGCCGACTCTTTCCAGGTTGCCAACATTGCGTATGGCTTCAATCATAAAATAAGCAGTTCTCTTCAATAAGTTGAAAGGCTGACCTTTCTCCATATCCATTTGTACAAGAGTGCCCTAAGAAGTATAAAAGGCATTTGTATATGTTTCGACGAGGCTTTTATTCATTACCGAAAGACGAGGAGTCTCTACTTCAGCGAGGACTTCCCTTTTTATAGAAGAGGAGGGAATCATAGATTGTGTATCGGGGGATTTTGGCGTAGTCATCTGTAAAGAACTCCCTTCTATCGTTTTCCTGTGTTTACAAAAAACAAAAGAAGAAAGATTTCTACAAACTGAGAAAGAGTACAAAAAGTACAATTAATTTTTGAAGAAGTACAACTATAGGAATCTGATCAGAAGATGATCACTTTATCCCTTGGACGATGTGATATCGAAGACATGAGCCTCTGGAGGATGCAACAACAATTTAGCAGGAGATTGTGATCATTCGTGATTATTTGAGACTGATTTGAAACTCCATTTATAGAGTTCTGGAAATAACTATTTAGTAGTTCTTCTGGGTTGTGCAAGCTTTAGGTTGCGCGCCTATTCACTTGTGTGAGCGGTTACACCAACTGCTGTGGACGCGTGGCATCGTTTGATTGTGATGCGCGTGGTCATGTGCAGTATAATTGGCACATTCTGCGAAGTTAGTGGCTTGTGTTAGCCTAATAATTATATCATATTTTTGAATATAGCTAATCAATTAAGTTTAACATATTGACATCACTAATATTTATGTAATCATTATCATGTTGCTACTTAAACTTAGCATTGTCCTAAATGTTCTATATCATATTGCTATGCTTGTATCATATTGTTTTGTTCGTCTAACATGTTCTTATAGACATGCAGTAAGCATGATCAAGTTTTGTTAAACAAGGACATATGCAATGGAGAATTATTGATGGGCCAAAGACGACGTTATACAAGAAGATTTCTCTGAACCGCCTAATGACTTATTCGGGCCTCGCATCGGGGGTTCCGCTGCCCGGTCAGCGGACATGGGTCGAGGGGGCATCGCCCCCCGTGGGGGTTCGGGGGCGAAGCCACCGAAAGGTATTCAGATTTCCAGATCTGTTTATCTTTCGACGATTGCCGTCAAAGAAAAAAGCATCTTCATGTTTGCTCAAATATCAGAAGAAAGGCGTCATCAAAGGGCTATTGGTTTTCCTATTTGATCAATGTATTTTCCATATTTATTGAGTCTAGGAATACAATGTAAACTGTATCGTACTGGCAAATAGGCTACCCAAGAAACGTTTTTAAAATACCCTTTCATTTTGAAAACAAGCCCACTTACAAAAGCCCAAACTACTTTCTATTTCAAAAAGTCCAAAACTAATTTGCAAAAACCCTGACAGAACTCCAACAGAATTCGGCCCAAATTTGGCCAGAGTTCGGTTAGTGGACGTTGGATTTTGAACTTGGTCTTTCTGTTGTTACGGATCTTGCCGAGATTTTCTCATAGAGTTCTGCCCGAATTCTGCCCGAATTCTGTCAGAATTTTGCCTTTGAAAAAACTATAAATAGAGAAGGATTTCGATTATTTCAATACACCAATTCACTTTCATATCTCTTCTCTATAAGCCTACTACTTCTTCCAAAGTATTCTGAGCTATTCATTTTCAAATCCCAAGCCAGTTACAATCCTCTAGTCGATTTGCCAGTGCGGTACAGTCTAGAAGTTTTAGAGCGATTGTAATCAGAGGCTTGATTGAAGAAAGATACTTCACAACTGAAGTTGGTCAAGTACTTTGGATCAAAGCTCGCGTTGTAGAAGTTGCAAGAACTTCGGATAAAAACTTGTAGTAATTTTCCATAGTGGATTCAACTGGAAGCTAGAGTTCTTCCGACTGGACTAGTCCTCAAAAGAGGGAAATCAGTATACATCTTTGTGTTTGCATTTGCTCTCTGCTCTCTATCTTTCATTTACATATTTGTGATATATATATTCTGTGATCTTGCTGCTAACATTTTTAATTATCTAAATTCTGTTGCCTACTCTATTTATCCCCCTCTAGAGTATTGCGCTTTACAATTCGTTCCTACAATTGGTATCAGAGCGGGTTCTCTTTATATTGGTATTACTATCGTATCAATTATTCCTACAATTGGTATCAGAGCGGGTGCTTGTTATATAGATATTGCTGCTCATACCAATTGCTCCTACAATTGGTATCAGAGGGGATTATACAGGTAAAGCGAGGTAACACTGCTATTATATTCTTATTTATTACAGCTGTTACATAGATCATAGTATCATATATGGCAAGTATGTACTTCACAACTGAAGAGCGATCCACAAATAGACTCCCACTATTTGATGGAACAAACTATAGTTATTGGAAGACATGAATGAGCTTCTACCTGAAGTCTCTAAATTTTAATATATGGTCAATTGTTGTCAATGGCTACAAAAAGCCTACTATCACTTCTATTCTCACATCCTCTATAATCAACAAGCCTTATTATAGTTACACGGAGGAAGATAAGAAGTTAGCTAGCCTTGATGCAAAAGCTATGCATATCTTTTATTGTGCTGTAGACATAAATGTATTCAATCTTATTACTACTTGCACAACATCTCATAAAATTTGGAAAGTTCTTGAAGCTACTTATGAATGCATGTATGAAAGCAAAGCTAGCAATTCCAGAGAGAAGGATAGTCTTCATAATGATGCAAATATATGCATGATGGAATTGGGATTTAAGGTACAACACAATCCCTTATACAAAGAAGACCTTGTATGTAACAATTGCAAGAAGATAGGCCACATCCAAGAAGATTGTACTACTGCTAGAAAGGAGAGTCACTATGAACAATCAAATAAAGGTAGATTATCGTCTCATAAGTACACTAGCACGAGCATATGGTGTGAAAGCAAAGCAACAGATTCTGAAGAAGAAGAAGAGAGACCTCATCAAGCTGCAAATTTATGCTCAATGGCATTATCTAATGATGTACAAAATAATTATTTCTGTGAAGAGAGTAAATTTTCTTATGATGACTTATCTGATGCTTTCAGTGATCTGTTAGAAGAACACAAGAAAGTATTAGATAAGTATAAACAAGCTAGAAAGGATATTCTATCCTATAAGCGGGAGAATGAAAAGCTTACTTGCTTATTGAATAATGCTAAAAATAGTTTTCCTTCTGATAATTCTACTGAGATTTCCATATTAAAGTTTAGATTTCATGAGGAACTTGATTGCATTGAGGAAAGCACTCAAGAAAATGCTAACTTAAGGAGAAATTAGAATCAGAAAAGAAGAAGTATTCTATTGCTTCATGTAGAATTGATGCTCTTTCTACTAAGTATGATGAGATCTGTGCTAACTCTAAAAAGTTAGAGATTAGACTGGAAAAGCAGGTAGTACAACCTACGACTCAGTCTAACACAAGACACTTAGAACATCACAAATTCACATACATCAAATCTTTTATAAAGGAAGCAAGCAAAGCTAAAGCTTCACACAACCATGCTTTCTATTACAACTATCTACGCACATCATGTCATCCCACTGCACGTTCTCATACTGCTGTACATAGCACTATTAATACTTTCTGTCATTATTGTGGTTTGAATGGACACGTTTCTAATCGTTGTCAGATTAGAAAACTAGTTGATATAAACTTGTGGAAATGGGTTCCCAAAGCTAACAAATGTGGATCCAAGTATTGGATACCAAAGTCTTCATCTAATATTGCAGGTGAAGCTTCTCATATCAAATAAAACCACTTCGATAACATGCTTCCTAAATAGTTTTTAATATCTAGAACATTCTTACTGATGTCTTGCTATTAGCTTTCATTGATATCTTTTAAATTGTTTATTGTTTGAATTAATGTGAGACATAATCCTAGCTTGACTAGTTATTTAGCTTAAATAATTAGTTCACACTATATAGTATTTTATTTTCTATTAGTGTGACACATTTGTCTATGTATGCTATTTACTCTTTATCTTTACTCTTGAAGCATGCATAGGAGCTTAATTTTGTTTTGGTGAATATGTTTTGACTCTTCGTCTTTAATATTTTTTAATGGCCACTTCTTACCAATTTGTCTTTAACATGTCATATTTACTTTGATCAGTATTTTGTAAGTATGTATGTTTAGCACAAGTCTTTTATTTACTTGAAAAGTATATACATATACTTTTATGTTAACCTTGTGCTTGCATAATATATTCACTATTGATTCTCAAATTTTATTGTGATTAGCTTCTTATGAATCAATTACATCTTTGTCTGACAAAGCATATTTATGCATGTTTTTGATCTTGTGATATTTTCTTATGCTTATTAAGGATACATAATTCATTTTCATTTATATATTGCTCATATGTTTCTTATATTTTTGTATAAATATCTTTATGGGGATATGTGAGTTAAGTTCAAGTTCTATATTATTTTAAAAAGTAGTTTCAAACTTGTGCTTATCTCATACTTTAGCTATTGATTACTTTGAACAAATTTATGTTTCTTCTCTTATTAGCTTCTTCCTCAAAGCCTCTTTTAATTATATTTTCTTGGCTTTTTGGTTGACATTTTGGATACATGACTCTTTTTTTAAATAATTTTTCAAATACCTTGATCTTGATAAACCATTCTTTGGGTATTTACTTTTTTTATATTTAGAGATCCTGGATTTCGATGTTCGATAATACTACATATATTCCTTTGAATCTAAGTTCTTAAGAGTAGAAATCATTTTGGGAATAAGCCGAAAGGGTCCTTCTGTCATACAGGTGTAAATAACCTGAAGCGACACGGTGTACTAGTCTTCGAACTACCACTAGCTGGGAATCGGCTCCTACAAATAACTCAAAGTGATCAATACTTTATAGAATTAAGATTATTAAGGTCTACTTGCAACTATCGTCTAGTTCTGGATCCAAGGTACTGAACCCAGTCCCCTAGGTTCCAAAATACATCAACGTATCTAGGTCCCACATTTTGATTTACAAATGTTTTAGATTTTACTATTACCCAATGATTTTACGAACATATGGATAAATGCAATTGATCCATCTTATGCTGTATGCTACATTGTTCTAAGATTTTTTTAAGCCCATAGAATATAATTTATTTCATATAACACTAATTCTTCTTAAATCCTCGGTTATTAAAGAAGAGATTTGTTTTGGGTACAAGCCTACAAAGGGTCTATCTGTCACCACGGCTACGGTTAAAGCGAAGCGGTACTTAAGTGTTCCCCGGTGAACCTCCATTAGCTGGGACAATACCCCCTACAGCTAACCTAAGATTGATCATCAACGCTTTATAAACTAAAGATTTATTGAGATCTAGTTGCAATTGTTATCTGATAGATTTTAGATTTGATGGATAATATTATTTAATGATTTAATTTTACAAAAGGTAACATATATTGATCTTCATAGGATAATGTTTGTCATCTTTTGATATATTTATTTTTCTGTCACTCTATTCTATATTTAAACTTGATTTGATATTGTGACTACTCATTGAATATTATGGTCTTGTGATTTCGTCTTTAACATGTGTAATATTCAATAATTTTGAGCTTTATATTATTATCTTCTTATTCAAGTTACTTACTGTCTACAACTGTAACTCTTTGCAGGGGAGAAGTCATGCATATTGAATGTCTCTCTCTCAAAGCGTTTCTTTTCTTTAAACCTTACGATTGTCAGGTGGACACCATGCTAAGGCTTTAAAAGGAAAGAAATAAACTTTGATAATAAGACCTAATATTTTTGAATTAGTTTCTACTTCTGAAAATATGTCTCTAAAATTCTTAAATTTTATCTATACTATTATTTTTGGATATAACTATGTAAAGGTGGAGTAGTTAATTGTTTCAAGTCAATTATCCCCTTGACATGCCATATATCTAGAATACACTTTTCTTTGGACATTTATCTAGTTATGTTTATTTGTTCAAATGGATTTATTTATGATTTATGAATTCTTTTATTGAAATTGTTTTCGTGATTCGAATCGCCAGCTTTCAGTTTGAGGACTAAATGGACGCATTCTAACATTTATTAAAGACAGTTTTCAATTTTTTTACTTTCATGAAATCATTTT
This sequence comes from Iris pallida, assembly GCA_029216955.1. Taxonomy (NCBI): domain Eukaryota; kingdom Viridiplantae; phylum Streptophyta; class Magnoliopsida; order Asparagales; family Iridaceae; genus Iris; species Iris pallida. The sequence continues at coordinate 131,518 of JANAVB010026609.1, forward strand.
TCTTATTATATAAGATTTTTAATTGGAGATAAATTTTGTTTGTTCATCTTTAAGCGTTTATTTATTGGATATTCCTTTTACTAGCCTAAAGATGATATTTGTTTTTAGTTTGGAACTTGATACACATATTTAAGGAGGAGAAAATTAATTGTTTCAATTCCTTTATGCCCTTAATATGTGGTATACCTAGTTCATCATGGACATATATTCTTTTACTTAGCATATCTTGTTGATTTGTTCATGAATTTTTATTTTAGTAAGTTTATGAGAGAATATATGATTTTTTTATTCTCTTATTTTATATGAGTTCATAAGTTATCTTGCCAAATATATATTTAATTATCCTTATTTGATTGAGTTTAAAATTACTTTTGGCATTTTTTATTGAGATTTTATCTCAAAGTTCATGATTATCTATATTTAGACTGATCATACTTTGCGGAGGAGCATTCAAGTCGACTGAATTTCTCCTTCTCAAGTATTTTGTCTTAATTGCCTTCATGTTTATCTGATGGATATACATATATCATGCCAGGGTAATTGAATTCAAATGCATGGACTTTGGTATAGATTTTGTATAGATTCGTTTATTTTGATTTTTTTTTCGATGATTATACTCTTTATGGAATTGATTTACTAATTTGTATGGGCAAATTATGAATCATATTTTTTGTGATCAATGTTAAAAGTATATATATATATATATATATATATATATATATATATATATATATATATATATATATATATATATATATATATATATATATATATATATATTAGTATATACTAGATCTACGAATATATAAAAGTCTCATTGACTTCTACTATATTGATATCTACTTTTTTTTAAAATACTTTATTGGCCTATTTCAAAACTACAATTACATTTATTCATCATATTGAGTTTTGAATGTCATTTTTGGATTTCTAGTTGGTAAACTATGTACTGCTTGATTTCAGTGTTCTTTGTTAAAGTTCAACCAACTATGTTGTGTTTTGATAAGTTTTTTTTATACTTTAGTTATGCAATTTTCTAAACTTGTCGTTACACTGTTCTCCTAATCCTTGATCATGAATGTTTTTGTCTTCCCCCTTTACTTATGCTTGAGTTCATTTTAGCTCTAATTACGGACGAGCTTTTTTTTGATCATGTCAAAGGGGGAGAAATAAGTTTAAGTTAGCCCAAAATATTCTAGTATTATGTGTTTATTAGTGATACATGCATCTATTGTATATATATTAAACTTAACCGATTTGCCATAATAAAAAAAGGGGGAGATTGTTAGCCCAATGATTATATCATGTTTTTTAATATGGCTAATCAATTAAGTTTAACATAATTACATCACTAATATTCATGTAATCGCTATCATGTTGCTACTTAAACTTAACATTGTCCTAAATGTTCTATATCATATTGCTATGCTTGTATCATATTGTTTTGTTCGTCTAACATGTTCTTATAGACATGCAGTAAGCATGATCAAGTTTTGTCAAACCAGGACATATGCAATAGAGAATTATTGATAGGCCAATGACGGCGTTATACAAGAAGATTTCTCTGAAACGCCTAACGACTTATCCGGGACCTCGCATCGGGGGTTCCACTGCCCGGTCAGCGGACAGGGGTCGAGGGGGCAGCGCCTTCCGTGGTGGTTCGGGGGCGAAGCCACCAAAAGATATTCAGATTTTTAGATCTGTTTATCTTTGGACGATTGCCGTCAATGAAAAAGGCGTCTTCATGTTTGCTCAAATATCAGAATAAAGGCGTCATCAAAGGGCTATTAGTTTTTCTATTTGATCAATGTATTTTCCATATTTATTGAGTCTAGGAATACGACGTAAACGACATCGTACTGGCAAATAGGCCATCCAAGAAATATTTTTAAAATACCCTTTTATTTTTAAAATAAGCCTACTTACAAAAGCCCAAACTACTTCCTAACTGCTTGATCTTTTCAAAAAGCCCGAAACTAATTTGCCAAAACCCTAACAGAACTCCAACAAAATTTGGCCCGAATTCGGCCAGAGTTCGATTAGTGGACGTTGGATTTTGAACTTGGTCTTCCTGCAGTTACGGATCTTGCCGAGATTTTTTCATAGAGTTCTGTCCGAATTCTGCCTTTGGAAAAATTATAAATAGAGAAAGATTTCGATCATTCCAATACACCAATTCACTTTCATATCTCTTCTCTATAAGCCTACTACTTCTTCCAAAGTATTCTGAGCTATTCATTTTCAAATTTCAAGCCAGTTACAATCTTCTAGTCGATTTGCCAGTGCGTTACGGTCTAGAAGTTTCAGAGCGATTGTAATCAGAGGCTTGATTGAAGAAAGACACTTCACAACTGAAGTTGGTCGATTACTTCAGATCAAAGCTCGCGTTGTAGAAGTTGCAAAAAATTCGGATCAAAACTTGTGGTGATTTTCTATAGTGGATTCAACTGGAAGCTAGAGTTCTTCTGACTGGACGAGTCCTCACAAGAGGGAAACCATTATACAATCTTGTGTTTGCATTTGCACTTTGCTCTCTATTTTTCATTTACATATCTATGATATATATTCTGTGATCTTGCTGCTAATATTTTTAATTAGCTAAATTCTGCTGCCTACTATATTCATCCCCTCTAGAGTATTGTGCTTTATAATTCGTTCCGACAGCTTGTGTGCCACGTCACCCTGTTCTGGATACTATTTGATCATCTTGTACGAGCTTCATTAGGTTGCGCAGAGGCGCAATATAGCAAATTGTGTGAGCGATTACACTAACTGATGTGGACACATGGCATCATTTGAGTGAGATGCGCATGGTAGTAAGCAATGTAGTAGACACATTCTACGAAGTCAGCGGCTTGCGCGCCACGTCATCCTGCTCTGGACAATCACATTGTATGAGCTTCATCAGGTTGTGCGGGGGTACAATGTAGCAACTTGTGCCTAAGCACAACCTCGTGCACCTTGACACGTTGCACAAACTGCTAGCTGTCATAAAATATGACCAAATCTCCTCGAACGCTGTGTTGCATGGGATTTGAACAAATTTTCCTTGATATACGTATTGTCCGTTGTCAGGAAATAATGATGCCGTTATAGCTTCTCGAGGATATGCGCCACGTGGCTCTCGCGTAACCTAAGGTTGGCGCAACCTGAGATGGGCGCAACCTGATGTGGCGCAACTTGATGTAGGTGCAACCTGATATAGGCGCAACATGATACGGTGCAACCTATTGATATGATGCAACTTGATGAGATGACTTTTGGGTGAGTAGCATAGCTTAATTTTTATCCTCTACATGACCCCCTTCAAAGTTCGAATCTTAAAAAGACTTCAAAGTTTTGAAATACTTTGAATTTAGAAATGACTATGTGTAGGTTGCGCCAGTCAACTCGAGCCCGGTTCTTCAGCACAAGTTACGCGGTTTAGCCTCATTTTCAAAGCTATAAATAGTCGTAACCTTTGGATTTTTCATTGTTCATCATCGTTTAGGATTCCACAAAACCCTATTTTTTTCTCTTTTTTGATCTTCGAGAGTTTCCTTCAACAACTGTCAATGGCCCCCAAGCGCTCTGCTGCCGAGAAGGCCAATAATGTGGCCGAGTCCTTTACGCAAGCTCCGCCTTCGTCACGCCGAGAAACGGCCAACCCGGCCATGTAGGATAAGTATCTGATCATAGACCCGATTATCGACAACCCTATTTAGGGTTTGGCTCGATTCTTACAATGTGCGCCCACTCTTTTTAGAGTTGGGCGTACCCCATAACTTGCGCCTCCCTCTTTAGGCCATGCTTGTCACGCAACCTAATAGTTGCACAACGCAAAAAGTCGTGCACTCTTAATCAAAAAGATTATTAAGTGCTCGGCTCATTCCCAACAATGAACCTATTTATGGGGCGCTCTTTTCTGAAATGTTTTTTTCCTTTCTTCTTAAATGTTACCCGCCCATTTATGGAGAAGATGAAGAGTTTGAGGGGCCCGACCTTCACTGTATATATATAAGGGTATGAGGTTCAAACTCCATCTTCATCACTCTCATGGTATCCAAAGAGAACATGAAGAAGGAGGCGAATGTCAATGACAAAGCTTCTGAGGAGAAGTCTAACCCTGCGTCTGCGGCATATTTGCTGGAAGCTGATCCGTCCCTGAGGGCGGAGAACTTCTTAGACTGTTTTGACCTGACCCAACAGTCTTTACTCATTCCAGTAGTGGGCCATCGTCTTCCGAAGAGCGTGGTACATTGGAACAGAGGGAAGGGTTCCTCCGTTTGATGCACCACTCGGAGATCCACAACATAGAGGAGTTAAGTGCTGCTTTGCGTCAGACTAATGACGAAAAGAAGGAGTGACATGATATGAGAGCGTCATTTTCCATAATGGCCATAGCGCCTATGTCTGTAGTTTCTGTCTTGTTTTTATAAAATAAAAAAGTTTGGATTTTTTAAATCCTGGCGCGTTTAAGCTTTGTTGTGTAACTATTTTGACATGTCCCGCGCTTTAGATTTTTCTCGATTTTGACAATACCAACTTCTGAACAACACGTGGCGCCTCACATGTGATTTCAAATCTTTTGCGTTCTATTCTTCTCAAAATATACGCCTAGAGACGCACATGACGTTCCAGCCTTAATTGTATATAAATAGAAAGAGAGCATTCACCGTATTCTCATCTTCTTTCTAAAACTTGCAGGGGTCCGACTGACAAAACTCCCCAGAACTGGCACCGGTGACCTTGGATGCTATGGAGCTGAACCACCTTGACAGACACATCAGACAGCTCAGAACTCTTCATGTTTAAGAGGGCTTCCTAGAGATGGTAGGAAGGGCCTTTATACATGAGAGTTGGATGGTGGAGACAAAGAACTAGAAATCGTATCACAAGGGTGATCTCATTCCTACTTCTCACGAAGGGTCGTCGTTTCTCCACCAGCTGTATTAGCAGCAACTTGTCTTCGAGCTGTTGTACTCTGTCATTCTCCTCTCGTTTTTCTGAAAGAGAAGACCAGAGCTGATTCCGTTGCCTTGCTTGCTGCTTCAGGTCGAGTCGACAAGGAACTGGCACCAACAAGAAGATCCAAAGATGTAATAGACCTCCATTTGTTGTATCAGAATGAAAATCCGAGATGTAATAGGTTTCCATTAAGATGTAACTATGTTTTTAAAGAAGGAATAAAGAATGATTTTTCCCTCCTTTATGATTTGATTTGATGTGATGATATAGAAAATAGAATTCAAAGGTAATGTGAATATGAACCCTTTTTTTATTGATGATCCTTAAGTCAGCTGGGACTCAAGGACAGGATATGATGTCTAAAAAGATGATATATGTGATAATACGGATAAGATATCTTTTAAAACAGCTGGATTTTAAAAGACAGAATTAATGATTCGGATGGACTCTACTGGGGATTTTGAGTATTTATTATCTATGGCTTTATTTACAAACAAGTAAATAAACGATAATAAATGTAGACCTATTCGCAAAATAAATAGAGATAAAAAAGATTAATGAATGAGTAGTCATACCTTTTCGAGGAAAGGTCGCTTTGGTTCTCGAGACACACAATAAATGAAGACCTCTTCACAAGATGAAAAGAGATGAATGAACGAACATGCCTTTTTGAGAAAAGGTCGCTTCGGTTCCCGCGACAGACTGTTTTGGACTTTCAGTATATAAATAGTACGAAACTTTTTGGAGAATGTTATCCACACCTATTCCTTCATTGCAATTGTCTTTCGAAGATGTACCTTAGGAGGTTGAGATCATCCCGACGATCGTAGCTGCTATCGACACTTCTTCTAACGAGCCTCCGCCGCCTACCCGGCCAGAAGCGGAAGAAAGCTCGGCTGTTCCTGAACAGAAGCAGGACATTCTTGCCAAACTGGTGGAACCTGGAAGCACTGGCGAAGAAGAAGCTTTGAGGAAAGCTGCGTGTGAATTGTTGGTGTCATACAACAATAATGTATTCGAACTTCTTGCGAAATTTGTCTTCGATCAGGAGGGTTCTGGTCCTCATTGATTTTATGTATTTCCTTCTGTTTGAAATATTACAATAAAAAGGAATTTTACTTACATCCTGATTCTCTGTGTTGATATCTCTTTGTCTTCAAACATGATATTTCTTAAGAAATTTGTCATTGATAGGCATCATGGCGACTCGACCATCCATGTTTTCTGTTGTGAGTTCATTGGCTATTGCAATCCTTAAGGAAGGGATTTGAATTTCCAATGGTAGGACAGCTTCGCAGCCATACACCAAGGAGAAAGGTATGCAACCAGTTGGAGTAAGTATCGTAGTGCGATAAGCCCATAGACATTCTCCAAGCTTTTTACTCCAATTTCTTTTATTAGTAGAAACGAATTTATTAAGAAGTTTGATGATAGTTTTGTTAAATGCTTCAGCCAAACCGTTCGCTGCAGGATTGTAGGCCGTGGAAGCAACATTATTGATTCTGTTATCATCGTAAAACTGAGTAAATTTTTGGCAGATAAATTGCGGTCCATTATCATGAATAATTCGTCGAGGTATGCCGAATCTGTATATCACATGATGTTTGATGAAGTTGATGACGCTGCTGGTCTTGACTTCAGATAAAGGTATAGCTTTCGCCCATTTCGAGAAGTAATCGGTTACAGCTAGTATAAACCGATGTCCTCTAGATGACGGTAGATTGATAGGACCAATGACATCCTTACCCCAAGCTTCAAAGGGCCATGATGCAGTAGTCAGATGAAGGAACTCCGACGATTGATGGATGAAGTCTGTATGAATTTGACAGGCTCGATATTTCCTTGCATATTAAATGGCGTCTGATACCATAGTGGGCCAATAATAGCCCATACGTCGGATACGATCTTGTAACTTAGGACCAGGCTGATGTGCACCACATACCCCATCGTGGGCTTCACATAGTATTTGTTTTACTTCATCTCTCACAAGACATCGTAAGAGTAGACCATCAAATGTTCTTCGATAAAGGGTCTTAGAAGTATGATTATAATAAAACTAGAGTGATCGCCTACAGATTATTGTAGCTTATTTAGAATCTTCAGGAAAAATGTCATGTACCATAAAATCAATGAAAGGAGCTCTCTAGTCTTCACTAATGGTATTGACTTCAGTTGAATTGTTGAACTCAATATTTGAGTTATTCTCAATACAAAATAACTCTCTATTAGTAACGACAATCATCTGTTGCCTTTTTACTGGGATTGCTAATACGGCTGCCAGATTAGCCAATGCATCATCCTTCGTTATGCATGCCTAACGTACATGTTCAATGAAGAAACCCTTGAATAATGTAGCCAGCCTAATTGCTGCTTCATGATATGGGACAAGATTTTGGTGCCGAACTTCATATGTGCCTCTAACCTGATTGACAATCAGTTTAGAATCTCCATATACTTCAAGATAATCAATATCTAATTGTTTAGCCAATTGCAGACCAATGAGCAGAGCATTGTATTCAGCCACATTTTTGGAACACGACTCATCTAAAGAATAAGCTCTTTGAATAGCTAATCCTTCTAGTGAGACGAGGACGATTCCAACTCCAGCAACAATAGTACCTTTTGGTCTGATTCTGGATACACCATCAAATAATAGATGCCAAGTAAGAATTTCTTCTGAAATCATGTTGAATTCCAAAGTTTCATCTGGAATCTCGTCGTAGAGTTTAGACGTTTCGGAAATTGGATGAGCTGCCAGAAAGTCAGCAAGAGCTTGACCTTTAACAGACTTTTGAGGAACATAAACCATATCATATTGTGCTAATAATATGGCCCATGTTGCAAGCCTAGAATTGAGTGTACTAGGCTTCTTCATCAAGACCCGGAGAGGGTTAACTCTAGAAATAACATAAATAGTTTGGCCAGTGATATAATGTCTCGTCTTTTGAACAACAAACATCAAAGCTAGACATTCTTTTTCCACTGGGGTGTATCGATGTTCAGATCCAATCATCGTACAACTAAGATAATAGATAGCCTGTTCATGACCTTCTTTATTCTTCTGAGCTAATAAAGCACCAAGTGAATGGTCCATTGCTCGAACATACATCAGGAAGGGTATTACTGAGACTGGAGGCACTATAACTGGAGGGTTCATCAAGTACCGTTTTATGTCTTCAAATGCTTGCTGACATTCTTCGGTTTAAATAAAGACATACCTTTCTTCATGAGTTGAGTGAACGGTCCACAGTGTCCAAAGAGATTTGAGATGAATCTCCTGATATACGCAAGCCGTTCCTGGAATCCTCGTAGCTCTTTTAGGTTGCATGGAGGATGCATCTCTTGAATGACTTTGATTTTCTCAGGGTCAACGTGTATACCTTTAGAGATAATGACGAATCCAAGAAATTTTCCACTAGATACTCCCAGGAATGACTTGGTGGGATTTATCTTGAGTTGATGCTGGCGCATTAGATCGAATATAGTTCAAGTCTTGAATGTGGTCTTCCTTGTGATGACTTTTGACAATAATATCGTCTACATAGCATTCAACCGTCTTTCCCAAATGATCACGGAAGATAGTACTCATGGCCCGCTGATAAGTTGTACCAATATTTTTGTGACCAAACGGCATGACAGTGTAGCAATAATCTCCAAGAGGAGTGCGAAAAGATGTATGTTTCTCATCTTCGGGATGCATCTTCATTTGATTATATTCTGAAAATCCATCTGTAAAAGACATTCGTTCAAATCTGCAAGTATTGTCGATCATGACATCAGTGATTGGAAAAGGAAATTCGTCTTTAGGACAAGCTTCATTAAGGTCTCTAAAGTCGATGCACTCGGATCTTTCCTGTTTTCTTCAAAACTGGGACAACATTAGCCACCCATTCTGGATGTTGTTCTTCTCTGACGAAGCCACAAGCGATGAGCTTCTTAACTTCATTTTCTATAGCATCCATCATGTCAGGCTGAAATCGACGCTATTGTTCATTGAATGGCCTTACATTCGGCAGAATGTTGAGTTTATGGGTAGCAATCTGGGGATCTAATCCCGACATGTCTTCATAGCTCCAAGCAAATACATTAATATATTCCTTAATGAGCTGGATCAGTTCTTATTTATCTGCTTCAGGGAGGCTTTTGCTAACGAATATTGGTTTTGGAGAAGTTTCATCTCCAACGTCGACTTGAACCAACTGATCTTCGGTAGGTGGCTCACGTTGCTCGAAGCGAAGCTCGCAATGAGTATCCATCCTTTGTGCCCAAGGATCATATTCAGAGTCTTCGACAAAGTCTTCATCGTCTTTCGAGAACTCTGCAGTTACCATATTGGAAGATAGAGTTACTCGATGAACGTGCCCTACACTGGTGTCTGAATCCTATGAGACAGAATAAGAAGAGTTAGATCGTTCTTCTTCATCGGATTCAGAGACTTCTGGAATCAGAATTGGCGAAGTATAACCCAATCCCCGCTTCATTTTGCTGTAATATTGTTGTGACTTTCCTTTTGGAGCGGGGATACGAATAGGAGTTTGCCTTCCCTTACCACCATTGAGACCATCTTTAAAATTATAGCCCATCTTTTGAATGATATCTTTTGATTGCTGACTATAATGACGTAGTTAAAGTCTTCCATTATCGTGATTTTCTTCTTCACCATTGGGCATAATCTTCTGTTCTGTTTCTTTACTAAAAAGTATAGGAAGTTTATCTTTCTTCTTGGAAGGGACTAAGAAGAAGGAATCTTGCATTGGTTCGAGCAATACTTCGTCTTGGAGAGGTTGAACTGCTCCTATGGTAAGTAGTTTGAAATTATCTAGCATTTCTAAATAATATCGAGTATAATAAAAATCATCACTATACTGTAAAGGAGATGCTACTTTATTGATTTGTATATCATCATTTACAATAAGATTCTTAACCTTAACAGAAGGCTTAGTAAGATTAATAACCAGAGGAGGAGAGAAAGGATTTTTGGCCTTAACAGAAGGCTTAGGAAGGTTGAAAACCAAAGGAGGAGAAGGAGAAGGTTTGTTACGACGAAGGTCGTTAACAAGAGGCTCAGAAGAGGTGAGCTCTCTTTGTTCCCTTTCTACAGTAGGAAGCTGTTTCTTATGAGAGAAAAGATGGATAGTCAATATCTGAGAAGAAGAGGGATGAGTAGTACATCTTTTGACAGGGATTATGAGAACATCTTTTGAAGTATCTTTTCGATCTTCCTCACTATCCATCGCTTATACAACCTTCATGAATTCTTCCTTGTACATCCAAGAATAAGTACAATATGCTTTAATGCGCCTGAAAGGATTTAGGTCAGCTACTTCCTTTTGGACCTCTCCATTGATGTCTATATATTTGAAGCATTGGTGCAGAGTGGATGGTACAATGTTATGCTCATGTAGAAATGGTCTTTCCAGCAAGGCATTATAAGAGCCATTATTGTCGATCACATAGAAAGTAACCTTTGTACGAAGGTTGCCTATTTGAACTTTCAGGCGAATCTTTTCCAAAGGTTCACTTCTTCCGGAATTAAATCCCAAAATTGTCGTGATGGTTGTTGAAAGATTATGTACGAGAATTTTTAAGGCATCTAATAAAGTCTTTGGCATGATGTTGAGTGCAAAGCCAATCCTAGGGAACAGTAAAGCTTTATAGGGTCTTTCTGTCCAGGTGCAGGTAGTCCGCATCTTCACAGACATGTCTATTTCACCGAGCCTCTCTCCGAGACAGTGCCCAGATCGTTACGCCTTTCGTGCGGGTCGGAACTTACCCGACAAGGAATTTTGCTACCTCTCAGGGTCAATCAAGATGCGATCAACCTTCATAGTATCAACATATCCTGTGAAGTAGAGGGGTCGGTCATGACGATTATCTTCCAACAACAATCATCTTGTGTAAAGGTGATGTTCGACATCAGCTCCATCACACTATGACAATGAAAGCAAGTTACAGGCTCCTCCTCTGGCTTCTTGAGGAGTGCTAGACAAGTATCAACTTGCATTAAGACTTCACGCAATGTCTCTCGAGTTTCTTTTGAGAGACGCAGTAGTTCAAAAATTGATAACCTTGCCGGGGTATTAGCCAGTTGAGCCACTATGTCAAAGTTATATGGCTTCTCGAGTCCTAGAACTGGAGCCTTCTTCAATACTTTGTCAAAGTGGACAAAATGCTTTCCTTTGTCAGCTGTCGTTGGGTTGGAAGGAGTTGGTTCTACTGGAGGTAATAAAACTAGTGGAATATTGACCGCATGAGAAGATGATACTGGGGAGCCTCTGGAGCTAGAGCAGGGTTCTCCTGGCCTTCTGAATAGTCTCTCAGGTAAATTCTTCCAGATCTGGTACTAGTTAAAGCCTCTTCCTCAGATACAGGTTCAAAGGTTACCATATTGCAACTTTTTGCCCAGGTCTTGCTTCTGTAAGGTTTCTTTTGACAAGATGAAGAGTTCGTCCAATAACCAAAACTAACTCGAGATTGGTTATGTGAAAGGCATAGGGAAAGAGGTACAGGAGATCCTTTTCCATGATTCAAGCCGGGAGCCTTTTGTAGATCATATCCCATCTTTGTCATTAATTCACGAGACTGTGGACTATACAGATGGAAAGCTGGTTGATATTTAGCTTCTGACTTTGATAGTATTGTCTTAGAAGGGGAGAAAGAAGAAGGATCTGCAGCAGAAGTGAAAGCAACAGTTAAAGGTGGAGGACAGTATTCATTTAATGAAGTCATGTGACATGACTTATATTTGGTTGCTTTCTTGGACTTTGTGGATGAAGAAGGTGCTTCAAAGTCAGCTACCAAATCAGGATGGATCCACAAAATCTTCCCCTTATCAGTAGACAGAGGAACAAGACCATCAGTTCGTGCAGGTGGAAGATTAACAATCTCCAAAGTGGTTTTCGGGATAAAAATGACGCCGTCCTGCACAAGTTGAGCAAAAAAATCACCAAACTGTAGAGAGACGACATTAGCTGTTACAGTTTTTTCGTCTTGTTGGAGAGTAATTGTGCCAGAATTAACCATCTCCTGGATCTTTCCTTTAAGCACATAGCATGCTCGAGTCGGATGTCCGATAAATCTGTGGTAAACACAATATTTGGGGTGGTCAGTTTTACCTACTTCATCTGGTCATTTTGCCTCTAGCAATTGAAGTTTGTTTTTCTTAATCAGACAGTCAAAGATACTAATGACATCATCTTCATCAAAAGAATATTCTTCTTTTGGATGTGGTGCCCTCTGTGGTGGTGCCGTTGGAGTAGGTATTGATTGACCTATGTTCACGGCTAGAGTTTCTTTGCCTTTAACATTGATAGCCAAAGTCTCTTTACTCTTGTGGTTGTTCTGATGGCCACCATTATTAGGTGTAGCATGTTCATCTTTGTCAAGATTAGGCATCTGAATACCTAATTGTTTAAACTTGCAGCACTTTCTTCTGCCGCTTTAGCATTCACTATGAATGAAGGTCAATCCTGGAACTGTGTCGATCCGGTCCACATGCTAATTATAGGCAACAGGTTTGATTTGCAAGTGTCTATAGTCAGAGCATCAGGACTTCCAAGAGGCATTTTGAGTGCCTCACGACGGAATCGTTCAATGAACCTTATAGTTATTTCATTGTGTCGCTGTTTAATTTTAATGAGAGTAGACATAGTCATGTCATTCGTTCCCTCATAAAACTGTTCCAGGAACATTTGTTTGAATCTAGAGAAAGAGGTTATACAACCATCTTGCAAACGACGGTACCATCCATAAGTTGCACCTGCTAAACATCCAACGAAAACCTTAGTAAGTAGAGCGTCATTAGGCTGGAGTTGATCAGTTATTACCTCAAACTGATTGAGGAATTGACTTGGCGATGTGCTGCCATCAAATAGCATAATAGTAGGGAGTTTGTACTTGGGGGGAAATTGGACTTCCTTCCATTCTATGGGATAAGGCTTCTTAATCCCAAGCTTCTGCAAGCCATCTTTCTGTTTGAAAGCTTCAAATTGAGTACATAAAAGTTTTATGGCCTCATTGGTATTTTCCGATGATTGTGGAGCAGTGGATTGATTTGATATGTTAGGAGGGGGTACTATATGATAAGTACCACCCCCAGCACCAGATTGACTTGGAATAGCCTACGCAAGTATGGAAGAGGTGTGAGCAGACTGTACCCCCAGATCAATATTGATGGGAGCTAGTGTTGTTACAGGTTCTTAGGTCAGAATCGGATTCACAACCAGTGGAACTGTATGTTGTGCCATAATCACAATATGCATATCTGTCATCATCTCAGTCATGCTCTTCAAACTAGCCTCCAAAGCAGTAATTCTCTGCTATTGATTGTTAGAGCTGGAAGCATCTTGATTTTCTGTGACGACATAAGCAGTCACTTCTATAGCCATTGAAGATGAGCTAGTAGAAACGATGGTCCTTTTGGAACTTTCACTATCAGCATCAAAGTCATATAAGGAATCACCCCCAGAATAAGTGATAGGGATGTCCTATTGACTGAGGGAATTTTGGTTGGAATCAAGAAGGTTCCTTTGACCGATTGTTTCTTGGTCAGAAGGAAGATTACTTTGACCGATTGTGTCATGGTCGGAAGGAAGATTCCTGTAACGCCCTAGTCCCAAAATACATAGGACTAGGAATGTAGACATGCTAGCTGTATACATACAAAGTATACTCCATTATAGGGAAACCTCGTATGAATACATAAGCTGTAAAATACAGTAGAACCATGACTAATCTTATCCACACAAAATAAATGAATAAAAGATATCATATAATGATAATGAATTTTCTTGATACAATATGTTGGGCGGAGACAAATCTACTACCAACCAGTAAGGAAAAAATACAGGGAAAATGAAATGAGTTTGGCGAGCGAAGCGAAGACGATCCAAGTGCAATCATCCTCGAGGAAATAAAGATGACCACGGCCAGAGCTAAAACACCATGAATGACAAGAGCACACACCTGGCGAGATAACCAGGTCCTCAGAGGGACGTAACAAGATACATAAAGAACATGCCACATAACAAGTATAGTAAATAGTCCCACTCGTAACAAGTTCCAATGCCTCATCATCGAAACATTGGACTACCCCTACAACCAAACAAGGACGAGAGGTAGTACACTATACCGCGATGCGACATTGTTCCAAGCTACTAATGGAACGGGTGATATGACATTGACGAGGGTTACCTGACCATTCTAATGTGTTTATGCAGTAAGAACAAAACTTCAACGCATGAGCCCTGGCTGTAAATAGGATCGGCATAGTCCCCATATAGGGCACCAGGGGCCTACGTTCGTAACGTCCAAAGATCGTCAGAGGGCATCATGTGCAAGGGAATACGTCCATAATGTTCTGTAAAACGTCAGAGGGCATCTAAAGCCTGCGTCTCAGACGGACCGCACAGGTAAGCAGGGAGTACAGAGAAGCCCATACGTCAGGTATTGTTCTCCCCACCCAATGTACCTGTCAAGTCACATCCATGACCGTATACCTCTACTAACTGCTAAGTCTCCTAACACGCCTCTATTAGCAGTTAGCCCTAACGCATGCGCATGGGGGATCAGCCCACACACAAGAACCTCTACATGCTACTCATTTTACACATCCTCGTGGTACAACTGTGTCATGGTATATGTGATACACTACAGACGGTAGTCCCTTAACTCTAGGTTCATGTGCAACCAAAGGATAGTAACAAAGTAAACTAATAATCACTGAGCATGTAGTAAATCAAGAAATGTAATAACTGGAAATAATGAATAGTGATATGTAATAAAATGCAGACTGAATATAAACAGTATAATGGCAAAGTATCTTGCCTGGTGTGTCGCCTGGTATGGTGTGATGTTCTGACATGTTCCGAATGTCCAATAGTCTGAGGTCGATGTGTAATGGTCCATATTTCACGAAAAAATAGGAGGTTATGATCAGTCGTGATCAAGATTGATAATTGAAGGAAATTCGGAGGGGAATTAAATACATATACTATTTTAGGTAAGTATCTATAACATTTGAAGGCTATATTTAATAGTAAAAATAATTATTTTGGTAAATGGAAAAATCGATTTTGGCTAAATCCCTAAATTTGTAAAATAAATTTTTAGGCAAAAAAATTATAGTTTGTTACTTTAATATATATTGGATAATTATTTTAAAGTTCTAGAAATCTTTTTCTAATTTTTTTTCGAACTACTCTTATATATATATATATATATATATATATATAAAATATATATATATATATATATATATATATATATATATATATATTTCTCATAATACTAACATAAAAATAATAATAATACATGTACTTGCATTTCAAAGTATAGAATAGAAATAGTCATTTTGATATCAGTGGGTAACCACTCTAAATTAACAATGTAATTATTTAGTAATAATGCTAATAAGTAGTAAAAATTACATAAGGGAAGTAGTTAATAATATTTGCAAGAAAGAAAATAGAATAGAACAAAACAAAAGAGACCAACAAAATGCAGCGTAAAATCCTACAAAAGCAAGCAGTGTTCTCTCCAGAGAGAGAGAACATTTTCAACCGAAGGAAAGAGAGAGAGAGAGGAAGAGAAGAAATGGGAGCTCTCACCTAGGGTTCCGGTGGCAGCGGCTGCACCGGCGGCACAAGAGAGGCTGCACGGGCCCACGCAGTGGCCGGCGCGGCAGTCACGAAGACCAGGCGGAGGGTCGTTCGATCGAAACTTCGGTCGAAGCCGGTGGTCGGGCTCGGCGGGCTAGAGGCACGGGATCTTCCCGGCTCTGATAGACACCAGTGGGGCACCGGCGTGGCGATGAGGCTCCGGCTGGGAAGACGACGGCACGGAGGCGTATATCTGTGTCCGACGCGGCTAGGGCACGGGGTGTCTCGAAAAAAAGGAGATCGAAGGAGGGGTAGCTGCGTGAGCGCTGCTGGTTGGCACAACGTTCACCTGCGTCGGTGTCGGCGGGGCCTGGCATGGAAGCTCGACGGACGCCGGCCGCGGTGTGTCGGGTGGCGCAGAACAGGTATAGTGGTTTGATCTATTTTTAGGGTATTTTCTTCTTCTTCTTGGTGTGGTTTTGAGGTGACGGCGGCGGTGGTCTTGGGGGTTCCGGTCGGAGGCCGTGGCAGTGATGATGGAAGGGCGGTGTTGTCGAACGGCTGATGGTGGTGGTACTGGGGTGCTGCTGGCAACGACTGCTGGTGATGGTAAGGTTGTTGTGCAGGCGTTCGGGTTCTGATCGGTGACGGAAAAGGGGTGGCCAGGAAGATGGTGATGGCGGAGAGGGGTCGGAAATGTCAGACACGAAAATTGATGTAATTGTAAAAGTTGGAATAAGATTTTGGGTGGACATAGACACGATGCACTCCCTATTGTAGATGATGGAGAATTTATGGATGAATACCTCTCCTTATATAGGAGGTAGGAATTTTCAGTTGGATAAGGACTAGGATTTATTTAAACCCAATTAGATAATTTGCTACTAATAAATTTAAAACCAATCAAATCCAATCCAAATCCAAATCTAATTTAAATCTAATTAAATTCCATCTTTTAGTTTAAAATCAAATAAAATAAATCAAATTTCAATTATAAATATTAATTTAACTATTTAAATAAATTCATAAAATCAAATCAAGATTTGAATTGCCACAATAATTTCAAAATATATTTTTCCTAAAATAATAATAATAATAATTTCGAAAATTACATTATTATTTAAAAATAAACTAATAAATAATTATGAAATATCTATGTATGCACAAATAATATTTATATAAATATACTTTTCTAGTATACCATTTTATAAGAAAATTATTTATTATTATAACTGTATCAATGAAAGGCTTTTCATAAATAAAATCGTAAACTTGGAAATTTTGGTACGATAGCTAAAAATAATTATTATATATATTATTTTGAAACTATAAAATAGAAAAAAAATTTCAAAATATGTACGCTCACACATATTCGCACTCGTCGAGCAATTACGAAAAATAAAATTTCGCGCGTGAAGTACAATACAACTACGCGACATAGGATACAAAATAAAATTCAGTACCATATTTATAAAATAAAAAAATATACATAGTAAAAATTTAGGGGGTTTACATCCTACCCAACTTAAAAGAATTTCGTCCTCGAAATTTAGGGATAATTAGAGTAGGTAGGCTAAGAAGATAGAAGCAGTTTAATCGATAAGAATTTGATTCATATTGAACAAAAAGGCAATCAATTGTTCGACGAGAAGGAAACGACATTTCAACGGCAGTAAGTCTTTTATTAGGACAAGAAAATTCAATAGTTCTAATACGATCATGTGTATGACAACCCCTTAGTGTCTATAATCCATCATTCATTATCATTTGTGCAAGCCCCCAAATAGGTAATAGTTTTCAATATAAATTTTGATCACTAGATCAATATTCCCGATTCAAACTTTCAGTGCACGTTTCAGTATCATTAAAATCTCAAATCGTCCTTACCAATTAGTCATATTAACCTTTCTCACTTTGTTTTGTCCGCAAGTTTATATTCCATCTTTATCTTCTTCTTTAATTACTTCGATCATTTACCTCACATTTTTTTTGAATTCCAAAATGTATGCATATATCTAATTCTGATGTTTCACAAGGAGAATTCAACAAGCTCAACAAGTTCAACTCAATGAATCTCTAATATACCTTTCCAACATATCTATAAATATAATTATTTTCCTAAAATAGATTTCCTCGTTCCTAATCTCTTCCAAGAGTAGGTTGTAGGAGCGTAAAAAGTGCTTCATAAGAATGAGTCAAAGATAAGGATCATTCTATTCAAACCGATCCACTTTACGCCAAAGAGTGGCTAATCACTTTACGTCCGAAGCAGGCTAATCATTTTACGTCCGGATCAAAGCTAATAATTTTACGCCCAAAGACAGGCTAGCCACTTTTACGCTGGACAAAGCTGTCAAGTCTTGCATTTAATGCAAAGTCTGACATAAAGATTTAATGATGGCATATATCACAGAAATCAAAGGGATTTGTTTTACACAGAGGCCCATTTGTCGTTTAGTATGTGGACTGAGCCACCTTACGCTCATAATATGGCTTCTTTTACGCACAGAGACTATACGAGTTTTTACGCTCAACGGTTGACGTGTGCGTAAGGTTTATTTGGGCTACTTTTACGCTTAAGGTTATTTAACAACCACTTTACACGGGAAGTCTACATCAGGGCTATTGTACGCCTAGTCTACTACTTTACGCTCAGGGTATATTTGGGTTATTTTATGCCCTATTCCAATTCAGAACGTGGTTTGCCTACATGGCTTTCATGCCACACATCTCGAAGAACGTGTGTACGTGCATCCTATTCTTATTGAAATGATGGGACACGTGTCAACGTATGCTGAGGATGACTTTGGTCATGGGTGGCAGTTGTCAGCGTAAAGACGGAACTTCTGCTGAGTTTTTACGCACAAAAAACCAAGTCTATAAATAGACTGATTTTTCTCATATAGACAGACAGAGAGAAAAGGAGAGAATACATAGAGATCAGAGCCCAGAGACTTTGATTTTTTTTGGAGCATTCTTCTTCAACTTTTCTTCCAGAATAGAGTGAAGCAAAGCAGGAAAGCATTCGGCCTCGCCATCAGTGCCCAAGTGCGTCGATACCTTTCTGGTGACTTAGTTCTTCCAATTGTTCATCTTCTAGCCGTGATCTTCATCATTATCGTATGGTCCAAGGAACAAAGTGATCATTTACAGATCAGACTTCTATAGCAATACTTCCCAGAATCAAATTTGTACTTCGTGTACTTTTTCTCGTTTTATTTTCAAAATCCGACTTCCAGGCATTTTGTTAAGTGAAACAAAAATGGCGACTCTGCTGGGGACGACCTTCTCCTTTGACGAGGAGGCAATTGCTCAATACGATGATGTGTCGATTGGATCGACAAAGAAGACTCTGGTTGTACACTTCGACCAGACTGCTTATGAAGAAATGCTCCGAACTGGGGGTGGTTCTCGTCGCTCCAATGTTCAAAAATCTCACAAAGCATGAAAAGTTTGGATTCCTAAATCCAAAATAGCATCTGATCTCTCTGTTACTTCTGAGGGCAAGGAAATTCTTCCCACTCCTGTCGTAGGGGCTTCCGTTCGTGATGAGGCAGTCCTTACTTCAGCGTTGCACTCTAAGTATGGCAAGTTATTTCCCGTCTGTGACGGTGAAGATAATCAGGTTTTACGCCCAGTGGGTAAAAACCAAAATTTATGCTCAGTGCATAAGAACGAGTCTCCTATTTGTAATGAGGCAGACTCTAATGCTTGTGCTTCTAAGTATAAAAATAAGTCTCCCGTCTGTGACGTGGTAGACACACAAAAATTACGTTCTTCACGTAAAGGAAAATCTCCCGTCTTTGACGTGGTAGATAATCAATTTTTACGCTCTTCGCGTAAAGGTAAGTCTCCTGTCTGTGACAGTGTAGATAAAATTTGCAACGATATTTTTACATCTAATGTGAATGTACCTAAATGCATACAGCATAAAAATGTTGTTGGTAAAGCTTCAGTTCTACACCAACAACCTTCTTATACTGCTCTACGTAAAGTACCAAACCTACAAATCACACGCAATGAAAATGGAGTCCTTCGTGCTCAAAAATCTCAAGATTTGCGTACACAACTCCAAACGCGTAGAAATGTACAGTTTGGTTCTGCGAATGCAGCCAGTAATCCTCTTTATACACAAGGGACTAAACGTTTTGCTACCCCAAATGTAATAAAGAAGACTACTCCTTCTGATTTACGTGAATTGCTAATACAAAAGCGTAAAAATAGACAATCTCCCGTGACGCTCCCCCAAGAAATTATCACTGTGAGTGTCACCAGATTGTGATCAAATGTTGTTGCTCGGCTTCCAGACGGTCAGTTTTTGATCGATTAAATTTTAATGCACCCCAACAACAAGCTGATGAGTTGTCATATGCGTCAGTCAACATGGCATCTCACACCAACAGAGGACGACGTCCTAGATGGAACACGTCCCAAACCCCAGGTCAACAACAATTCAACAGACTTCTTGATTCTTTTGAAGAACTATATCAGAATACTCGATCAAGAAGACAAAGACAATTGTAGACTTCTGATTCTGAAGCTGGGGGTACTCAATCTCTTGAGTCCGAAACTGATAGTGTTGATTCATACTTCTATACTAATCCTTCTGTATCTTCAAGAGAGGTTGAATCCTACGCTATTGGAGATGATCCAGAGACGTCATCTGTTAATACAGAATAACGTCTCACTGCTGTTGAGCAATCATTGAAAGACATGCTTAACATGATGTAAAGCATGCACCAGATAATAACGGCTCAACAAACTGCTCAACCAGCAATTATAACTCCGGTTCAGACAGCAGTACCAACTCAAGATAGCCAAGGGGTTGATATACCTTTGAATATCCAAGAGCCTGCTGTTAACCAAAATTCTGCATCTCCAGATCCCATCATTCCAGAAGATGTACCATCTCCGGTCGGGATTACGGTACAACCGACAACTTTTTAATCAAATGTGCTTCCATAAACTAGTGAAGCCATTCAAGCAGTGCGTGAGCTCATAGCACAGTTTGAAGTTTTGAAGCAAAAGGATCAACTCCAGAGGTTAGGGATTAAGCAACCTTATCCTCCTCATTGGAATGATGTACCTTTTCTACCGAAATTCAAGCCACAGTCCATGGTATTGTTTGATGGAAAGGCTTCTCCTAGTTAGTATATCAATTACTTTGATATTATGACTGTACATTTGTAGAAAAATGATGCTCTTCTCACTAGAGTATTCATTGGATGCTTGACGGGTTCAGCTTACGACTAGTATCGTAGTTTACCCGACAATTGCATTTCGTCTTTTGACGAATTTAAGGCAATGTTTCTCTCCCGTTTCTATGAAGAAGGTATGGACATGAACATGTCCTCCTTAATAGAAATCAAGCAAAAGGAGAAAGAAGATACTCGGACGTTCATTGAACGTTTTCGACAGGCAACTTTAAAGATGCCCCCTGGTATGCCAGATTCAGCGCTGATTGATACATGTAAGATGAATCTGCGACCATCCATCGCTGTCTTCACGGGTTCCTAATTCACAGTTTGGGCTTCGTTTATCATAGCAGCAGTTTCCGCCGAGACCAATGGTAGGTTGGCTCGTGAACATGGGATAATTTTTGTCTCTGAGGATAAAGGAAAGAAAAGTAATCCTGGTAATAATTCCGGCAATCGTAATATGAAAGGAAAAGACACTCTTATGGTCAATCTTTCCAAGAATAAAACGATGCCGAATAATCAGAAATCTTCCAGGTCAAAAGAAGAATACTCTTTTGACGAAAGTGATATCCCAGGGATATTCCAATGTCTGGTGAAGAGTGGCAAACTCCAGATTTCGGAGCCAAAGAGGCCCAATGAGGTAAATCTGACTGACAATCCCAATATTGTATCTATCATAGATACATTAATCATCCTAATAGTGCTTGCTATGTTTTGAAGAAGAAAATCCAAGAGCTGATAAATGGTGGTGCCATTGCTTTAACCAATAATGACCATACGGTTACAACTAATATGGTTTCTCTTTAATTTGGAGATTTTCCTCCACAACAAGTATCAGATAGAATTATCCCAATTTCGAAGGCGACGATGAAGATTTTGAATATCCTGCCTGCCAGGGAGGAAAATGAAGGATTGTTGCCTCTTATATTAAAGAATGATGAGATTATGTGGGTACATCCTGACTTAATACCTGAAATGGAAGATGAAGGTAAAACTTCAAAATCCAAGAAAGGTAAAAAAGTCAAAACCTGCAACATAATTTCTCATGTTATTTCAGATCCTGATGATTTGGATCATCTATGGGACGGCATTCCTTTGGAAAATAGACTGAGAGGATTGAACATATGTCCTCCAAGTCTGGCTCCTCCTACCAAGTTCAAGCTTACTCATCAGCAGTGGTTATCCATGAATAGTGTTCCCTTATACAAGGCACAACAAGTCTTCGCTGCTTATGAAAAGGCTTCTACAGGGATTTTTTTTCTCATATCCTGAATCCTTTTCCTCTCGTAGCTGCAGAGACGGTTATTCCTCATTCTCCTGTAGTTACAGGGATTTCTTCTTCTTCCTCTATGGAACCACCTGTTGAAAGTCTACTGCCTACTCACTTCTACAATTAACAATCTATTCTTCTCATGAAGAAGATGGGTTATGATTTTCAAAAGGCAGAAGGTTTGAATTATGATAAAGGGATACGACTTCCTTTACAAATTCAAAGTCAAAAATCTACTGTTGGATTAGGTTTTGAGGTTCCTCATAACAATCCTCACAAGAAGAAGGCTAAGGAAAGGAAGATTAAATCCTACAATATGGTACTTCCTTCTTCTGAGTCTAAAAAAGAAACTTTTGCTGGTACAAGATCTGGAAAAGAGTACCACAAAGATTATGAGGGATCCTCCAAGGAAGCTGAGAATGTTGAAACACCATAGACTCAACCGTCTCTTGCTCCTGCTGTGATTAAAAAGGGAAAACAGAAAGCGGTACGCTTCGATGTCCCGTTGAAGTCTACTTCCAGTCAAGGGGTGGTGATAAAACCCTATAATTTTGATATTTTAGCCCCGTTAGCTAATACTCCAGCTAGATTATCTATTTTTGAGTTGCTTCGCCTTTCTAGAGAAAGCCGTGAAACTTTGAGTGAAGCTTTGCTACAAGCTGATTCCTGCTTAGCTCAACTCAAGACTCCTGACAATATATCAGTATCATGCCTGCAATATCATAGTGTGATGGAAGCAATTCCCAATATCACCTTCACACAAGAAGATATGCTGTTGAAGCATAACAAGCATGATAGGCCTTTGTGTTACACTGGGTATATCGAATCCATTGAAGTTGACAGAATTTACATTGATCCTAGGTCTTCCATTAGCATAATTCTTCAAAGTATGCTAAGACCATTGAGGATTCCTACTAGTGATCTGACTTACACTAGTACCACAATAGTTGGTTTCAACTTTGGAAAGAGCAAACCACTGGAGATGATTCGTCTGAAGATTCAGATTGGTGATCTTCGAACTATGGCAACATTTTATGTTATTAACTCAGACGTATCCTACAATATTCTTCTTGGAAGACCATGGTTACATGAGCATAACATCGTGCCTTCGACTCTCCACCAATGCTTCAGGTATGTGGATCCCCAAGGGGTTGTGAAGACTGAGTTTGCTGATATCAATCCTTTCAAAGGTGTTGAAGCCTATTTTTCTGACTCAAGGCTCTACAAACAAGAGCATATGAAAGAGATATCAGATATGGCTGAAGATCAACCATCTACTGAAGATCAGTCTATTAACGAAGATCCGCCAGAAGAGCAACCTTTGAATATCAAAGTCAAAGGGCGAATCCAACCCCAATCTGTCAACAATCAACCTTTGATGATCAAGGTTAAAGGAAGAACTCAAGCTTCATCTGAGGAATCAGTAAATGTTCCTGTTAAAAGCCAAGTTTAACCTCTTGTGATCAAAGTCAAAGGGCATACATTTCGTACGAATGATCCAGAACCTCCTCTGATTGTCAATCTTGGCAAATCTACACAAAAGACGGATGATAATCCACTAGTGATTAATTCGAAGCGTAGCAGTCAAATTGTAAATGATGTAAATATTGATCATTCTGTACTTTTTGATATCAATAAAGATTTCCTTTTTGAGTATATGGCTGTCAAGTTTATTGAAAGAATGACTTTATCTTCTGATAATCAAAGTCATCAATATAAAGACGATATAGACACAGAGAAAACCTTATACATTGACAATAAGGAAAATGCTTTTCCTCCTCATTTCGATGTTGGACCTTATGCTCAAAGGTTTCTAACATCTTTTCCCTATCTTCTTCCTATAGCCGCTTCATCGCAAGCTTGTGTAACTTATAGACGTCACAAAGAATCTTATTTCATGGTTTCGTCTGATAAGAAAAACAAGCACCAAATTGTGTTTGGCCTGGCTAGAAATATCCCTGTTGCTCAGACAGATAATTTGAGAGATAAAGATAAAGGAAGAATCCGAATTGACAGATATAGTAAACAATCTCTCAAAATTATCCAGAATATAGGATATGATTTAAAGACTATGCAAGGTCTCAATCAAGGCAAAGGTAGACGACTACTATTATGTGGTGATCCGTTTTATCAGAAAACTCGTCATGGATTGGGATATGATCCGTCCCATATGTTTAATGACGATATACAAGAAGAATTCTCTTCTAGCTCTTCACAATCATCAGATTCAGAAGAAGTCCAATTCATTGAATCTGATATTTCTCACTCCTCGTGTGTTAAAGGAGACTATTATGATGAATCTGAGCAAATATTTTCAGCTTATATGGTTCAAATTGATGATGAATCCGAACCATTTGAGAATGATCCTTGTGCTCAACAGATGGACACTCAATGGGAACTTCGTTTTGAACAACGATAACCACCTACAAAGGACGAGATTGTCTAGATTGACGTTGGAGATGGAACTACGCCCAAACCAATATTCATCAGTAAGAATCTTTCTGAAGATGAAAAGAAAGAATTAATAAAACTAATCAAAGAATATATTGATATTTTTGCATGGAGTTATAAGGATATGCCAGGTTTAGATCCCAAAGTTGCTACTCATAAACTCAATATTCTTTCTAATGCTAAGCCTGTAAAACAATAGCAACGACA
Source organism: Iris pallida (assembly GCA_029216955.1). Taxonomy (NCBI): domain Eukaryota; kingdom Viridiplantae; phylum Streptophyta; class Magnoliopsida; order Asparagales; family Iridaceae; genus Iris; species Iris pallida. Next base: position 156,189 of record JANAVB010026609.1, read on the forward strand.
TTTTCGGCCAGACATAATGGATGCAATTGAAGCAGAAGTCAAAAAGCTGATCACGTGTGGTTTTGTTCGTGAAGAACAACACCCCGATTGGGTTGCCAACATTGTTTCTGTTATAAAGAAGAACAGAAAAGTCTGAGTTTGCATAGATTTTCGGGATCTTAATGCAGCTTGTCCAAAAGACAAATTTCTACTTCCAATTACTGATGTCATGATAGACAATACATTTGGTTTTGAACGCATGTCTTTCATGGATGGATTCTCAGGATATAATCAAATTAAGATGCATCCAGAAGATGAGAAGCATACCACTTTTTGTACACCCCTTGGGGTTTACTGCTATACGGTGATGCCGTTTGGTCTTAAAAATGTCGATGCCACATATCAACGAGCCATGAGCAATATCTTTCAAGAACATCTACGGAAGACAGTAGAATGTTATGTAGATGACATTGCTGTTAAGAGTCGGTCAAAAGATGATCACGTTCAAGACTTGAAGACAGTATTTGAATTGATACGCCAACATCAATTGAAAATGAACCCTACTAAGTCTTTCTTAGGGGTTTCCAGTGGCAAGTTTTTAGGATTTGTCATTACTTCTCAAGGTATCCATGTTGATCCTGATAAGGTTAAAGCAATTCTTGAAATGCATCCTCCACGCAATTTAAAAGAACTTCATGGCTTCCAAGGTCGTATTGCATATATCAGGAGGTTCATATCCAATCTCTCTGGAAGATGCCAGCCTTTCTCCCGTATATTGAAGAAGGGTGTATCATTTGTTTGGGATGAAGCATGTCAGGAAGCCTTCAATAACATCAAGCAATATCTTACAAATCCATCCGTTTTGGTACCTCCAGTGATAGGAAGACCATTTTTGCTATATGTTCGAGCTTTGGATCATTCACTTGGTGCTCTTCTTGCACAAAAAAGTGATATAGGGCATGAACAAGTGATTTATTATCTTAGCCGAATGATGGTCGGAGCAGAGCACAGGTATACTCCTGTAGAAAAGGAATGTCTGGCCTTGGTTTTTGCTGTCCAAAAGACAAGACATTATGTGACAGGACAGACTATCCATGTCATCTCCAGAATAAATCCCATTCGGGTATTGATAAGAAAACCGAGCATTCTTAACTCTAGGTTAGCTACCTGGGCGATGTTGCTTACTCCTTATGACATGGTTTATATACCTCAAAAATCAGTGAAGGGTCAAGCATTAGCTGATTTCTTAGCTGCTCATCCTATACCTGAAATATCAAAGTTATATGAGGACATTCCAGATGAAGTTCTAGATTGCAATATGACTTTGAAAAATAACATTTAGCAATTATATTTTGACGGAGCATCACGGGTTGGACCTAAAGGTAATATTGTCTCTAGGGTAGGAATCGTCTTGGTCTCTCCTGACAAAATGGTCATATACCGTGCCTATTCTCTCAATGAACCATGCTCCAAAAATGTAGCAGAATATAATGCTCTATTGATTGGTCTCCAAGTAGCAAAACAACTGGATATTGAATTCCTGGAAGCCTATGGAGACTCTCAGCTGATTGTTAATCAAGTCAGAGGGACCTATGAAGTCAAAAATCCTGATCTCATCCCTTATCATCAAGTAGTAGTCGAATTGGTCCTTTCATTCAAAGATTCTTCATTAAATTCGTACCATATTCTCAGAATATGGAGGCTGATGCTCTTGCTAGCCTAGCTGCAGATTTGGCTGTTCCAATCCGAAGGCATAATACAATTACTTTGTTGGACCGAGATTTATTCTGTGTCAAGAATAATTTATGTATTGAACAGAGTTATACTACAGAATCAAGCTCTCAGCAAAGGGATTGGAGAACTTTATTTATTGATTATACGGTTTATGGGATTTTACCTGAAGATCCAAAAGAAGCTGCATCAATTAAAAGACGATCATTTCGATTCTATTATGATTCATCTTTACATATGTTATATTGTCGCTCATATGATGGACTCTTACTGCACTGTCTCTCAGAAAGTGAAGCTAAACTGATACTCTGTGAGGCTCATGATGGTGTCTGTGGTGTCATCAACCAGGTCCGAAATTACAGGATCGCATTCGAAGGATGGGATACTATTGGCCTTCCATGATAGCAGATGCTGTGGATTATGCCAGAAGGTGTAAAGTATGTCAGATTCATGCTGATTTTATTCACCAACCTTATGAATTTCTATATCCTACAGCAGCTTCTTGGCCCTTCGAAGCTTGGGGTATGGATGTCATTGGTCCTATTAACCCTCCTTCTGTTAAAGGACATCGGTTCATATTAGCTATAACCGATTATTTTTCTAAGTGGGCAGAAGCAGTCCCCCTTGCTAAAGTGAAAACATCTAATGTGATCAACTTCATTAAACATCATGCCATTTATCGCTTCGGGATTCCTCGACGGATTATTCATGACAATGGTCCACAATTTGCCAGTCAGGCATTTTATCGGTTCTGTGATAAGAATCAAATTCAAAATTTGGCTTCTACGGCTTATAATCTAGCTGCTAATGGTCTAGCCGAAGCCTTCAATAAGACTATCGTTAAACTTCTCAAAAAGTTTGTCTCTTCTAATAAACGTGATTGGAATGAGAAACTTGGAGAATGTTTATGGGCTTATCGAACAACAGTCCGAACTCCTACTGGTTTTACACCATTTTTATTGGTTTATGGATGTGAGGCTGTTCTTCCCTTGGAAATCCAGATTCTATCTCTTCGAATAGCTATTGCTAATGAGCTAACTATAGAGAACAATGATCGCTTACGACTCTAAGAACTTGAAGGATTGGACGAGAAGCATCTTCAAGCACAACAGCATATTGAACTATATCAAGCCCGTATATCTCGAACTTTCAATCATAAAGTTAAAGAGAGGGTATTCAAGATTGGCGAGTTAGTATCAGCCGTACGAAGACCGATGATTATGACTCACAAAAGCAAAGGGAAATTCCAAGCGAAATGGGAAGGTCCTTATGTAATTGAGACCGTGTTTTCTAATGGTGCCTATCGATTATCAAAGCGTAATGGAGATCTACTCATGATGCCGATCAATGGCAAATTTTTTAAGAAGTACTATGTATAAAAAAAAAGTGAGACAGAATAAAAATAAAATTTCTTTTATTTTTATTTTTGTTCTGAATAACAGATTAAGGATGAGGACCACTGCCTTCCTTATTGAATACATAGTCAGCCAATGCTTCGAAGGCATCGTTGCCTGAGTTCGTAAAAAAACTTACAGGCAGTGTAAGCCCCTGTTTTTCAAAAATTATTTGATTAGTGTTAATTAGCTTTTTATGTCATTTTTAGCCTTAAAATATTCACTATGATTTTTAGGAATTTTTCTAGAATTTTTAAATAAGTTTTAAATGAGTTTTAAAATGCTAAAATGTCATTTTGTAATTTATTAAAATGTTTTTAATGCATTTTGTAATTTATTAAATTGTTTAGATATCAGTTTGCAATTTCCTATTTGTTCATGCAAATTTTATTTACATATAATAGCTGCGGGAGGGGATTTACAAATTTGATTTGCATTGTTTAACTGTTAGGGCTTTTGTGTAAATCCTAAAACTATAGGGGCCTAGTGCTAATTTTTCCTCACCCACTCCCTGCCCGACGATCGACGGCTGACCGGCGACTGCCCCCCGCCATTTCTGGCCAGCGCACAGCTACCCGACCGCCTCAACCCCTCTATAAAACCCCCCTCACTCCCCTCAGCCCAGCCACCACTCTCCCCGACCACCATCGACGCCCCCAGCCCCATCTCTTCCCCCATTTCTCTTCACCGTAACCCTAACTCCGGCCATACCCCACCGCCACCTCCACAGCAAATATCACCACCATCCACCGCCACCACTAGACGCGCCCTGACGAGCTGAGTGCAGCGCCACCCGAGCGCCACGACGACGACGCCTCTAGCCGCCGTCAGCACCCTCTACGACCCCTAGTTCGTCGGACACGTACGTGTCAACCCTATTTTCGTGTCGTATGTGTCTCGTCTTCACATATATGACTCGCCAGGACACGCACGACGTAATGGTGAGTCTGGACACGTAAAACTCGTGTCGTGCGTGTCAAAATCGACCCGGACACGTAGATTCCTGTGTCCCTAACTGTCAGGACACAGGACTGTGTTTATATATTTTTTTATTATTTAAATGCTTAAAACCTAAATAAAACTAATCTAAATCCTAATCCTAACACAACCAGTGGGCTGACCCCCTGGCCAGCCCGACCCGACTTAACCCCCCCGCGCGCGCTCTGGCTCGAGTTCGAGCCCCCTTGCTGTTCTTTTATTTTCTTTTTCTTTTTCCTTTGTTTTTATTACTTATATATATATATACTTATATATATATGTATACATATATTTGTATATATATGTATTATTATATATACTGTATTTATATATATATGCTGTATTTATATATATATATATATATATATATATATATATATATATATATATATATATATATATATATATATATATTTGTATTTATGTACATATAGGTATATATGTATATATTTTCATGTGTATATATATTAATATATATATACTATTATATATATGTACACAATATTTGTATATATATATATACTTTATAATTAAGTATTTTATATATATATATATATATATATATATATATATATATATATATATATATATATATATATATGTACTTTTAACATATGTATGTATATAATCACTATGTATAATTTTACCTTATTAAAATATTAATATTTATTTTGCACTTTTACCAATTTGTATTTTAGTGTATTTAAATTATTGCAACAATTTGGTTTCCAAGCCTAGCATGGGTTTTTGGGCCCAAATGTGTTTTCACACATTTAAGACATGTACGAGTCATATTGGACTTGATTCATGGCCTTGGGTCCTGTATTTGAGCTTTGGTTCAAATTATGTACATGGACAAAATACGCAGATAATTAATTATTTAATTTCAATTGTGTGCAATGCTGTTTTTGGATTTCTAAAAATACTTAAAGTACTGTTAAAATTCTGGAAAAAATAGTATTTAGATACTATGTTAATTTAGCTAATTTAGTATAATTTTTATAGTATTTAATTTACTGTTTTGCCACTAATTTGGTATATGAAACCAAAACTCATTTTCTGTATACTTAGAAAAACTGATTTTTTATAAAATACTTGTACTGGTTAATAAATTCCAGAAAAATTATAATAAATTTCTATAATTAACAAGGATCATTTTGGTACTTTATTTTATGTAAAACTAAGCTTTTTGTCTATCTCAAAAATTGTTAAAACAAAATGATCATTTGATTTATTTATTGATTAATTACGACTTGTAACTTTTTGTGTTATTTTGAGTTTTAGCCGTGTTGAACCCCACCCCTCACTAGTGTAAAGACCCTAGAAAGTTAGTTAAAGTAGTGTGTCACCCCACATTGGTCTCCTATGCTAAATCATCATTTTGGCTAGGTGCCCAGTCACAAGTCGTGTTGCACCAATTAGTTTCTTAGCATTTTAGCTTAGTGTAAAAACTAAGTTTATGCATTTATTTCTACAGTGACGAGTTACCGGACATCTATAGCACTTTTATCGCAGCTTGCTTTGCTTTGCTTTGCTAGAGACAAGTACTTTCTACAAACTTTATATACTGTTACATAAATGAACTGCTAATCCAACCATGTTAAATGCTGATCCTTGGGGTAGCAAGTTAAAATGTCACATGCTGTACTTTCAATTACTACCATGCTTAGAATAGTTCTTTGTGTATCTCTCACATGATTAGAATATCGGTCATGGGGAAACTGACAGTTGAGTACGTGATCATGACCCCCCTATAATAGCGAGCGAGGTCGCATTTTATATGCATACCTTGCCGCAGGCCATTATCCCGGATTTCTGTACGGATGTACACCTATGCTTGTTAACTTGTACGTATGAACATTTTATTTACATGTACCACAGTACATTGTATATCTATTGACCGATCACGTACCTGCTACAGTTTTAAACATTACATATACATCTGTCTCTATGACATATGTATCCTTGCCATGATAGACAATGTGATGCCATGTTTCCAGTTATTTCCTCTTATGTTCATTTCCATGTTTCATATGCTAGTTTGTTAGTTTCAGTACTTTCTCCCGTCCTGACAGGATAACGTTGTAGGTGTCCTTACTGAGGAGGAGTTACTCTGCGACACATATTATGGAGTTACTGCCGAGGACCCGGCTTTGCTTTTCGAGGATGTTCCTGCGGGAAACCTCGCCTAGTTATCTTTTTACTTTAGACTTTTGAGTGTAGTCATGTATTTAGACTACGTATTTTGTAACTGGACATGTATCCAATTTTATATTTCAGATCACTTGTACTTTGGACTTATTTCTATATGAGACGACTTTTGTGTTTGGAGCATTTATGACTTTTATTCACTTATAGAACTGTTAGCACATTTAGTCTTATCCTGTTGTCTTTAGAACAGCTTACTACGTTTTATCTCAAACGTAGGCTGGGCATGACTCGGCCTGGCCCAACAATTTGGGTAGCGGGTCGTGACAGGCAGCCATCCTCAGCGCTTCTTCTTCAGGAGTTTTCCCTGGCTCTACTAAGAAAGCAAGGATGTCTTGTGGTGGCTTGGGAGTAGAAGAGCTTTCGCCTACTTCGGTTGGGCCTGTCATAATTGGTTCAATGGGGCACGTCTCAATGATGTTCTCAACTTTCTTGGAGACTTTATTCTTTTGCTGTATATCCTTGGAAGACATTTCCAATAGAGGAGTGAAAATAAGAATGAAAAGTTACAAAGATTTCTCACTTATTTAATAGGAGAGATTTGTTGATGAACTGGTCTTTGAAAACAACCTTTCATTCCCGAAAAGGTCTGTCCGTTCATTTTTATCAGGTTCATCCATTTAATTATGGAATTGAATCAATATTTTCTTTTCCCAAAAGTTATATTGGTTCATTCATCCATTAATATGGACATATATGCTCATGACGTCTGTCTCCTTATTCCCCAGCTACCAAGGTTTGGTTAAGCTGATTTCTTGTTTCCTTGGAGAGGGATTTTAAATCTTCTATTTTATCAATTGATAAAAAAAATAGGATTCGTTATTTATCATGTTTTCATGACCTATGAATAAATATTAAATCCACTTACTTTTCTTATCTATCATTTCCATTCGACCTCTGCATAGATATTAATCTACTTTTCTCTGAGTTCTTACATGTTGTCATGTCCATAATACCTCTGATAGTATTGTATACTCTAAACAGAAAATAAGACTTTATTATCTATCATGTCCATACTACTTTTGGATAGATACAAATCATTGAGTATAGAAGACATGTCATTTCCATTCTCATTTCATCATAAAAGTCTATTACATTTCTTAGACTTTCTTACAAATCATAATGGAAATCTATTACAATCTTGGATTTTTATTCTATACAACAACGATGACCTAATCGAGATCTATTTCTTCTTTGGATCTTCTTCATCGGATTCGTTGTTGGTGTCAATTCCTTATTGTCTGAGCCTCAATGGAGACCAGAACAGAAGGAATCAAACTCTGGTCTTCTCTTTCAGACGAGAGGAGAATCCCAGAGTATGGCAGCCCGAAGACGTGTTGCTGCCAATACAACTGGTGGAGGAGTGGCGGCCTCTCAAAGGAGATAGGAATCTATCCAGCATTGGGATACAATTCCTAGTTCTGCCGTGAAAGGAACTCTACTACCCAATTTCTTGGGTTAGAGTTGACTCCACCATCCAACTCTCCGTGTATAAAGGCTCTTCCTACCAACAGAGGAAGACCCTTCTATCCCACGAAGAGTTCTGAGTTGTCTGATTTGCGCGTCAAAAGCGCATGAGCTCCCTGATGTTGATGTCAGAAGAATGCTCCTCATAGCGTCAAAGTCGCCAATACCGGTTCTGGAAAAGCTCTTCAGCCAAATTTCTGCAGAAAACAACAAAGAAGAAGTGTTTTAGACAGAAGTATCATCAGACGCGTATTAGTTAATTAAAACTGAAAACAGATGCTTACGCATCTTGTTTTATCTTCAACAGGCAACAAGACTTTACGCTTGATATTTTTACGCCCGTGATTCATGAGCATTCAATCAACAGGGCTCTCTATGCCAGTGTCTCATGTGCACCCTATTCAACAAGGCTTTTACGCTATTGTTTCATGTGCTCCTCATTCAACAAGACTTTTTACGCTAACGTTTCAGGGGTATATTATTCAACAAAGCTTTTTACGCCCGTGCATCTTTCCTATGAGATTCTACATCTATCAAGGATTTACGCTCGTGAGTATCTGTTTTTCAACAAAAAGATCAAAGGCAAACAATGGTTCACGACCAAACTTACTATAAAGGCCAAATGGTTCGGCTCTGGTTGAATCAATATCTGGTTACCGAGCGTACAGAAGAACGACATCAGAAAGGATCATCATTTGTTGAAGAGTGAATTCTTGCAAAGAGGCAGAAAGCTATCTCCAGAAAAATGACAATGAGAATGAGGATGTATAAAACATTCTCTAAACTCAGCTATTTATAAGGGTTGAGGAAACGGTTGGCATGAGTCTATTTCGGGAAAAGATCCTACTATATAGGCGCTCGTAACCATAAAGCAGATGCCACGTGTTGTTTTGTTTCTCTTGAGAATAAACAACCATAAATGCAGTTAAAGAAGTGTTGAACAATTCTATGTACCAACAGATGAGATTAACATCAGGATTTTATTTATAAAAAGGGGGGAGTGGACCCCTACATATAAAAGAGTCGTAATACATGGAATATTATTTTTTCTCTCCTTCGTTGGGCTGACGAAGGGAGGCGCCTAAGTCGTGCATGTTGCGAATCCCGGAGCGACGTATCAAATTAAGAAACGCTTCTGCATCTCCTGATCCCTCATACGCAGTTGGAGGACCACCATCGATACGACTGAAGACTGCTGGAGTCAGTCCAAAGCACCCTACAAAATTGCGTGCTCGCTCAAAATCAAGCCTGGAGCTAGAAGCCTCTTCATTGTTAATCTCCTTCTTTGGCGCCATGAAGATGAATGGTAGGAATGAAGAATTCCTCTTTATTTATACAATCAAATCAACTCTTCATATTCCTTATGGGAAACTTCTCATTATTAATTCAAACTCGGGGAGGTGAAAAGTCATTCGAAAGTTTCGAGAAGAAAATTCATTGTGACGGTTAAGTGTTGACCGACATTATTTCTTGATTTTACGCCGACTGTTGGATATCCCAAACTTTTACGCGGATGACTGTTGAGTATCCCGAATTTTACGCTGACTGGTCAAATCTCAACTTTTACGCTTATGTTCAAAGTGTTTCAAATTTTGAAGATATTTAAAAACTTTGAAGGGGGTCTTGTAGGAGCGTAAAAAGTGCTTCATAAGAATGAGTCAAAGATAAGGATCATTCCATTCAAACCGATCCACTTTACGCCAAAGAGTGGCTAATCACTTTACGCCCGAAGCAGGCTAATCATTTTACGCCCGGATCAAAGCTAATGATTTTACGCCCAAAGACAGGCTAGCCACTTTTACGCTGGACAAAGCTGTCAAGTCTTGTATTTAATGCAAAGTCTGACATGAAGATTTAATGATGGCATATATCACAGAAATCAAAGGAATTTGTTTTACACAGAGGCCCATTTGTCGTTTAGTATGTGGACTGAGCCACCTTACGCTGATAATATGGCTTCTTTTACGTACAGAGACTATACGAGTTTTTACGCTCAACGGTTGACGTGTGCGTAAGGTTAATTTGGGCTACTTTTACGCTCAAGGTTATTTAACAACCACTTTACGCGGGAAGTCTACATCAGGGCTATTGTACGTCTAGTCTACTACTTTACGCGCAGGGTATATTTGGGTTGTTTTACGCCCTATTCCAATTCAGAACGTGGTTTGCCTACATGGCTTTCATGCCACACATCTCGAAGAACGTGTGTACATGCATCCTATTCTTATTGAAATGATGGGACACGTGTCAACGTATGCTGAGGATGACTTTGGTCATGGGTGGCAGTTGTCAGCGTAAAGACGAAACTTTTGCTGAGTTTTTACGCACAAGAAACCAAGTCTATAAATAGACTGATTTTTCTCATATAGACAGACAGAGAGAAAAGGAGAGAATACATAGAGATCAGAGCCCAGAGACTTTGATTTTTTCTAGAGCATTCTTCTTCAACTTTTCTTCCAGAACAGAGTGAAGCAAAGCAGGAAAGCATTCGGCATCGCCATCAGTGCCCAAGTGCGTCGATACCTTTCTGGTGACTTAGTTCTTCCAATTGTTCATCTTCTAGCAGTGATCTTCATCATCGTATGGTCCAAGGAACAAAGTGATCATTTACAGATCAGACTTCCATAGCAATACTTCCCAGAATCAAATTTGTACTTCGTGTACTTTTTCTCGTTTTATTTTCAAAATCCGACTTCCAGGCATTTTGTTAAGTGAAACATAGGTAATCGATGTTTAGTAAAAAATGAATCAACATTCTTTGTAGAAAATTTGTACTTACCCCAGAATAAAATATCTTTTCAAATTTTGTGGATCATATCTTCATAACACTATCGTAATTAAAAATTTTCTCAACCTTTTAATCCATTAGTCGAAGATCAATTCAATCTTACTTCAATATGAAATTATGTCTAAAATCTTAAATTTTGATAAGTCCAACTTCTAATTTAAATAATCGCTAATACTCTTCTTCCTATATATTTTCTCTCAAGCTAATATCTCCATGCAAAATTTTCCTTTAAAATAAATTTTCTTCACTCAATTAGTCAAGTGTAGATTCAATCTCACCTTAATATGACCTTTATATTTACAATCACCCCATAGTTAAATTCTTGATCATTAAGGATTTAAGAAATTACATTCTTCTTGAATTCTTCAAACACTCTATTTATCATCTCATAAAATAAAGACTCAATTTGTCAAACAAGAATCTATTCTCCCTTTATCATAAAATATACTTTGTCTCATAGGTTTACCGCAAAATTTCACTTATGCATGCTCAATCATCTTATTCAACTTTACCACTTTTCTCTAGGGATTTTCTAATCTAACCTCTCTCTAACCAAAAGATGTCATGATCAAATTCATCTTCGAGCAAGGAAATCATAACATGAACAAAATTGCATAAACCACAGAGGAATCAAGGTGAAATATGACGAGCAATTTAGTGAGAATGGAGAAGGGTAAGGGGTGCTAATATCACACGAAAAGTAAAAGTTGTTATTGGTCGGAGTAAATCAAGATAAGGCACGAAAATAAAAGGACAAGGTTTAAGCAATCGAGTTAACACATAAGTTATGCATAATAAGAAATTATGTAGATCACAATCATATATGGGGTCAAAAAATTGAGTCGAGGTTGAGTCCATATATGTAGTCAAAAGTATATCGGTACCATGGTAAGGGTTATAGTTTAGTCTTTATGACCCGAAAGTCGTATCATAAAAAAATAGAGTACAAGGGACGTGTTTTAGTGGGACATGATATGCCTACATGAATGTGAGCTCGTCTAAGTCTTGCATGTGAAATTTGTTGGAAGGAATAGTCTAGTGTGGTGCACCAAATATCAAAGTCACGATAGGGAACGCCAAATGATCAAAATAGAAAGTGGGTTTTCATAAGGTACTAATTAAAATAAAAGGTTAAAGCATGAAATAAAGATAATTTAGGAAATCCCGGAGATCAAGGTAAAATAAGTTAGGGACAGAGTTTCTAGAGAGAAAATAGTCTCATGGATAAAGGTATGGTCAAGGGAATGATTCTAATCATTTCTAAGTTTCAAATAATTAGATGGTCACGATAAAAGATCTAGATTTGTGTGAAGGTCGAGTGGGTCAAAATAGTTATATAGTTTGGTCGATGACTAACTATACTTGTGTATATGCAATATCATAATCATAGGTGGTATGGCAATCTAATGTGGAATACTTCTATCTCACTAGGGTGACCTTACATGCTTCTTGGTCCTCTACCAATATATGATCTACTCTAAAATTTCAGTTCCTCGAAAGTTTCTCAATAAAATCTTTAAGATTTCCACCAAAATTTCTAATCATCTTAGGCTGTCAAGTTTAATCAAAATCTAAATCTCTAATCAATCTCGAATTAATCCTTGTATATCGCAAATCGAATATACCCCTTTTTCCAAAATTTAAATATCCATAATCAAGGCCTTAAACTCGAAATCTAAATAACTTTATAAATCATAGATCAAATGACGCAATTTGAAATTTAAATTTTCCTACAAAGTCTATTTCATATCTTCCAAAATATTTTTAATTTTTTTTTCCATCATCTCTTCAAACTCAAAATTTAATAAACTTATAATTCGTACGACTCAATTTAAAACCTCAAGCTCTCTAATACACCATAAATCATAAGCCCTCCATATTCTCTAGTTGTTTACAAAATCATAACTTATAATTTAAAACTCTTTAATAAATTCTGAGATAAACTTTAACATATCCAAACTTGAACTTAATCGTAAATCATGTGTCACAATTTAAAGATATTTCTCAAATCGGTTTCATATCCCAATAAATCATAAACCATTTCACAATTTCCATAAATCATAATTCATAAATTTTGTTTTCTCGATCTAGCTATCCTTTTGTGTATACCACCTTGTAGTAGCAAATAAAATTTCCAACTATCCTTTGAAGGCGGTAATATGTTACTACCCAACTTGGAATTAACTAATGTCTTTATAACTCAAAATAAGACCTCAATGTACACTAATTGTCAATGTAATCTTCCTAGCCATGTGTTTGACCTATGAGCATATAATAGTGTAGTCATCTTTCTAACTGTCACTAAGCACGAAAGATAAGAATTTACCGTAGAAAGAGTTCAAGCAGGATGCAAATCAAGGATGGTAACGAGAGTTCAAAACTTGAAACAAGGAAGGAGGTCAAGCTTGTGGATGAGATTCTAGACTCTAATCCTATATTACAGGCTTGCTTGGTACGGTAAAGTAACCAAACAATTTCTCTTGACCTGCATGAGCCACCACAAAAATATGTAACGCCCTGGTCCCAAAATACGTAGGACTAAAAACGTAAACATACGAGCTGTATACATACGAAGTATACTCCAATATTTGAAAATCTCGTATAAATACATAAGCTGTAAAATGCAGTAGAACCATGACTAATCTCATCCACACAAAATAAATGAATAAAATATGTCATATAATGATAATAAATTTTCTTGATACAATATGTTGGGCGGAGACAAATCCACTACCAACTAGTAAGGAAAAAATACATGGAAAATAAAATGAGTTTGGTGAGCGAAGCGAAGACGATCCAAGTGTAATCATCCTCGAGGAAATAACGATGACCACGGCTAGAGCTAAAACACCTGCGAAAGACAAGAGCACACACCTGGCGAGATAACCAGGTCCTCAGAGGGACGTAACAAGATACATAATGAACATGCCATATAACTAAATTTATATACTATGTCATAAATCATAAGTATAGTAAATAGTCCCACTCGTAACAAGTTTCAATGCCTCATCATCGAAACAGTGGACTACCCCTACAACCAAACAAGGACGAGAGGTAGTACACTATACCGCGATGCGACATTGTCCCAAGCTACTAATGGAACGGGTGATATGACATTGACGAGGGTTACCTGACCATTCTAATGTGTTTATGCAGTAAGAACAAACCTTCAACGCATGAGCCTTGGCTGTAAATAGGATCGGCATAGTCCCCATATAGGGCACCAGCGGCCTACGTCCGTAACGTCCGAAGATCGTCAGAGGGCATCATGTGCAAGGGGATACGTCCATAATACTCTGGAAAATGTCAGAGGGCATCTGGAGCCTACGTCTCCGACGGAGCGCACGGGTAAGCAGGGAAGTGCAAAGAAGCCCATACGTCAGGTATTGTTCTCCCCACCCAATGTACATGTCAAGTCGCATCCACGACCATGTACCTCTACTAACTGCTAAGTCTTCTAACACGCCTCTATTAGCAGTTAGCCCTAACGCATGCGCATGGAGGATCAGTCCACACGCAAGAACCTCTACATGCTACTCATCTCACACATCCTCGTGGTACAACTGTGTCATGGTATATGCGATACACTACAGACGGTAGTCCCTTAACTCTAGGTTCATGTACAACCAAAGGATAGTAACAAAGTAAACTAACAATCACTGAGCATGTAGTAAATCAAAAACTGTAATAACTGGAAATAATGAACAGTGATATGTAATAAAATACAGACTGTATATAAACAGTATAATGGTAAGGTATCTTGTCTGCTGTGTCGTCTGGTATGGTGTGATGTTCTAACATGTTCCGAATGTCCAATAGTCTGAGGTCGATGTGTAATGGTCCACATTTCACGAGAAAATAGGAGGATATGATCAGTCGTGATCAAGATTGATAATTGAAGAAAATTTAGAGGGGAATTAAATATGTATACTATTTTAGGTAAGTATCTATAACATTTGAAGGCTATATTTAATAGTAAAAATAATTATTTTGGTAAATGGAAAAATCGATTTTGGCTAAATCCCTAAATTTGTAAAATAAATTTTTAGGCAAAAAATTTATAGTTTGTTACTTTAATATATATTGGATAATTATTTTAAAGTTCTAGAAATCTTTTTCTAATTTTTTTCGAACTACTCTTCATAAAATATATATATATATATATATATATATATATATATATATATATATATATATATATATATATATATTTCTCATAATACTAACATAAAAAAATAATAATACATGTATATGCATTTCAAAGTATAGAATAGAAATAGTCATTTTGATATCAGTGGGTAACCACTCTTACTTAACAATGTAATTATTTAGTAATAATACTAAAAAGTAGTAAAAATTACATAAGGGAAGTAGTTAATAATATTTGCAAGAAAGAAAATAGAATAGAACAAAACAAAAGAAACCAACAAAATGCAGAGTAAAAATCCTACAAAAGCAAGCAGTGTTCTCTCCAGAGAGAGAACATTTTCAACCGAAGAAAAGAGAGAGAGAGAAAGAGGAGAAATGGGAGCTCTCACCTAGGGTTCCGGTGGCAGCGGCTGCACCGGCGGCACAGGAGAGGCTGCGTGGGCCCACGCGGAGGCCGGTGCGGCAGCCGCGAAGACTAGGCGGAGGGGGCGCTCGATCGAAACTTCGGTCGAAGCTGGTGGCCGGGCTCGGTGGGATGGAGGCGCAAGATCTTCCCGGCTCTAGTAGACACCGGTAGCGCACCGGCGCGACGATAAGGCTCCGGCTGGAAAGACGACGGCACGGAGGCGTATATCTGTGTCCGACGCGGCTAGGGCACGGGGTGTCTCGAAAAAATGGCGATCAAAGGAGGGGTAGCTGCGTGAGCGCTGTTGGTTAGCACAACGTTCACCGGCGTCGGTGTCGGCAGGGCCTGGCGTGAAAGTACGACGGACGTCGGTCGCGGTGTGTCGGGTGGCACGGAACAGGTATAGGGGTTTGATATATTTTTAGGGTCTTTTCTTCTTCTTCTTGGTGTGGTTTTGAGGTGACAGCGGCGGTGGTCCTGGTGGTTCCGGCCGGAGGCCGTGGCGGTGATGATGGAAGGGCGGTATTGTCGAACGGCTGATGGTGGTGGTGTTGGGGTGCCGCTGGCAACGGCTGCTGGTGATGGTGAGGTGGTTTTGGAGGCGTCAGGGTTCTGATCGGCAACGGGAAAGGGGTGGTCAGGAAGAAGGTGATGGCGGAGACGGGTCGGGAATGTCAGACACAAAAATTGATGTAATTATAAAAGTTGGAATAAGACTTTGGGTGGACACAGACACGATGCACTCCCTATTGTGGATGGTGGAGAATTTTTGGATGAGTACCTCTCCTTATATAGGAGGTGAAAATTTCCAGTTGGATAAGGACTAGGATTTATTTAAACCCAATTAGATAATTTGCTACTAATAAATTTAAAACCAATCAAATCCAATCCAAATCCAAATCTAATTTAAATCTAATTAAATTACATCTTTTAGTTTAAAATCAAATAAGATAAATCAAATTTTAATTATAAATATTAATTTAACTATTTAAATAAATCCATAAAATTAAATCAAGATTTAAATTGCCACAATAATTTCAAAATATGTTTTCCAAAAATACTAATAATAATAATTTCGAAAATTACATTCTTATTTAAAAATAAACTAATGAATAATTATGAAATATCTATGTATGCACAAATAATATATATATAAATATACTTTTCTAGTATACCATTTTATAAGAAAATTATTTATTATTATAACTGTATCAATGAAAGGCTTTTCATAAATAAAATTATAAACTTAGAAATTTTGGTACGATAGCTAAAAATAATTATTATATATATTATTTTGAAACTATAAAATAGAAAATGTTTTTCAAAAATATGTACGCTCGCACATATTCGCACTCGTCGAGCAATTACAAAAAATGAAATTTCGTGCGTGAAGTAAAATACAACTACACGACGTACAATACAAAATAAAAATCAGTACCACATTTACAAAATATATATATATATATAGTAAAAATTTAGGGGGTTTACAATTCCTTTGACCGATTGTGTCCTGGTCGGAAAGAAGTTTCCTTTGACCCATTGTGTCTCGACTTCTTGATCTAGTATATTGGTATACTCCTTCGTCGGATTCATAAATCTGATCTAAGTATTGTTGACTGGGATTGCGGATGCATTACGTTTCGAGCATTTTCTACCCCCAGTGCTTCGAGACATCATGTTGATAGAGGCATACAAAAATTCATCTTCATCCTGTATCATCGGTTGAGGAACCTGAGAGTAATTTGGACGGTCGAAGATGGACCATTTGTTAGTCCATTGGTCATGGTCAAACCTGATTTTAATAATTGATCAAACTCTGTCTTGATATACGACTCAATTCAGATGTTTAATAAAGACATTTTGGACACTGATCAAAGATTGGATATCTACTCAGTTCAAGACCGAAGATCTATTTGCCACTCAAGAATGTGTTTCCTTAAGAAATGTAATTTTCATTTTTATTAAGTCTAGGAATACATTGTACACCAAGTCGTACTGGAAAATAGACTATCCGAAATCATTTTTCAAAACTGACCTATCTTTTTAAAATGACCTATATTTTTGAAAAATATCTACTTTTACAAAAAGCTTCTGGAGGATTTTCAAAAAGCCTAAATCTATTTTCACAAAATAACCCTGACCAAACCCTAACAGAACTCGGCCAGAGTTTGGCCAGAGTTCGGCTAAGGTGAACGTTATGTGAACGTTTGATTTTGAACTTGGTCTCCCTTCAGTTGCGATTTGTTACAAAGAGTTCTGTCCGAATTCTGCCTGAATTCTGTTAGAATTCTGTCTTTGGAAAAACTATAAATAGAGAGGAATTCTGATCATTTTAACACACTAATTCACTTTCATATCTTCTCTTCTAAAGCTTACATTTCTTCCAAAGAATTTTCAAAAGCTTCCATTTTTAAATCCTAAGCGAGTTATAATTCTCTAGGCAATTTGCCGGTACGGTGCGGTCTAGAAGATTTCAGAGAAATTTTAATCAGAGGCTTGATTGAAGAAAGACTCTTCAAAACTGAAGTTGGTCGAGTTTTTCTTATCAAAGCTCGCAGCTGTATAAGTTACAAGGATTTCGTATGAAAATTTACAGGATTTTCCAATAGTGGATTCAACTGGAAGCTAGAGTTCTTCCGACTGGACTAATCCTCATAAGAGGGAAACCAGTATAAATCTCTGTGTTTGCGTTTGCCTTCTGATCTCTCTTTTTATTACAGTTATTTACTTTGTAATTATTATTATTTCTGTGATCTAACTGCTAACAAGTTTTAATTAGCAATATTCTGCTGTCTACTCTATTCACCCCCCTCTAGAGTATTCTGCTTTACGATTTCGTTCCTACAATTGGTATCAGAGCGGGTTATACAGGTAAAGTAAGGTAAAATTATAGCTATATTCAGTTATTTTTCAATTATTATATAGATCATAGTATTACACATAGCAACTATGAAATTTATATGTGAAGGCTAAGCCACAAACAGACCTCCACTGTTTGACGGCACAAACTACACTTATTGGAAAACACGTATGAGTTTCTTCTTAAAATCTCTTGATTTTGACTTATGGTCTGTAGTTATTGATGGCTACAAAAAATCTTCTCATATTAATGTTGATGGAGTTTTAGTTGAAAACCCCCATGACAAATATACGGAGGATAAAAAGAAACAGGCCAGTCTTGACGCACGTACTATTAATGCTTTATTTTGTGCTTTAGACCGAACTAAATTCAATAGGGTGTCTACTTGCACAACATCAAATGAAGTGTGAAAACTTCTCGAAGTAACCCACGAAGGAACAACACAAGTCAAGGAGTCAAAGATCAGCAGATTTACTCAAGAGTACGAGACGTTCAAAATGAAGCCAAGTGAATCAGTCACTCAGATGTTTACGTGATTCTTGGATATTGTAAATCCTTTGTCTTCATTAGGCAAGGAATACAGTAACCATGAAAAGATTCGCAAACTTCTACGAGCTCTCACAAAGAACTGGATTCCAAAGGCTACAGCATTCATTGAAGGAAACGACCTCTCAACAATGTCTCTAGAAACACTCATGGGTAAGCTACTCACTCACGAGTTAGAACTTCAAGACTTTGAAGATGCTACACCAAAGGAGAAGTCAGAAAAGTTGATCGCTCTCAAGGCTCAACATAGAAGAACTGTCGAAGATGATTCTGACGATAGCGACTCTGACTCTGAAGATCAAGCTCTTCTGGTAAGAAAATTAAAGAAGTTCATGAGATTCAATAGGAGAACAAAAGATAACAATAGCAACAACAACGAAGAAGATCCTACTTGCTACGGATGTAAGAAGAAAGGACATATGAAGAAAGATTGTGCAACAGCATCATCATCAACAAAAAAAGTAGCAAATATGACAAAGGCTACCTGAAGAGATCTACATCAAGGAAGTACGCCAATACAAGCATATGGCATGAAAGCGAAGCCAGCGATTCAGAAGATGAACAATCAGATAATGCTGCAAATGTATGCTTGATGGCTTGCGATCAGGTAATCACTAATCCTCTGTTTGATCCTTATGATGATTTCACCTTTGAGCAACTAGGAGAGGCTTTCAGTGACCTGTTAAATGACTACAGGAAACTGTATAGTAAATATAAAATTTCTAAGAAGGTACTCAAAGAGTACAAAGGTGAGATAGGAAAACTTACCGACCAATTAGCTGATGTTAGAAACAATGACTCTTTTATTGAGTCTGGTGAGCTTTCATCTATTAAGTTGTTGTTACACGAGACTATGAAGTTATCCGAAGAAAAAGACCAAACTATTATCCAGTTAAAGGAAGACCTATCTAAGGAGAGAAAGAGTCTCCAGTGTGCACAAGTTAGAACAGAATCACTTACATCTGACTATACTAGATTATATGACCCCTCTAAAAAGTTGGAAATTAGTTTAGGAAAACGGCCTGAAGTTGCTGCTTCCTATTCTAACACGTCTCAATTACCGAATCATCGGAACACACCCAAACCAAATACTGTCAGACCAAACCATACCAAACCTATGCCCAAGAAGACTAATAGGCATGCATTCTTCTATACTAGAAAACCAAAACCTACCAATCATGCACCTCACACAACTTTCAACACTCAACATGCAAAATATCATTATTGTGGCCTCATTGGTCATATATCCTCTGCATGTAGAATCAGAAAGTTAGTAGATTTGAATATTTATGCATGGATACAAAAAACTAACCAGTTAGGATCCTACAAGAAATGGGTACCAAAAGTTTCAACTGCAAATTGTTTTGTAGGTGGAACGCCTTTCACATGCTAGAAGTAAATGGATCCTCGACAGCGGTTGCTCACGGCACATGACCGATGATGCTTCATTATTCGCAACACTGTCGAAGAAGATTAAAGAAGGATACGTCTCCTTTGGTAATAATTTAAGAGGGTACATAGTCGGTATCGGCAACATTGGTAAGGCTTTCTATCATGTGATTAAAGATGTCTGTCTAGTTACCGAGTTAAAACATAATCTGCTCAGCATAAGCCATTTAGCTGATCACGGTTATGGCATTAACTTCGTCAAAGACAAATGTACTATAGTTGATAGTTCAACTGGTAGTACTATCTTTAAAGGTATCAGGGAAGACAACATATATATTTTCTATCTGTTAGAAGATGCTAACAAAACAGGTAGATATTTGATGGCCAAAAGCATTGAAAGTCAACTATGGCATATGAGACTCGGTCATGCAAACATGGATACAATTTCAAAACTATCTACAAAGAAGTTGGTACGCGGCTTATCGGACATATCTTTCAAGAAGGATACGGTATGTAGTGAATGTGAAAAGAACAAAGCTATCCGATCCGCTTTTAAATCCAAGAACGCTGTAAGTACCACTAGACCTCTATAATTGTTGCATATGGACTTATTTGGACCAAGTAAAATTGCTAGTCTAGGTGGTAAGCTATATGCATTTGTCATTGTAGATGATTTCTCTAGATACACATGGGTATATTTTCTTGCACGCAAGAACGATGCATTGTCAGAATTCGTCACCTTTTACCAGAAAGTACAGAATGAAAAAGGTTTCATGATTACTCGCATTCGTAGTGATCATGGTGGCGAATTTAAGAATGCAGAGTTCAAGCAATTCTGTGACACACACAGTTATTTGCATGAATTTACTTGCCTAGGACTCTACAACAAAATGGAGTTGTGGAATGTAAGAACAGGACTCTATCTGAAATGGCTAGTGTAATGTTAAACCAGTTTAGTCTACCCAGATACTTTTTGGCTGAAGTAGTCAATACAGCGTGCTATATTCTTAATAGGGTTCTAATTCGACCTATATCGAAGAAGACTCCATATGAACTATGGTTTGATAGAACACCCACTGTTTCATATTTCAAGATTTTTGGTTGTAAATGCTTTATTCTTAATACTAAAGACAATCTGAGTAAATTTGATAAAATGGCCGATAAAGGTATATTTTTAGGTTATGCAGCAAAGAGCAAAGGGTACAAAGTCTTCAACAAGAGAACCATGATCATCGAAGAATCAATTATTGTTAAGTTTGATGAACAAAATCAACACTTAGACGATGACGACAATGAAGACGTAATCACACCAAGTACAACTACTGCAAAACCTTCACACAAAGATGCAGAACCTTCAAGCAAAAAGCCAAAACCAGCAATCCTGAGGATACGCCAAAAAAGATAAGATTCTTGGAAGATCATCCAAAGGACTTGGTAATTGGTGAGATTACCAAGGGTGTAAGTACTCGTTCCTCTAATAAAGATATAGCTTCTTGTGTTGCTTTTATTTTACAGCTTGAACCCAAAAATATTGAAGAAGCATATAGTGATAATTTTTGGTTAGATGCTATGCAAGAGGAATTAAACCAATTCGAACGAAATCAAGTTTGGGAACTTGTTCCCAAGCCTATTGATCATCCGTTCATTGGCACCCGTTGGGTATTCCGAAATAAATTAAATGAGAATGGTTTAGTGACTCGTAATAAGGCTCGTCTCGTAGCTCAAGGATACAATCAAGAAGATGGTATCGACTATGATGAGACTTATGCCCCAGTTGCGAGATTAGAATCCATTCGCATGTTATGTACATTTGCATATTTTCATAATTTCAAGTTATTTCAAATGGATGTCAAAAGCGCATTTTTGAATGGTTTTATAAAAGAAGAAGTTTATGTAGCTCAACCTCCCGGTTTTACTGATTTCAAAAATCCTGATTATGGAAGCGGTGTGAGCAGACTGTACCCCCAGATCAATATTGATGGGAGCTAGTATTGTTACAGGTTCTTGGGTCGGAATCAAACTCACAACCAATGGAACTGTATGTTGTGCCATAATCACAGCATGTATATCTGTCATTATCTTAGTCATGCTCTTTAAACTAGCCTCCAAAGCAGCAATTCTCTGCTCTTGATTGTTAGAGCTGGAAGCATCTTGATTTTCTGTGACGACATAAGCAGTCACTTCTCTAGCCATTAAAGACGAGCTAGTGAAAACGATGGTCCTTTTGGAACTTTCGCTATCAGCATCAAAGTCATATAAGGAATCACCCCCAGAATAAGTGATAGGGATGTCCTATTGACTGAGGGAATTTTGGTTGGAATCAGGAAGGTTCCTTTGACCGATTGTTTCTTGGTCAGAAGAAAGATTACGTTGACTGATTGTGTCGTGGTCGGAAGAAAGATTCCTTTGACCGATTGTATCCTGGTCGGAAGGAAGTTTCCTTTGACCGATTGTGTCTCGGCTTCTTGATCTAGTATACTGGTATTCTCCTTCGTCGGATTCATAAATCCGATCTAAGTATTATTGACTGGAATTGCGGATGCATTACGTCTCGGGCATTTTCTACCCCTGGTGCTTTGAGATGTCATGTTGATAGAGGCATACAAAAATTCATCTTCATCTTGTATCATCGGTTGAGGAACCTGAGAGTAATTCGGACGGTCGAAGATGGACCATTTGTTGGCCTATTGGTCATGGTCAAACCTGATTTTAATAATTGATCAAACTTTGTCTCGATATACGACTCAATTCAGATGTTTACTAAAGACGTTTTGGACACTGATCAAAGATTGGATATCTACTCAGTTCAAGATCGAAGATCTGTTTGCCACTCAAGGCTGTATTTCCTTAAGCAATATAATTTTTATTTTTATTGAGTCTAGGAATACATTGTATACCAAGTCGTACTGGCAAATAGGCTATACAAAATCATTTTTTAAAACTGACCTGTCTTTTAAAATGACCTATATTTTTGAAAAAAATCTACTTTTACAAAAGCTTCTGAAGGATTTTTAAAAAGCCAAAAACTATTTTCACAAAATAACCCTGACCAAACCCTGATAGAACTCGGCCAGAGCTCGACCAAGGTGAACGTTATGTGAACGTTTGATTTTGAACTTGGTCTCCTTTCAGTTGCGGTTTGTTACAAAGAGTTCTGTCCGAATTCTGCCCGAATTCTGTAAGAGTTCTGTGTTTGGAAAAACTATAAATAGAGAGGAATTCTGATCATTTTAACACACCAATTCACTTTCATCTCTTCTCTTCTAAAGCTTACATTTCTTCAAAAGAGTTTTTAAAAGCTTTTATTTTTAAATCCCAAGCCAGTTACAATTCTCCAGTCAATTTGCCGGTACGGTGCAGTTTAGAAGATTTCAGAGAAATTGTAATCAGAGGCTTGATTGAAGAAAGACTCATCAAAACTGAAGTTGGTCGAGTTCTTCTTATCAAAGCTCGCGTCTGTAGAAGTTGCAAGGAATTCGTATGAAAACTTGTAGGATTTTCCAATAGTGGATTCAACTGGAAGCTAGAGTTCTTCCGACTGGACTAGTCCTCACAAGAGAAAAACTAGTATAAATCTCTGTGTTTGCGTTTGCCTTCCGATCACACTTTTCATTACAGTTATTTACTTTATGATTATTATTATTTCTGTGATCTAACTACTAACAAGTTTTAATTAGCAATATTCTGCTCCATACTCTATTCACCCCCCTCTAGAGTATTCTGCTTCATGATTTCGTTCCTACACCATGTAGCTGATTGACAACGACATTTGATAACTACCTCATAGTGATGGTTACAATGATGTTCTTAGGAATACATTGGATGAGACGGATTTGGGATCTTCTGCTTCTGTTTAAGAACTTCACGGAGATCGGTTACAACATCAGGATGAGAAGAGGTCGAAGAAATATATTCTTTAATGATATTAGGAATATGATTCCTATTCTTGAGATGTCCTGTTCCCTGAGTATGTAAGGAAGTGCTGAGTTGATTAGCATAGGTAAAGGGATGCTTGACTTCAGAAGTCTTTTCTGGCGCAAGTTAACCACTGGCACAGTATGTTTGCATCTTGCTGAAGTAGGTGTTGGCTGGCGCTTATTGAGATAGGTGCGTAAGTCAGATAGATCTACTACTTGTGTATCTGTCTGAGATACTAGTAGTTTACCCTGCTTGGATCTTGAGATGAACAGGGTAGGAAGATCCGTAGTTGTATTTTTGGGTTTTGGCAGCATTTCTTTTTGTGTTGCGCAACCTGTTCTCATGTGCTTGCTCTAGCACAATTGAGTGACAGAAATCTCAGTTTGAACAGAACTCACTTTCTTAGTAGAGATTTGATTGTCTCTGTTCAGAGGAGTAGAGTACCTGCCCAAAAGAGTTTTCGTACTGAGTAGCGCATGAGCACCACCAGAAATACTTTCTACTGAGTTAAGGACTGGAGAAGATGAGGGAGTAGCCAAAAGGCGTTTCCCTTTTTTGTGACTGAAAGGACATAAGTGTAGGTTGAGGAAAGGCCAAAGGGCGCTTCTCTTTGTTCTGTTTAACACTTCCAGTAGATAGGTTCTTCCCCGAGTTCAGAACTGGAGAAGCTGAGGGAGTAGCCAAAAGGCGTTTCCCTTTGTTCAGAGTCGAAGAAGCAGTAGGCGTGGGTTACACAGGAATTTTGGTTGACGGAGAAGCATTGTCACGCCCCAGAACCAGAATACTGGAGAGCGAGGGCAGACATAGCCAGCTACGTATAATGGAATGGGATCCACTCCACTATACGGTCACGGCTGTTTAGATATATGAGGGTTTATCTGCAAGCCATCAGTCTTCTATGGTCAATAACAAGCCTAGTGTCTCAATCACAAGTAAGTAAGTAAATGTTACAAGATGTAAGATCACCAAATATACAATAGTAAGGCGTCCCAAACATTACATATTTAGCTGATCATGAAGCTAGTCATTACAAAATGTGAGGACTAGCAAGAGTTTTTAGTCATACATTATCAACCCTAGGTTGCCAATCATATTACAGCCCGTAGGCAGACAGTAAGTAAAATGTACACGAGCTAACACTGGCTCGGCGGCTAAATGCCTCAAAAGAATAATTTTATAATAGAGTGGGAGAGCAAAAATAAACCCACTCGTTGCCCTGGTTACGCCTGGTGTTCACCATCGGGCTGGAGAACCGGTAGATCCTGTGGAGCTGCTCTGGTATCTGGCCATACAAAACCAGCTGGGTCAGATCCCAGAAAGAGCAAGTGCCACAAGGAGGCTTCACTTAGGAACTAAAACCAGCAATCAACACAAGAGTACAATATATAATAAAAGACAACAATTAAGAAAATAGGACAGGTGATATACGATAGGATAACCATGGGACTATTCAGATAACCAGGTTACAACCCATAAACCAAACAAGGACCGGGGTTGTAACCCTTCGTCTGAACAGAAGTTGGTTTCTCCCATCATTTATCGGTAAGATAAGTATAAGAAATCAGGTCAAGTAACAATCTTGTACATGATCAAGACAAGACTAGACTGATTGAACTTCATCCAACATTTCACGACCAAGCAATAAGTACGGCTTGATACTTTAACTAACTAGGATTATCACAAGCCTAATTACTAACAAGATGCAGCGAGATTATTTCACACCCACAAGCCCTGCAGACCATCCAGGCTATCCGGACGCAATTAGAGTTGAATTCAAGTGGGTACATCGTCCAGGAAACTCATGTACCCTTAGGTGACTTAGAGGGTGCAACATATGACAGTGTGCTGGAAATGTGCCCTACTCGACGGCAGGCTACAGATCCCAAGTGGGGCGCCCAGATAACGGGATTGCCTGTAGCTGGGAAATCTCTTCATGACTACTGGATTATTCTAGTTGTTAGCCTTAGTCGAATTTCAGTGGGTGCCCCTAACCGTGGTACTCTGGGATCCCCGTCCTAGACATGATGCAAGATAAGACGGATTCATTTGTACAAGCACAATTGTCCACGGTGTCCAAGTTATTCAATCTTGTCATGTCGTGTTAGCCGTCGCAACAGCATTTCGAGAAATATCATGTCAGGTTTATCATGTCAAGAGTGCGCCACGGTGGGCCACTATCAAGAATTATCATGTCAAGTTATCATGTCAAATTTGTCAGGTCAAGTTATCATGTCAGGAGTGTACCACGGCGGGTCACCATCAAGTCATGCCATTTATCAAGGAGGGGAAAAATTTGTGCAATTAAAATAATATAATATAATATATATTCTTGAAGCCAAGGAGAAACTCTACAACTTTCATGTTAGGAGTGGAAAGAAATTCTGACCACAATTCAGACAAATAAAACATTAAACAATCAAAGTGGACCCCATGCGGTCCAAAAGTGGGAGAACAAACATGCGGTCAGAGAGAGTGGAAGGCCACCCATGCGGCCAACCAAAGCTTATGTGGCCAGAAAATAACTAAAGGGGGCCATGCGGCCAAGAGTAAATGCTAACAAGTAATATTCATGCAGAAAAGACAGAGTGGGAAGACAATAAATGGGAGCTTCCACTCAAGCAAAGGAAAAGGGACACATGGCCACTCAAGTACAGAAACCATGTGGGACCCAACAATTAATGCAGTAAGAAAAGGTTCACGTGGCCAAACAATGATTACATTATTTATAGTATGCCATGCGGCTCACAAGTGCATTAGCATATGCGGCTCACTATAAAAATATGCATTAAATATACCATTCCTGCTCCTATGCGGCTCACTACAAAAAAAGGGGCCATACGGCTCATAAGCACTCAGATGCTTAATACAAATGCTTCATGCATGCAAGCTAATTCCTAAGCTACATGCATGCAAGCTACGTGCTTGCACAACAATAGCATTAAATACAATTATTAAAGCCTTAATTGCATAAAGCTTTAAGTAATAAATGCAAGGTCTAAAATGCATAAAGCATTAAATAATAAAGTAGGGTCTTAAATGTAATAAAATAAAATAATAAGGTAGGGTCTTAAATGCAAAAATGCATTCAACCACCAGAGCCTTATGCGGCTTGCTTTTTCTTAAAAATGTGTATTAAAGCATTTATAACTATAAGGTCTTAAATGCAAATAAAAAAGACTTTAAGTCATCGGAAAGCCTCTGCGGCTCATTCCATGGATTAGAATGCATTAAATATGCATTATTATAATGCATGAAAATTTGCATGCGGCTGAAGCTTCCTTGGCATCATTTCATGCGGCTATTACACCAATACATGCGGCTAGCTTAGCTTTCATTAGGAAAAATGTATGAAAACATGCATTAAAAGAAAGTGCATTAAATGCCTTATTTAAAGCCTATGCGGCTGGATTTGGGAAATGCCATGCGGCTGGACATGTATTTGAAGTTGCATTAAAATAAGCATTGTTACTAAAGGCTTCTAATGCATGCGACTGACATGTATTGCCAATGCATGCGGCTAGGTTTTGATTTCCATAATCCATGCGACCAGCAAATTTCATAGGTCAAATTTGGACCAAACAATATTCTCTGCAACATGGGATCATCAACTTAGCAAATATGCAAGTTTGATAGATCAAAATCCTGGAAACCAAAAATACCACAAAGCTAGATCTCCCAAAATTTAACCATGAAAATGAAAAATGTTAAATACTAAAGTGGGTTAGAAACACATGAGGAAGATAATAGAACAATAAAAATGGACTTCCTCCATGAAGCAAGATGCACTTGCCTAAGCTCTCCACTCTCTCTCTGGTAGGTGAAGAGTAAAGATGGAGAAGAAGAAATGAGTAATGAGTAATAATGGAAGAGAGAGAGTGGGATTGATATTTATGGTGGGAGTGGTGGTAGGTGGGAGTGGTCCTCCACATAAAACCAAACCAAGCCAAACCCACCAAACCGAACCAAACCAAGCCAATGCAATCCCATGATGAACCATGCTAATACAACATGCAAAATAAAACCCAAGGCTAACTAATTATGACAAACCAAAAATACGCGCCCGAAATACGTACGCGCATTCCCAATACGTAATACGAACTACGGGCATTACAACTCTACCCACCTTAAAAGAATTCTGTCCTCGGAATTTAATCAAGGAACTAGAGTGGCAAAGACAAGCTATACTAATCTTAGGCAAGCTATACTAAGCAATTAATCTTGCAATCATGTATGTAAGTAAGGAAATCGAAGGTACGAGAAAGAGGAAAGATATCCTGCAAGGAACCTCTCTGCCGATTCTGGATCTGAGCTTGGACCTGGGCATACTGCTGGGGTCTTTGTAGCTGGAAGGCTAGGGCCTGAGGCGGCAATGGCCTCGAAGGCTGGTACTGCTGCTGAAACACTTGGGCCTGAGGCGGCAATGGCCTCAGCAATGGATGCTGCTGCTGCTGCTGGACTGGGGCTGGTACTGGTCCCCTTACCGAGGGACTAGTCTGGGACGATGATGAACTGGCCCTATTCGAGCAGGATCCTATCTTGTGGTCCGGTGCTCCACAAGCCAAACACAAACCCTGTGCTCTGTGATACTCCGAAACAACCTGTCCTGGCTTTCCACAATGAGTGCAGCCTATTGTGGAAGACTGCTTCTGCTTCTGTTGCTGAGGGGACGTGACCGACGTCACTGAGGCCTCCTGCCTCGGAGTTCCAATTGTCAAAGCCCTGACTGTCGGGGCTGGTGCTGTCGACTGGGTCATCTGGCCGTGAGATCGCTTCCGACCTCCGATCCTATCCACGATCCTGTGGGAGGTATACTCGTACCTCCTAGCTGCCCTCAACACTGCATCAAAAGTCTGATGCTCAAACTGTTCTACTGCCAACAAAATCTTGAGGTAGAGCCCTTGCTGGAACCGCTGGGCTCTGTCAAACTCGGTCGCCACCAAGGTAGGAGCAAACCGACTAAGCCTGGAAAATTCGGCCGTATACCCGTCGACCGTTCTGCCTCCTTGCTTCAGATTGGTGAACTTGGTCTGTAGATCGTACCGAGCCACCGCATCGAAGTACTTGGTCTAGAATCTCTCCCTAAATACTGCCCATGGAATAGGAGCCACTAATCCCACGGCCTGTGCTGCCCACCAGCTGCGGGCAAGATCTAATAACTGCAGGCGCACAACGGCCACCTTCTCATCTTCGGGGGTCCTGGCTGCTTCTAGAATGACTTCAGTGTCCTGAAGCCATGCATCAGCAGCGATAGCATCTTCACTGCCATCGAAGAATAGAAGGTTCAGGCCTTTGAAACTGTTCGCTGCACTGTTCCTTGGATGACCGTCTCTGTTCAGAGCATCTGCCACCGCCTGTTGCAAGGCATCTCCTCGGCGATTCTGGAAAGCTAACAATGATCTGATGAGACCCACCAAAGTGCCATCATCAGGCTCTACAGGCTGGACTGGCTGAACTGACGGCTCTCCTCCAGTATGTACGACTCGAAAGGCTGTTCCTGAGTGCTGGGCCTGATCTTCTGGTTGCTGCTGGTCCACGGGAGGTGATCCGCCTTGCTGATCGGCAGGTCCAGGTTCAATGCCACTGAAGAAGATGACATGGGAACAATAAGGAAGGACCAGGACAGATCAACGATTACAAGGATGTGATCAGGACAAGAATTTCAGGAATCAAGAGGATACGAGCAGATCAAGGGCGAGTACTGATTAAGACATCTATTCGGTAAACCCTCACATATCTTGATTTACAAGACCTGAATGGGCCACCACTTAAACCATGTCACGCCCCAGAACCAGAATACTGGAGAGCGGGGGTAGACATAGCCAGCTACGTATAATGAAATGGGATCCACTCCACTATATGGTCACGGTTGTCTAGATATATGAGGGTTTATCTGCAAGCCATCAGTCTTCTATGGTCAATAACAAGCCTATGTCTCAATCACGAGCAAGTAAGTAAATGTTACAAGATGTAAGATCACCAAATATACAATAGTAAGGCGTCCCAAATATTACATAGTCAGCTGATCATGAAGCTAG
This sequence comes from Iris pallida, assembly GCA_029216955.1. Taxonomy (NCBI): domain Eukaryota; kingdom Viridiplantae; phylum Streptophyta; class Magnoliopsida; order Asparagales; family Iridaceae; genus Iris; species Iris pallida. The sequence goes on from JANAVB010026609.1 coordinate 186,037, forward strand.
TCATTACAAAATGTGAGGACTAGCAAGAGTTTTTAGTCATACATGATCAACCCTAGGTTGCCAATCATGTTACAGCCCGTAGGCAGACAATAAGTAAAATGTACACGAGCTAACACTGGCTCGGCGGCTAAATGCCTCAAAAGAATAATTTTATAATAGAGTGGGAGAGCAAAAATAAACTCAGTCGTTGCCCTGGTTACGCCTGGTGTTCACCATCGGGCTGGAGAACCGGTAGATCCTCTGGAGCTGCTCTGGTATCTGGTCATACAAAACCAGCTGGGTCAGATCCCAGAAAGAGCAAGTGCCACAAGAAGGCTTCACTTAGGAACTAAAACCAGCAATCAACACAAGAGTACAATATATAATAAAAGACAACAATTAAGAAAACAGGACAGGTGATATACGATGGGATAACCATGGAACTATTCAGATAACCAGGTTACAACCCGTAAACCAAACAAGGACCGGAGTTGTAACCCTTCGTCTGAACAGAACTTGGTTTCTTCCACCATTTATCGGCAAGATAAGTATAAAAAATCAGGTCAAGTAACAATCTTGTACATGATCAAGACAAGACTAGACTGATTGAACTTCATCTAACATTTTACGGCCAAGCAATAAGTACGGCTTGATACTTTAATTAACTAGGATTATCACAAGCCTAATTAATAACAAGATGCAGCGAGATTATTTCACAGCCACAAGTTCTGCAGACCATCCAGGCTATCCGGACGCAATTAGAGTTGAATTCAAGTGGGTACATCGTCCAGGAAACTCATGTACCCTTAGGTGACTTAGAGGGTGCACACATGACAGTGTGCTGGAAATGTGCCCTACTCGACGGCAGGCTACAGATCCCAAGTGGGGCGCCCAGATAACGGGATTGCCTGTAGCTGGGAAATCTCTTCATGACTACTGGATTATTCTAGTTGTTAGCCTTAGTCGAATTTCAGTGGGTGCCCCTAACCGTGGTACTCAGGGATCCCCGTCCTAGACATGATGCAAGACAAGACGAGTTTATTTGTACAAGCATAATTGTCCTCGGTGTCCAAGTTATTCAATCTTGTCATGTCGTATTAGCCGTCGCAACAGCATTTCGAGAAATATCATGTCAAGTTTATCATGTCAAGAGTGCGCCACGGGGGCCACTATCAAGAATTATCATGTCAAGTTATTGTTTGCCATTGATTGTAAAAGTACAGAACAGTTTTATGGGAGGACTGAACTTAGACTCACAACAAAACTCGCTTGTACAAAGAAAGCCTAGGGACGAAAGCCTAGGTACAGCAGACTAAGTACAATTGTTTATTTTAGATTCTGGAGGGTGACGATAGAGGCTCGGGAAGGCGACGACAGCCCTGCCTTACTCCTTGGACGATCGGTATGCAGCCTTGGCTCCAGAAGATTGCTCGGCGTTGAAGAAATGCTCTCTTTGCTCTCTCTCTGCTCTTTTTCTCCAAGTCTTCTAATGCTCTCTGATCTCGAAAAGGGGTCCTGTGTGCTTCTCTCTCTATGTAAGTCTCCTTTGCAAGGGAATGGCACCCTGCTATTTATAATAGTGGGGGACATCATTAGGGTTTGTAATGATTGTCCATTCTCAAAGTGGCGGCGGCCTGGTAAATGATCAATCTGGGCCATTAATCTTGAGCGTGAAGGATCTGGGCCATTAATGAGGATTATGCCAAATCATGTCAGCAATTAATGTTGATTGTAATAAATCCCCATTACGATGATTTGCTGATATCCGCAAATCTAAATGAGTCAATTTAATTCATTCTCTTGCCACGTTTCCCAAATCATTGGGATCTGACCCAAAATTTGATTATCTTTAGGACACGTGTCCTGTCATCATTGTTGAGCCGCATGAGGAGCGTTCATATTTGGGCCGCATGAAGGTCGTCATGACCGAGCCGCATAAATAGTCTCTATACTCGAACCGTATGAAGGTTGTCATGACCGAGCCGCAAGAATATGTTCATGACCGAGCCGCATGGGGGTCTTCATGGCCGAGCTGTATGAGAGTCTTCATGGCCGGGCCGCATGGGTTTCTTTCATGGCCGAGCCGCATGGGGGACCTTCATGATTGAACCGCATAGGTTTCTCTGCACTGGCCGCATAAACTCGTCTAGTCTGGCCGTATAAACTTGCCTCGAAGCTGTAAAGATTTTCTCCAATTCCCTAGGAAGATAGTGCTTTTGTGTCAGTCATCATGACTATTTTACGTCAGGGCTGTCAGCTGTCAGCTGTCAGCCGTCAGAGCATTAATTGTGTTCAGTACGTTGGGCACAGCTGCTTTGAAGGCCACGTGGCCTCTCTCTATGGGCCACATGGAGTTTACTCGAGTTGCCTATGTGTTTGAGCCGCATGTCCATGTTGGTAACTTTTGAGCCGCATGATACTCTTGAGCCGCATGAAGCTCGTCTGATTTTGAGGCGCATGAAGCTTCCTGGGTTCTGTGCCGCATAAAGAATATCTCATGACCGAGCCACATGAAGGACGTCTCATGACCGAGCTGCATGAGGAATGTCTCATGACCGAGCCGCATGAAGGACGTCTCATGACCGAGCCGCATGAAGAATGTCTCAATCTGCCCGTGCACTCGCTTTGTGGGCCCGGGTATCCCGAACACACGAGTGCGTAGGTATCATGTTTGCTTCCTGATGTGGGGGCTAATAGAAACACTTGCCCTCGATCTTTGTTGGGAGACTCTTGAGAACCACTCTGTCCGTTTGTTGCCGGGGGCTGGACACAGGCGGCTCCGTACAACTTTCCATCAGAGGCCCGCTTAGCGGGATGCTCTTGATGGTCAGAGGTTGGGACAGCTGACTGAGCCCGATGAGCCCGTGCTGCCCTAGACTTCTACTTAGCACCCGAAGGTGCATAATAGGAAGAGTCCAAGTTTGGAAGGAGGGGAGAGAAGTTGGTGCCTTTTTCAAAGGAGGTAAGGGGGCTCTATTTATAGAATGGAGTGAGCCCTTTCTTCTTCTCCTTTCCGATGTGAGACTAAAAGCAATATTTTCCATGCTTCTACAGGACCCCCTTCAAAGTTTCCAAATTGCAAATTTGGAACACTTTGAATAAGAAGCATGGAAAGTAGATTTGTTTAGGTGTGGTAATCCAATCAGAGGTAGCATGGACGTGATAGGTTTGGGTACTTCCGCTGGGGATTTTATGTGGACTTATCATCCTTGGCGTACCTTGGTTTTAGGTATGGATAATAAGTTGAGAGAGGGAACCATCATATTTACTCAGAGGTGGTATGGACGTGGTAAATATAAGGTTGATGGTAGAGCTTTCCTACTCAGAGGTGATATGGACATGGTAGGAGTGAACTCGAATGAGGATACATAGAACAACTCAGAGGTGCTATCAACGTGTAAGTTCTATGCATTGGGTGAAAGAATGCTATGGAACAGCTGGGCTCCGAAAGCATGTGATGATGAGGAAATATGTGGATGTACTAAGGGACCTAGTACGGCATTTGTGGTCAGCAGAGGACATTTGTGGGCCTATTATCCTTGGCATACCTTGGTTTTAGGTACGGATAATAAGTTTGATAGGGATACCTAGAACAACTCTGCGGTAAGGCAGATATAGAGGTTCTTGGTATCGGGCAAAAGAATGCCATGGAGCAGTGATCAGTTTTCTGTTTTCTTTCACTGTTTTTCTTTTCTTTTGTCAAGGGATGTGATCCCAGATGATGTAGTACTTTGAATCTTGAATAAATGAGCATGTTTCAACTCATCTTCTCTTTCTTGTACTTATGGTGTTTGTGGAATTGGACCTGCTGGAGGATTATTTGTGGACCTGTTACCCTGGGCGTACCTTAGTTTTAGGTACGAGTAACAAGTTTTGGAGAGGAATACCTAGAACAACTTCGCGATAAGATAGCTATAGAAGTTTTTGGTATTCGAAAGAATGTCAGGGAGCAACTGGGCTCCTAGGCATGATAGGGAAGGGATGGGCATGTACTGGAGATCTAGTACAGCATCTGTGGTCGACTGAGGACATTTGTGGTCATTAGAGGACATTTGTGGTCAACAGAGGACATTTGTGGTCAACAGGGGACATTTGTGGTCCTATTACCCTTGGCGTACCCTGGTTCAGGGTACGGATAATAAGACAAGAGAACCAACATACTTACTCAGAGGTAATGAGGATATGGCAAGTACGAAAGTTTTACCGTAGAGTCTTCCTACTCAGAGGTAATGAGGACATGGCAGGAGTGGACTCAACGGAGGATATTTGTGGACCTATTATCCTTGGTGTACCCTGGGGTTTTTGTTTTTTTGGTACGGATAATAAGTCGAAGGAATCATCATACTTACTCAGAGGTAATGAGGACATGGCAAGTATGAAGGTTTCTTCGACGGAGCCTTCCCATTCAGAGGTAATGAGGACATGACAGGAGTGGGCTCAATGAAGGAGGGTACATAGAACGACTCAGAGGTAATGAGGACATGAAAGTTCTATGCAAGGGGTGGTTTATTTTTGGCGGAAGTAAAACGACTCAGAGGTAAAGTGGACATGGCCGTTTTGGAAATTTGTGGATCGGTAACCCTTTTTGTGCACTGGGAGTGCGGGTAGTGGATCACGAGGGAGGATCTCTTCCAGAAAGAAAGTTCAGAGGTATGATCATACATGACTTACTATCTGAGAGAGTGACCGAAATGTGAGTTCAAAGGCACCAGCGGGTACATAACTCGATAATCTGGAATGTTGGAGAGGTGAGTTCAGCGGCACCAGCGGGTACATGACTCAATAATCTGGAATGTTGGGGTGTGAGTTCAGCGGCACCCGCGGGTACATAACTCGATAATCTGGAGTGTTATAGATGTAAGTTCAGCGGCACCAGCGGGTACATAACTCGATAATCTGGAGTGTTGTAGATGTGAGTACAGCGGCACCAGCGGGTACATAACTCGATAATCAGAAGTGTTATGGATGTGAGTTCAGCGGCACCAGCGGGTACATAACTCGTTGCTTCGGAAGATTTGTCATCGGGATGTGAGTTCAGCGGTATGAGAGAGTACATGACTCATCACTTTGGCATATTTGTAGTCAGGACACGAGTTCAGTGGTACCAGCGGGCACGTAACTCATCATCCTGGCAGATTTGTAGTCAGGACGCGCGTTTAGTGGTACCAGCAGGTATGTAACTCATCACCTTGGCAGATTTGTAGGCAGGATGCGAGTTCAGCGGTACCAGGGGGTACATGACTCACAGTCTGAGAGATTTGAAGTCGAAGTGTAAGTTCAGCGATACCTGCGTGACTCACAATCCGAGAGATAGTTGGAAGGTGTCATTTAGACATAGTACTTCTTGAGGAACTTGCCGTTGTTTGTTTGTTGGTATTAGGGCATTTGCCCTTATCCTCTCCATCCGAGATGTGCAATCCCAGCTGGCGAGCCTTCTTCAATCGTTCTTCGGCGCTTGTGGCGCTGATGATGAACGTCTTCCAGTCCTTGAATTGACTTTCGCCCATCCAGAGGCTGATTGTCGGAAGCAGTCTCTTTTGGCAAATTTTAATTAAAGAGGAATCCGGATTACCGGACGACAACTTCATGGCGGTTTGGCAGAACCGTTCATATAGTTCCTTGTCAGCTCTTTCTTCCCTTGGACGACGTCCATGAGGGTGGACATTATGATGTCCTGTCCTACTTCGTAGAATCTCTCCAAGAACATGCGCTTGAAGCTGGCGAAGGAGTAGATGCAATTGTCTGGCAGGCTGCGATACCAGTCGAAGGCGACCCCTTCCAATGTCCCAATGCATAATCGTATAAGGATGGCATCGTCATGGGGCAAATGGTCGTGGTGACCTCGAAGTAAGTGATGTACCGACTTGCGGAGGTCTTGCCATCATACGAATTGATGTTGAACGGTTTATATCTTGGTGGAAAGGGGACATCCCTCCATTCAGCAGGGTATGGTTGCCGTATTCTGAGGTCTTGAGAGTTTTCTCGAGCGTGGAACATGGCTCGGAGCTCCTGGACCTCTCTTCTCGCTTCTCGTGCTTCGTCTACGGCGGTGGGGGCCGTTGTTTCCGGAGAATTGTTGCCCGGGTTTGGTGCCGCCGAATTCGAGTCCGTATTGACCACGGGACCCGCGCTTGTTTGGCCAGGCGTCCCTCCTTGCAGAGTTGGAAGGGCTGCTTTGATCTCGTCTACAGACTTGACCAAAGCAAGCAATATGGCTTCGAGACTGTCGATGTGCTGGCGATCACTGGAACCACCTTGGTTGCTGTCTGTCATGAATACCGTCTTCACATGAGGAGAGATAGACGGAGCGATGGAGGAAGCGCCCTCCGAATCGTACCCCTGTAGTGAGAAGTCATCGGGGTATGTGGGTATATTCCCTTCTGATTCAGACTCGGAAGGAACAGAACCCCCAGCCTCCGAGTTCGCCTCGTCTTGGGAGTTATGGATGTCGTCGGGGACGTCGTAGTTTGCTGCATCCGATGGGAGAGTTGTCTCCCCCGGCTCATCTTCTTGGAACATTGGGTTACTGTGGAGGCTCGGAGGGGTGCTACCCCCAGCCCCAGCAACCCCCTGCGTTATGGACGACGAATCTCTCACTGTAGCAGATTTTGTCTTAGAGCGAGTACCTTAGAAAACTTCGGTGGTGGGCACCTGCTTAGACGATAGTCTTTTAGTCACAGTGGTTGAGATCTTCGGGCTGGGAACATTCGTCTTTTTGCCCTTCCATCAACGGGGACTTTCCGAGCAGAGTTGCAGGAGACGACAGGTAGTGTCTCGTCTTCTGAAGATGGCTGTTACAGTCTTTGAAAGACAGACTGCCGGTCTTCTTGCATCGTCGTGCTATTGCAGCAGTTGACGATGACTTGGGTGCAGTGATGTCCATGGGAGGACTCTTGGCACCCCGATGCATCTTCTCTTTCCTTGCATTTGTGGAGGATGGTCTCACGCAAGTCACTTGCTTTGCTGGCTCGGGAATTCCGGGCATGCGAGTGTGTAGGCCTCCCGCCTACTCCCTGATTCGAAGGTAGCTCGTATACTTGCCTTCGCTCATTACTGGGAGATGCTTGATGACTATCCCCCCATTGGCCGCATGGGGCATGGTACGAGTAGCCTTATACAACTTTCCATTAGAGGCCCGCGTGATAATCAGCGGGATGCTCCGATAGTCAGAGGTTGGGACAGCTGACTGGGCTTGGTGAGCCCGCGCTGCCCTAGACTTCTTCCTTTTAGCACTTACGGGTGCGTAATAGGAAGAGTCCAAGTTGGATACCTCAGAGTCTGGCTTGTCATCCAGAGAACCATCAGGGTCAGGACCGCATGAGAGACGGTCGAAGACTGATCGAGAGAAGCGTGGAACAGACGCTATACGGCTAGGATTGGAAGCCGTGCAGGCTGTCTGTATGCGGCTGTCTTTAGCTGTCGGATGAGTTATTCTTGTGCGACTAGGAGTCACGACCGTGCAGGCTGGCCGTATGCGGTTGGCAATTGTGGCCGCATGGGTTTTCTGCAAGCGATTGACTTCAGTAACCGTATAAGTTTCATCCATGCGGTTGGCAACTGTAGCCGCATAAGCTATGCGGCTGACAGATGTGGCCGTATGAGTTTTCTTCGTGCGGCTGGCGGATGTAGCCGCATAAGCTTTCTCCATGCGGCTAGAACCCTTATGCGGATCGTATAGAGTTGCTCTTTGCCCCTGCAAGTCTAGCATCATAATATTTTCTTCTGCCGGACTTGGAGACAGCAGAGTCGTCTATGATCTGAAGTGGGGCCACAGGAGAGTCTTTTCCGCCATTTTGAGCGACAGAGGGTATCTCTGCGAGAGCTTTAGTAGGAACGAATGATCGGGGTCTCCATTCCTTGCGGGCCTTCTTTGTACGGGCTCGCTTCTGGACCGGGCCAGCGCTCTTGTCGGAGAGCATTTCTTCGAACGCCTGTTGGTCGAACCGGGCGACAATCTTCTGTTGCGTGGAGCCAAGCTTGGCTGCATCCGATTGCGTCACCAACTCCTCAGCCGTGGAGAAATTTGTCCCCAGCAGAGTCGCCATCGTGTTTTCCATTGATTATAAAAGTACAGAACAATTTTATGGGAGGACTGAACTTAGACTCACAACACAAACTCGCTTGTACAAAGAAAGCCTAGGAACGAAAGCCTAGGTACAGCAGACTAAGTACAATTGTTTATTTTAGATTCTGGGGAGTGACGATAGAGGCTCGGAAAGGCGACGACTGCCCTGTCTTACTCCTTGGACGATCGGTATGCAGCCTTGGCTCCAGAAGATTGCTCGGCATTGAAGAAATGCTCTCTTTGCTCTCTCTCTGCTCTTTTTCTCCAAGTCTTCTAATGCTCTCTGATCTCGAAAAGGGGTCCTGTGTGCTCCTCTCCCTATGTAAGTCTCCTTTGCAAGGGAATGGCACCCTGCTATTTATAATAGTGGGGGGCATCATTAGGGTTTACAATGATTGCCCATTCTCAAAGTGGCGGCGGCCTGGTAAATGATCAATCTGGGCCATTAATCTTGAACGTGAAGGATCTGGGCCATTAATGAGAATTATGCCAAATTATGTCAGCAATTAATGTTGATTGCAATAAATCTCTATTATGATGATTTGCTGATATCCGCAAATCTAAATGAATCAATTTAATTCATTCTCTTGCCACGTGTCCCAAATTATTGGGATCTGACCCAAAATTTGATTATCTTTAGGACACATGTCCTGTCATCATTGTTGAGCCGCATGAGGAGCGTTCATATTTGGGCCGTATGAAGGTCGTCATGACCGAGCCGCATGAAAGATTTCATGACCGAGCCGCATGAATAGTCTCTATACTCGAATCGCATGAAGGTTGTCATGACCGAGCCGCATGAATATGTTCATGACCGAGCCGCATGGGGGACTTCATGGCCGAGCTGTATGAGAGTCTTCATGGCCGGGCCGCATGGATTTCTTTCATGGCCGAGCCGCATGGGGGACCTTCATGATTGAACCGTATAGGTTTCTCTGCACTGGCCGCATGAACTCGTCTAGTCTGGCCGTATAAACTTGCCTCGAAGCTGTGAAGATTTTCTCCAGTTCCCTAGGAAGATAGTGCTTTTGTGTCAGTCATCATGACTACTTTACGTCAGGGCTGTCAGCTGTCAGCTGTCAGCCGTCAGAGCATTAATTGTGTTCAGTACGTTGGGCACAGCTGCTTTGAAGGCCACGTGGCCTCTCTCTGTGGGCCACATGGAGTTTACTCGAGTTGTCTATGTGTTTGAGCCGCATGTCCATGTTGATGACTTTTGAGCCGCATGATACTCTTGAGCCGCATGAAGCTCGTCTGATTTTGAGCCGCATGAAGCTTCCTGGGTTCTGTGCCGCATGAAGAATGTCTCATGACCGAGCCACATGAAGGACGTCTCATGACCGAGCCGTATGAGGAATGTCTCATGACCGAGCCGCATGAAGGACGTCTCATGACCGAGCCGCATGAGGAATGTCTCAATCTGCCCGTGCACTCGCTTTGTGGGCCCGGGTATCCCGAACACACGAGTGCATAGGTATCATGTTTGCTCCCTGATGTGGGGGCTAATAGAACACTTGCCCTCGATCTTTGTTGGGAGACTCTTGAGAACCACTCTGTCCGTTTGCCGCCGGGGGCTGGACACAGGCGGCTCCGTACAACTTTCCATCAGAGGTCCGCTTAGCGGGACGCTCTTGATGGTCAGAGGTTGGGACAGCTGACTGAGCTCGATGAGCCCGCGCTCCCCTAGACTTCTTCTACTTAGCACCCGAAGGTGCATAATAGGAAGAGTCCAAGTTTGGAAGGAGGAAAGAGAAGTTGGTGCCCTTTTCAAAGGAGGTAAGGGGGCTCTATTTATAGAATGGAGTGAGCCCTTTCTTCTTCTCCTTTCCGATGTGGGACTAAAAGCAATATTTTCCATGCTTCTACAGTTATCATGTCAAATTTGTCAGGTCAAGTTATCATGTCAGGAGTGCACCACGGCGGATCACCATCAAGTCATGGCATTTATCAAAGAGGGGAGAAATTTGTGCAATTAAAATAATATAATAAATATATATTCTTGAAGCCAAGGAGAAACTCTATAACTTTCATGTTGGGAGTGGAAAGAAATTATGACCACAATTCAGACAAATAAAACATTAAACAATCAAAGTGGACCCCATGCGGTCCAAAAGTGGAAGAACAAACTGTCACCCCCATTTTCTGTATTTTGTATTTGTACTCATAATTTAATTTTGGCACGTATTTTATTTTCTCGACTTGCGGATTTTGGTTTCTCGTAAATGGGTTTGGACCATGGCTTGGTTTTATTTTGTGGAATTGGTTTGGTTTGATTGGGTTTGGTTTAATATGAATTGGTACACTTTAACCTACACTCTACCATCAACACAACACACCCACCCTCATTATATCTCCACCAACCTTCTCTCTCCTCTTTATTCTCCATTAACTTCTTCTTCTTCCTTCTTCCACACAACTCCCCAACCCATAGGCAAGTGCACCTTGCCATCAAATAAGCACTACTTTTTATTTGTCCATTAACTAGATTAGGCCATGGAGAACAACTTATAACTTGATATTTTGTGATTTGGAGCTTTCATTTTTCTAGATCTAGGTTTTAACCATTTTCAAAAATCCTTGGTTTTGATCTATTAAACTTTGATTTTTGCTTGTTTTGATGCTTCCATGTGGAAGAGAATTCGATTTTACTCAAGTTAGAACTTTGAAAATCTAGATTTTGTTTTGATTTGACAAAGTTATGAAGAATTGAAGTTCTTGGTGTTCTTGGACCTGCTCTCGGCAGGAAGAACATCCCTCTGCCTTGCGCTCTTTAGTGCATGGCCGATTGCGTACCCCGGTCTGTGCTCTTTAGCGCAGGGCCGATTGCGCATAACCTCAGCCAGTGCTTTGTGCTGCGCTGGATTGCGCTGGCGCAAGCCATCCATGCGCAAGCCAGCCAGCCATGCCAAAGTAACTTCTGCGCAATCCACCCATGCGCAGTTCACTTCTGCGCAGTCTGTTCCTGCGCAATCCACCCATGCGCAGTTCACTTCTACGCAGTCTGTTCATGCGCAATCTGCCCCTGTGCCCTGTGCCCCTGCGCACTTGGCACCCTACGCAACTGACACCTGCGCAATCCAACTCCCTGACCCCTTGCGCAATCCATTAGTTTTTGGAGTTTTTGTCATGAACTTGATTTTACTTATTACGTTTGGATTGACTATTGTACACGGCATGGTATGACATGGAACATAACACGACAATGACCCGTAGTGGTGCACTCCTGGCATGACCAACCTGACTTGATAGTGGCCCGTAGTGGCGCACTCCTGACAGTACCCTGACATGAATTATCTTGATAACTTGATAGTGGTCCATGGCGGCGCACTCCTGACTTGACTTGTAACTTGTAACTTGACTCGTATAATCAACTTGACACCGTGGGTGTTCCTGCTTGTTGCTTGTATAATCCACTTGTCTTGTCTTGCATCATGTCTAGGACGTGACTTCCTGGGTACCACGGCCAGGGACTCGTGCTAAATTGGATTAGTCTAATGATTAGATCAAACTAGAACATGGAGAATTCCCAGTCACAGACAATCTCGTTATCTGGGCGCTTTAATGGACTTGTAGCTTGCCGACGAGTAGAGCATATTTCCAGCACACTGTCATGTGTTGCACCCTCTAAGTCACCTAATGGTACATTTGTCTCCCGGGCAATGTACCCACCTATAACTCTCAACCCGCAGAAGGATAACTGGATGGTCTGCAGGGCTTGGGACTGGAAATTCTTATTGCATCTTGTTAGTAATTAGGCTTGTGATAACCCTAGTTAGTTAAAGTAGTAAGCCGTAGTATTTTTTGGCCGATTGCGAATGGATGGTGTCCAGCCTTGTCTAAGTCTTGTCTAGCTCCAGTACCTGCTATCTCCTGAGCATGTTTGTTTACTTATCTTAACGATAAATGAGTGGAGACAGTGAGCTATTCAGGCGAAGGGTTACAACCCCGGTCCTTGTCTGGTTTAAGGATTGTAACCTGGCTCCCGGAATGGTTCCACGTCCCTAGTCGTTTATCGCCCTGTGTACTTTACTACTTGTACTTCTTTTATTCTTATGTTCTGATATGCTGGCTTTTGTTCTTATTTGTGGCCTCCTTTGTGGCACTTGCTCTTTCTGGGGTTTGACCCAGCTGGTTTTGTGTGGCCAGATTTCGGAGCAGCTCCCGAGGATCTACCGAGCTTCCAGCCCAATGGTGACAACTAGACGGAACCCGGGCCAAGAGTGGGTTTTCCTTTTGTTTTACCCACTTATATGTAAATTTATTCTTTTGAGGCGTTTAGCCGACGAGCACCTGTTAGCTCGATGCACATTTATTTACTGTCTGCCTACGGGCTGTAAACATGATTAACAAATCCTAGGGTTGATCATGTATGACTGAACTCTTGCTAGTCTCATCATTTTGTACGACTAGCTTCATGATCATCCAATATGTAATATTGGGATGCCTTATATATATATATTTGATGCTCTAATATCTTGTAACTCTGTTAATTGTTTGAGATTGAGACAATAGGCTTGACCTTAAGAGACTGTTGGCTTGTAGTAAACCCTCATATCTAGACAGCCGTGACCGTATAGTTGCGATGTATTCTATTTCAATATACGTAGCTGGCTATGTCTGCCCCCGCTCTCCAGTATTCTGGTTCTGGGGCGTGACATGGTTTAAGTGGTGGCCCATGCAGGTCTTGGCATTCAAGAAATGTGAGGGTTTACCGAATAGATGTCTCAATCAATATTCGTCCTTGATCTCTGCTCGTATCTTCAAATCCCTGAGAATCTCGACCTGATCACATTGCTTGTATCATTGATCTGTCCTGGTCCTTTCTTTATTGTTCCCTATGTCGTCTTCTTCAGCGGCACTACTCCCACCTACCAACCAGCCAGAGGAAGCTCGACAAGCACCCCAGCGCCAGGAAGATCAAGCTCAGCACTCTGGAGTAGCCTCCCGAGTTATTCTTTCCGGAGGCTCAGAACCTCCAGTTCAGGCAGCTCCGCCCGCTCAACCAGCTAGACAGGATGAGGGACCTTTGGTAGGGCTTATCAGAGAACTGCTTGCATCCCAAGATCGTCGAGGCAACGCCTTGCACCAGGAAGTTCATGATGTACTAAACTGAGGAGGTCCCCAAGGGAATCAGGCGGCCAACAGTTTCAAGCACTTGAACCCTCCCTTCTTTGACGGCAGTGAAGATGCGATTGCCGCGGACGCTTGGCTTCAGGATATTGAGGTGGTTCTAGAAGCAGCTAGGACATCTGAGAATGAGAAGGTAGCGGTGGTACGCCTACAGTTGTTAGACTTGGCTCGCGATTGGTGGGCAGCTCAGGCCATGGGATTAGCGGCACCAGTCACTTGGGCGACGTTCAGAGAGAGGTTCCAGACAAAGTACTTCGATGCGGTGGCACGGTACGACCTGCAGACCAGATTCACCAACTTGAAGCAAGGAGGCAGGACGGTCGATGGCTATGCGACCGAGTTTTCCAGGCTGAGTAGGTTCGCCCCCACTTTGGTGGCGACCGAGTTCGATAGGGCTCAGCGGTTCCAGCAAGGGCTGCACTTAGAGATATTATTGGCTGTGGAGCAGTTCGAGCACCAGACGTTCGATGCAGTATTGAATGCAGCAAGGAGGCATGACTATACCTCCCAGAGAATTGTGGACAGGACCGGAGGCAGGAAGCGGTCCCACAACCAGATACACCAATCTTCAGCTCCAGCCCCGGCAGCTAGGGGTATAACCATTGGAACTCCGAGGCGGGCGGCCTCAGTGACGTCGGTTCAGCATTCGACCCCGACGTACCCGCAGCAGCAGAAGCAGAAGCAGCCTTCCGCGGTGGGATGTTCTCATTGCGGGAAGCCGGGCCATGTAGTGGCAGAGTGTCGTAGGGCACAGGGATTGTGCCTGGCTTGTGGAGGAGCAGACCACCAGATAGGGACCTGCCCGAATAGGGGAGGTCCATCATCATCCAACCTTTCTAGTTCTTCGGTGGGAGGACCAGCCCCAGTTTCAGTCCAGCAGCGGCAACAGCAGTACCCGAGGCCATTGGCA
>JANAVB010026610.1:0-46616 GCA_029216955.1 Iris pallida
TACAGTGACTTGAACCAGCCACAGACGTACATCCTATGTAGGCGCTAGGGTTCAAGACCACAGAGTTCGCCTTGCTCGACTTGGTTGCGAACGCAACAGATGCGCCCAAGTGAGGCAAGGACTTTGAAGGTTGGCTCATTTCTGGCGCAGAAGCACCCGAGTCGACCTTATTTAGCTTACCATCAGCAGCGCGCATAATTGTGAGCACATGCTTCTGGTTTGTTGTCGGCATAGCACGTTTGAGGCGCATGGCTCGTGCTGCCTTAGACTTCTTAGTACCAGTCCGCTGGGGTGCATAGTACTCAGAGTCCAAATTCTCCTCGCCACGACAGCGAGTGAGTCTGTCAAAGACAGAAGCCTTCTGTGGCGCATCAGAGTTGCTGCACAGCGCGTTAGATGCGCCCTTGCTCCGTCGGCGCATCTTCTTTGTCTGAGAAGGAGATGGCTGGGGAATGTGGTCAGCACTACGTTTTCTCGAGGGATACGCTGCACCGGTGGGCACATCCTGGCTGCTGAGGACGTCAGCGAGAAGGATGGACTGCATCGGCGCATCCCCTTCAGTAGTGGTGCCAGGGGCCTCGACCTTGCGCACCCAAACTTGGCGAGTCTTCTTCGGCTTTGGCAGCCGCTTCGAAGGACTTGTGCTGCCTTCAGAGATGAACTCCTCATACGCCTGTTGATTGAGGCGTACGACCAGCATCTTGTGGGAGGAGCCCACCTTCACGTCGTCGGATTGTGACACAGCTTTCTCGGTAGAGGAGAAAGAGGTCCCCAGTAAAGTCGCCAGCTTGTTTGCCATTAAAATCTTTTTATTACAATTTCAATTACAAACAGAACATTGTTACAATATAGGACTTAGATGTAGTCCTAGGAGAACACTTTTGTTTATCTGGGTCCCTGTATCGATGGAGCGAGTGGTAATGCGTTGACTCCGTTGATGATCTGACGACGGTTCTCGGTTCTCTGAAGGTCTGAGCTGCTCTGGGTGCTGGAGTTTGCTGATGGGAAGAAGACGTTGAGTGTCTCTTCCGATCTTGGTGGATGATAACTCTGATGCCTTTTTCTGTCTGTGTACATATGTATATTACGTGTTCCGTAAGAAGGAGATGATCCCTCTATTTATAGTTTGCAGGTTGGCTGCTCATGCGCGCATATGTTGGATGCGCCTATACGTGGAGATGCCACGTGGTTGAAGCTGCGGGAGGCGCATGGATGATGCACCATCATTTGTGGGTTGAATCCTTCATGCTGCATTGGTGAGCTGACACGTAGCAGGGGAGAGGATCTTTCAGTTGCTGAGATCTTGGGTGATTAGCATCCCTTCATAGGCTGAATTGAGTCAAAGGACATGTGCCATAGGTCCATGGCTCAAAGATCTCGGATTTGGTGGAGAGTGATCTGGTAGGATGCGCCTGAGATTGGGCGCATGAGAAGACTTTTGCTCACAACCTTCAGAAGTCACGAACCGGTCGGGGCGTATGGCTTTTGAGGTGCATGCGAGTCTTCAGGCGCATGGCTGCTGAGGCGCATGCGGGTGGTTGGTCGGCCACGTGGGTCATAATCGTCGGAGGAAAGTAATGATGATGCTGATGTCAGCGACGCTTCGTCTTCTGAAAAAGCTGCTAACTATCCAGTCCTCGGGGAACGTGCTGCCAACTCTGTCACTTGAGCATTAATTGCTTGATGGGTGACGAGCTAAAAATGGGCGCATGGGTCCAGGTTTGATTTAGGACGCATGGATCTGTGCTTTATTGGGCGCATCTATACGGGGCGCTTGGAACTGATGGGTGCGTCTATGCGATGCGCGGTGTCTGACCGGCACATCCTTTTGCATGGCATGCCTTTATTGGTCTGACTTTTGTGTTCTTTAAGTGCTTTAAATAGCCGTTTTGACTTGGCCGAATTCGAAGCGTCAAGTTCATCACCATAAATGCAAATTTATTGCACGGGATTCGGAGAGCCTGCCACTTGGCGCATGGGTTTGATTTGCCCGGCCTATAAATAGTGGCAAGGAGAGAGTTTGTATCTCGTTCTCTCACGTCTTCCCGAATGAACTTATTTGCTCGAGCACATTCTGTTGATAAGATGCCCCCGAGGGTGAAGATGCGACGACTTATCTTCGTTCATGCACTTGAAGGTGACTGTTACATCCAAAAGTCGGAGTCGAGGGCTTCTGAGGCAGGCGAAGGTGCTTGTTGCATCCAAAGATCGGGATGCTCGAGCCCTATCTCCGTTATGCTGGAAGAGCCGCAGATGGGAATTGTGGTGCCCCGGTTTTGGAGAGCTCTTTCTCCTGCCAGAGTGGGTGTTACCCATTCTGGTTGTGTTGAAAGCTGCTTCTTTAGCCGCAGATCGATTGCGGTGCTCTCCTCTTCCTTGGGCTTTGGAGAGCTCTTCCTCCAGCTAGGGTGGGGTTAGTCGCCCACCCTCATTCTGCTCAATAAATGCTTTATTAGTCGAAGCATTTGATCGGGTCGAAGCAGAGCGCATATGCTGAGACTTCATGATGCGCATAACTGAGATGCTGAAGAGATACGCCTGACTGAAACGCTGAAGGCTGTGCCTGACTGAGACGCTGAAGAGACACGCCTGACTGAGACGCTGAAGTGATGTGCCTGACTGATGATGCGCTGGTGGGGGCGCATGGCAGTTTGTTGCGCCTGGCTGTAATCTTAGGATCTTTCTTTTTGTAGAAATTCTCCTTGGTAAAACCCCTTCTTTAGACATGTAATAGACTTTTATATGAAATAAAAATCTTCTTTTGCTGTCTATACTTTTGCTGTCTTGATGTACCAAGTACTTCGTTTGAGCTCCCTGGCATATGTAGGCGCATAGGAATTCTGGCACGTAGATGTGCCCTGAAATTCCATGCTTCTACATACATGTATACATATGTATAAGAGTTTTCTTTAATAAATATACATAGTATCTGTGTGTCGTGTGTCAGTGTGTCAATGTCGTGTCAGTGAGTGTGTCGGTGTCGTGTCCGTGAGTGTGTCAATGTGTCTGTGTCGTATCAGTGGGAGATAGGGTTAGGGTTAGGTATAACTGGACGGGGTCGGGTAGGGGACGTCGGAGCGGAGCAGGGGACGAGGGGGTCGACGGTGGAGGAACGACGACGAGGTCACCAGGGGGCGAGGGGTATCGCTGGGGCAGGGGACGAGGGGGAAGGGGCGGGAGGGAAGCGAGAGCTCGTCGGGTAGCGGTCGTCGGAGAGCTCGTCGTGGTCGGGTAGGGTCGCCTGAGGGGAGGAGATCGTCGGGGGGAGCGGTCGCCGGAGACGAGAGGGGGAGGGGGAGAGAAACGAGAGCGCTCGGCAGGAGATTGAAATTTGGAAAATAAAATAAAATCGATCGGGTTCCCAGAACCCTAAATGAAAGTTTTTAGCGACGTTTAAGTGAGACGTCGCTAGACGTCGCTGTTCAGTAATAGGATAGCGACGGACATGATTAAATGTCGCCAAAACGTTGTTGAAAAAAATACATCAGCTACGTTTTGCGACTACATAGCGACTTTTTCATTCCAAACTATAATTATAGTAGCTAATAGTCGCTAAACGTCGCTGATAGTGACGTTCAGCGACGTCATTTACATACGTCGCTAAATACACAAAACATAGCGATCCCGACCCTCTTATCCGTGTGGCGGCGAAGTTGAGAGCCACGAGAAAAGCCCTAATTGTCTAGAGTAAGGATGCTTTTGGCGATATCTCCCAGGCCGTCCGTACGGCTCACGATGATGTAACCCGTGCGCAGATTCATTTCGCTTCCGACAGATCCCCTGTGGCCCGCGCTTCCCTCAACCTCACCAGAGCGCTGTTAAGTTCCGGCTAAAAGTTGAGACAGAATTCTGGAAACAGAAAGCTAGACTAACTTGGGACATCGAAGGTGACAGAAACTCTGGCTTCCACTCCTGTGTCAAGGGGCGCAGACAACAACTCAACCTTCATCAGATCGCTGACAAGAGTGGCTTCATACTCAAAGATCAACGGGGTATCTAGTCAGCCGCCGCTAATTTATACTCCCAGTTATTCACCAAAGAAGCTATTGTCAATGACATAGAATTCCTAGCGGAGATCCCTCGTTTGATTGAAGAAAGTGATAATACTCAGCTGCAGCTTCCCTCCACCGAGATTGAAGTCAAAGACGCAGTGTGGGCCCTGAACGAACATAGTGCGCCAGGACCTGATGGTTTCACAGGCGTCTTCTTCAGATCTTTTTGGGACATCATCAAGACGGATATCTACGAGGCGGTTACTGCATTTTTTCAAGGAGCGAGGTACCCCAAATCGATTTCTTATGCCAACCTGATTCTCATCCCAAAGAAGGAGAATCCGAAGACCTTCAAAGACTTTTGCCCTCTAAGCTTGTGCACCTTCACCAACAAAATCGTCTCGAAGATCATTGCCAATCGCTTATCAGGGCTTCTCCCCAAGATTATCTTTGAGGAGCAAAGTGGCTTTGTTCGTGGTCGGAGCATTTTAGGCGACATCCTGCTGGGTCAGGAGATGATCACCTGTATGAAATTCTCGGCCACGGGAGGGAACATTGCCATCAAGCTGGACATGGAGAAAGCATATGACAGACTTGACTGGCAATTCATGATATGGGTGTTTTGGGCTTTCGGGTTTTCTGAGACCTTGATTGACATCGTGTATAGATCCATCAATAATTCCTGGTTCTCCATTGTTGTCAATGGGCAAGTAGAGGGTTTCTTTAAATCTAGTAGAGGTGTCAGGCAGGGAGACCCATTATCATCCACCACCTTCATCGTTGCTGCTGAAGTTCTCAGCAGAAACCTCAACAAAATGGTTGGGACCCCCGTTTCTAGCAATATCGTATCACCAATGGATGTCCAATCATCACCTACCTGGCATATGCTGACGACATCCTCATTTTCTTCTCCGGCGACGTCGGCTCCATAGAAGTGGTCCACAAAATGCTGGAGAGATATACCAGATGCTCCGGTCAGCGTGTCAACCCCAACAAGAGTGTTATATATTCGAGTAATGCTATAGTTACAATCAAATGCTTACAACCCACTTACAACTTTCACCCATTGCTGACATGTGGGCCATGGTCCACATGTCAGCAAATGGGTGAGTGGTTGTAAGTGAGTTGTAAGCATTTGGTAGTAGACTTAGCATTATTGTATATATTCCCACCACTCGGCCAGGATCACTCTTCCATCCTCACTAATATCACTTCCTACTCAGTTGTGTACCCACCGTTCACTTACTTAGGATGCCCGCTGGTGTACGGCAGATCCAAGCGGGCATATTTGAAGGGCTGGTGGGCAAAATCAGGAATAAAATTGAGGGATGGCACAATGCGACCTTATTTTCGGGCGGAAAGATGATCCTAACTCAGCATGTTCTCTCTTCCATCCCCATTTACACCTTTGCCGCTTGCTCCCCCTAAAAAGGTGCTCACCTCCATTAAGAACCTTTTTGCCAACTTCTTCTGGGGACACATTGACGGCAAGGACAAGCATTATTGGGCCAGTTGGGACACCATGGCCAGACATACTGAGGAGGGCGGGCTGGGATTCGACAGACTGCCGCACATTCTTGATGCTTACTCCATAAAGTTGTGATGGAAGCTTCGCGAGTATCGCACTATCTGGGCACGATTCATAAAGGCCAGATATTTTCAGTACCCCATCCTTCCGCCTCTGATTTCAACAACAGATCCTCTACGTCCTGGCGTCACATTCTTTATGGGCGAGACCTCGTGGAGCATTTGATCCATCTCCATCTGGGATCGTGCGCTTCGTCCCTATTTCACGAATGCTGGTCCAGGGGCACCCTTCTTTCGCAGTTCCCGGCGGCTCCTCCCAACAGCACTATTTGCGATCTGTAGGACGAGGGCAAATGGAATTGGGAGAGGGCCCAGGAGTGTATAGGTGTGGAGGCTGCAGCGACGCTGGCAACTACCAGATTAAAGGTCAAGACGGATACTGACGCTCTGAGGTGGTCCCCCTCGGCCGATGGCCCTTTCTCTCTAGCCTCGGCGAGGAGAGTCATTCGCAGCATCAGAGTAGCATCCCCCATTACAGGACCTTTCTGGCAGTCTTGCATTACCAAATTTTTTTTTTCTGATTTGGAGAGCGTTCCGCAAGAAGTTACCCACTGACGATGTGCTCGCCACCATTGGATTCAGCTTAGCATCGGCGTGTTATTGATGTTCGGTGCAACAGTCAAAGACCGCAGATCACATTCTGTATTCTGGAGACCTAGTTGTGCAGGTGTAATCCGTCCTCTCCCGTAGATGTAGACAGGATCAGGCTGTTGGGGGCTTCAATGATCTTCTAGCCAACTGGGGCAACAATTGGCACGACCACCAAATCGTTGCAACCTCCATTATGTGGGTCATTTAGAAGAACCACAACAAATTCAGATACGTGGGCTGATAATATAACTCCAATCAACTGATCATGGAGGTTCTCAGGTAGATTCTCAAAGTCAGTCGTCTCTGCAAGCACGTCAGGGAGGGATTCTAGCAATCCTTGTTCAACTGACTATTTTGGGGCTGTGTACAGGATTTCGCCCCCTGCTTCTTTTATTTTGTGGTCTGTCGGTTTTGCGCTTACTTGTATAGGCATCGGCATTTTGCGCCTTATACATTAATAAAATTGGGGGTTGGTTTTATATATATATATATATATATATATATATATATATATATATATATATATATATATATATATTTTTATATATATATATATATATATATATATATATATATATATATATATATATATATATATACTAGTCATAACCCGTGCCCATAGGGCATGGTTCATTTAAGGTATTCCCCCTCAAAATCTTGGACCCCCAATTTTAAACGAACAATAATAATTATGAGGCCCCCATCAAAATATTAAATCCCAACCACTGCTGGATGTGAATTTTCTTTGGATTTTCCATAAAATTCCACTCTCAATAATGCTCATCCACAACCATTATGAGTGCAAACCCCACTCTTTGGATTTCCCATAAAATCTCACTCTCAATAATGCCCATTCCCCATAAAACCCCACTCTCAATAATGCTCATCCACAACCATTATGAGTGCAAATCCCACTCTTTGGATTTCCCATAAAATCCCACAACCGTTGATTCACCAAGATTAAATCCCAACCACTCTTTATCTTGGCACAGTCAGCCCTAGAATTCAAAAACCTTTGTGTTTTGTATAATAGATATATTAGAAAAAGAAAAACCTAAACTACTTCCTCTTTCCTTCGATCATAAGCAGTAGCGGCCGAGCCGTGCAACCTCGCGACCATCATAGTAGGCCGCTAGTCCTGCATACCTCCTCTCCCACGATGCGCGGCCACCCACCATCGGGGCCACTGCCATCCGCGCGCACAACGAGCGCATAAGAGGCACGAAAGTAGCATCAAGCAGTGCGACCGCCGCGACCACACCTCCACGCGGCCTTGCACCCTCGCCGGGCGGTCCCAGACCATGCCACCGTGGTGCCACCCGCATAGCAGCGCACATGCCAGGCCGGGGCAGCAGCATCGCAGGTACACAAGTAAACAACAGCGACAACATCAGCGACGGGGTAATGCCGCCAACCGCTGTCAACCGCCGCTGCGACCACCGGCAGACATCCGTGCGACCCCGACGAACCCCCCCCAATATGCCTCTGTCCACCCCAACTTGCAACGTAGGTGATACGTGCATTTTGCACGAAATTCTGTCATGACGTACGTAAATTTGAATCCAGAATCATATTTCGGGACAACAACTTTGGACATGATTTTTGGACAATCCGACCCTGTTAATCGTCGATCTGATTCTTCCTGTCAATCTCGGTATGTACCCCTCGCTCACCTAAACTTTCAACCATTAATTCGATCATTTGATTGATCAAAACCGGCCACCAAGTTGACCGTTTAAAACACGTTTATTTTGGACAATTTTATGGAGCCAACTTCGTGGATTCGTTTCTCTCTCGTCGAAGCTCTGGTTGACGAACCACGAACTCCGATGCATAATATATATATAATCGCCTTCGTGCCATAAAAATTTCAGCTTCATAGGATGTCATTTGGTTAGTTGAAATCCAAGCCAAAGTTGGCCTCTCAAAATCATAATTTCTAACTTGTAAAATTATGATTTGGAACCGGGACATTAGATTCCAAATCTGACACCACCATTAAACTCGTGGCATCGTTCTGGCCAAGATTGACATATAATTTGTCAAATTTAGACAAACTTTATTTTGGCACATTTTTCGGTACAAAGCGGGTCCAAAATGGACTCTGTTTTAACCCAAAATTACTATTTTGCCCCTCTAGAATTGGGCTTATGGGTAGTCTATCCTAGCTATTTTGCTTATTCTAGAAATTTTGGCAAAGTGTGTTTCAGCATCCGGAGATATTTACAGGAGTTTCATACTGCTGCTTCATCTGGCTTGACGAGTTTGCTTGTGGGATGTTGCCAAAGCATCGGGCAATCTCCAGGCAAGATACCTTGCTACTTTGATACTGTTACAATACTTGGATTTTTGTTATGCATAGCAGTAGATGTGTTAGAAGAGTGCGTCCAAGTATGACTTGGGTGTTATCGATGGTGTCATCGATAATTTAGTGTGTATGACTAAGAGGTTAAGAAGGCTCTCCCATTAATAATAAAGTTACTTTTTATAACTTCTATGACTGGACACAACTCATGACACGGTACTTTAAGTGAGTTACATTGGGTTGGCACGGGCTTATGTACTTGACTGATCATTAGTACGAGCTGTCCGTGTGTCGGTACATATAGTAATTAGATTGAGTCTAGTTAGTTACTTGCATTGATATATGGATTGTTCGAGTCATGGATATGACTTGTTCAAGTAATGGATATGACTAGTGCAACTCATGGGCGAGGAAGACTATTAGTAGGCGTACAGGATTACCCTATCCTCATTAGCCTCACTTTTGCCCTGGTATAGCCTACACTAGTGGATATTCCATTATCATCTACGGACTGATCTCTGGATTGGGCGGGAGTATGCTAGTATATTCTCAATATTAGTTAACGCTAATATCACTCCTTACCTACCTGTACGATCCAAAAGTCTTTGATGTGCTTTCACATAGTTGGTTAGATTACCCAGTTATGATTCAGCTCATATTATGGCGTAGCATAGTGTCTTGTCGCGAAGTAGTGTGCCACCCTTGTCCTTGTCTGGTTGTAAGGGTGGTTCACTGCTTCGATGGCGAGAAACTAGACCATGTTGTGACCCGAGCTATTTATTCACGTATTTATTTTAATTCATATTGTAGCTTGTACTTTTGTATCTTGTTACGTCCCTCTAAAGACCTGGTGATCTCTCCAGGTGTTAGTTCAACTTCCGGCATGAAGTTATCGTTATGTGTTCTGTAGGATTCAGGTACTGTTGGTAGTATTTCTTATTATCATTTTCGCATCCTTTGTACTATTTATTTCTGTCTTTGCTATCATAGCCTACCTTTACTGGACCTCTATTATTCTTCGGATCCATTCCAAACATATATGTTGATGGGTTACAGACCATGACATATATTGTTTGTTCTTCGTTTAGTTCATTATTGTGGATTGAGGCATAGTTGATATATAAATTAGTTAGCATATGTTAGTATACTATTCAGCGTACTACGATTAGGATAAGTCCATTAAATTTGAAATACTTATCCTAGTCGTACAGCTGGCATACTCATGTCTTGGGTTCCTATATATTTCAAAAATAGGGCATGATAGACACTACATAAAGGACAATGTCTTCCTTGTCCAGATATGCACAGAGAGGTTACATATGTTGTATCTTTGCTAAGAACTTCCAGAGAGAGCTTTTAGTGATAGAGTTCTCTTTGCTGTCAAAAGTTCGTTAGTGAATAAGCTTCATCAACCTTCGCATCTGATCGTCAACGGAGTAAAGAAGTCGAAGTAGACTTAACTTCCATCACCTAAATCCTCGAATCTATTGTACTCAGAATTCCTATTAAGGATTCCATTTGTACTCTTTTATTTACTTTAATACAAAAGTTCCAGTCCTTTGGACCTTTTGTGTTGAAACAAAAATGGCGACTCTGCTAGGGACAACTTTCTTCACCGATGAGAAAGTAGTGGCCCAATCAAATATTGGTTCAGTTAAAATGATGTCGGTCGTGCAATTTGACCAACAAGTATATGAAGCGTTGCTGTCGGACAAAGACTGCTCCGGGCGCCAAGGGACAAAAGGCCAAACGTGGTCGTAAAGCTTGGGTCCCAAAGTTTCCTTTTGCTCTTCCAAACGTCGTTAATGGCAAAAGGAAGACTATGGCCAACTCTGGCCAAAATAACAACTCGGAGGCGCATAGCTCAGTACCATTACTGCTTCCAAGGAAATTTCTTCTGCTGAGAGGCATAAGGCTTGTTATATGTCTAAGAAGGGCTATACCAATGAGCCATCAACTAAACCCCGTGCTTCCTGCTTGAAGAAGAATACTAAGAAGGTGCATATGTATCATGTGCATAAAATGAGTCCACATGCCAAAACCACTCAAGACCTAAGTATTGGGTCCTCCCAAGTACATAAAATAGGTTGAAGAGTTCATACACCATCTTTTTCATGCATAGATTCTGTCCAGACACATAAGAAGGGAAAGGAGGTTACACATTCTTCTATTAATTTGCGTGATATGCTTCGGTACAAACGTAAATCAACGGAGATGTCATCAAACACAATCGCATCTCCTTAAAGGCATTCATGTGCGATCATTGTTATCAAATGTTGCGGCTCAAACGCAGTTGAACAACCAGCTAGACAATCTGTCTTTCAGAGGTTGCAACCAAATTTGCCAGATCTATCGTGCGTTGGATGACAACTTTCTGACGAAGAAGATGAATTAACGGTGGCCTCAGTTTACACAACATCAAGCCGAGGAGATGATCAAGTCTCTTCATTCTTTTCATCCAGAGAAAGTCAGAGAGCCCTTTCACCAGAGGGTTTTTATCGAGGAACTCGTCCCCGATATAGACATTCTTATGGTATTCTTCAAGGTCCAGGAAAGGACAATGTTGTTCTCATGGTTGGGGGTAGGAATATCCCAGTTTTTTATCATTCTACATCTTATTTTGAAGACAGGGTACCTCAGACTTCAGAAAACAGTATTTCTGGTGAACCAAGAGATGATGTGATCTCACAATCAGCTTCAAGTAGCACTAATTCAAGTAATGCTTGGTTGCATACTTCTCCATCTGGCAGTCCACATACAACATGTATGTGATTGGTAATGAAGAAGGGGTAGTAAAGATCGACAAAGGATTGATAATCTTTGAATATATCACAAAGTGTTATGACGATGATGCAGCAGATGCTAGCAACAATAAGCATGCAAGCAGCCCTGCATAAATCTCATCCGCCTATCCCACATCCTGGTGACCAAGATGCAATTGGGATACCTTTAAACCCTAATTCATCACCAATCGTTGGAAGTTCTCCTGTACTAGAGATGCAATAGGCGTAACTGGCTGTCATACAGTCTACTTCTTTGTCTCAACCAATTGATACTCAGGAGGCTATTAGAGGCATCAATGCTTGATTGGATTATATGAGTTCAAAAGAAGAGCTCCATAATATAGGAATGTCACATCCTTATCCTTCATAATGGGATGATGTGGTTTATCCTCCAAAGTGCAAACCTCAATCATTGATTCTCGATGATGGAACAGGTTCACCGAGACAACATTTGACATTTTTTATTCTCAAACCATTCACATACCAAAGATTGATGCACTTTGGGCTAAAATTTTCATCGGCATACTGAAAGGGGTCATCTTCGAATGGTTCTACAGTCTGCCTGAAGATTGCATCAAAACCTTCAAGGACTTGGAGAAACTGTTTCTTACTAGGTTCTGTGAAGGGACATGTGATGTTTTTATGTCAAAGCTTATTGCAACAAAGTAAGACAATAAGGAACCAACTCGAGATTTATTAAATGGTTCAGAAGATTAGCAATAAAGTTGCATCATGGGATTCCTCACCCAGTACTGATTGATACATGTAGGGTAACTTATTACCTACTGTTAGATTATGTATTAGACCCACTGATTATAATGATTGGTCGGCTTTCATTGTTGTTGCCGAGAAGGCTGAAGAGTTTGTCCAAGTTATACACTTGATTGGACTCAAATCACTAGATGACAAAGGGAAGCGCCCCCAGAATAGTAACACTTCTGGAAAAAGTAAAGGAAAAGAATCCATATTGGTGGATGCTTCTGTCGCAGCTTTCCAGTCCAAGCAAAAAGCTCTAATTGCTCTAAAACCCAAGCCACAATACATGTTTAATGAGCCCCTTACACTGGACATCTTCCATGTACATATAAAGAGCAACAAATTGCAGCTTCCAAATCTTCGTAAGCCAGATGAAGTGGTACGGACTAACGATCTAGAATACTAGTTCTATCACTGATATGTACATCCCCCTATGAAAGATGGTTATGTACTAAAGAATCATATCCAGCAATTACTGGATTTCCAAGGCCATCAAACTATATACATATGAGAAGCAAGTGTCTGCAAATCTTATTTTCCTTCAATTTGGGGATCTTCCTGTGGTTGAAGCCCAAGACGGAGTCGTACCAATACCAAGGGCGACTTTATAAGTTGTAAATCTTTCCCCTATTTGTGATCAAACCAGACGGGCTAGTACCACTCACTACTCAGTATGGTGAGGTTATGTGGATCCACCCTAATCTTCTTATAAGATATGGATTCAGAACCTACATCTTCTACTTCCAAGTCCCAGGAAAAGAAGAAGAAGAGCAAGCCATGTAATATAGCCAGTGAAGCTCTACCGGGGAGACTAGGTCCGGAAAGACATATTTACTGACCTATAATCAAGAACCAAATGATAATCCCCTTCCTGTTGTCTCCACTTCTAATCCACCTGCAGCTCCAACTACATCTGAATTAGCTCCACCGAAACAAACTTCGGGGGACAAAGAAAATAGAAATAAGTAAGGTTTGACAAGTCCTTGAAGAAATCTAATCTTCTTGGGCTCGACAAGCCTTATAAATAAATATATTGGCACAACTTATCAATACCCCACTCGATTGTCCATATTCGAGCTATTCCGTCTCCCCAAAGAGAATGGGATGCATTGAGTGAGGCATTGCAGCATGCAGACTCATATATATCCCATATAGCGGAACCTAATGATGATCTTGTGACTTGTCCCCATTGCCATAGTGTATCAGAGAATATTCCCAGCATCACCTTCACACAAGAAGACATGTTGTTGAAGAACAACCGTCATGATAGACCCCTATATTATATAGGGTACATCTGAGCTTGTAAGGTGGATCGTATCCTCATTGATCCTGGCTCATCAGTCAGTATCATTCCTTGAAGTCTACTTCAGATATTGGGGATCCCAAGGCATAAGTTGGTAGCTACCGCCACTACTATCACCGGCTTCAATGCTGGACAGAGCCATCCTCTGGAGAAGATCCGTCTCAAATATCTGATTGGTAATCTCGGAACAAAAGTTACATGTTATGTCATTGACGCCAATGTATCGTACAATGTCTTGTTGGAGTGACCTTGGATACATGAAAATCTTCTCGTGCCATCCACTCTTCATTAATGTTTCAAGTATGTAAATAAAGTGGGAGTAGTCTGTACAGAGTTTGCAGATGTCGATCCTTTTAAGGAAGTCGAAGTATACTTTTTTGATGCAATGTTGTATAAACCTTTGGATCAAAAACCATCAATGATGAACCATTAGACAGCTCAAGATAAGGGGGATAATGTTGACGGTAAGCTGGAAGAAGCATCCACTGAACCGGCCACAGAAGAACCCTTGGCTATATATTTGAAAGGCCCTGTGTGGAAAGAGCCCGCTGAAGAGCCTCTAGTAATATATTTGAAAGGTTCCATATGGAAGGAGCCTGTTACAGAGCCATTGGTTGTCAACCTGCCTAAGCTCTCTGGTAAAAGGCAAATTTACAGAACTTCACAGGAATCTCATAATGGGGGTGGCAAACCTCTGGTCATTGACCTGTGCAAGAACAAAATAAACACCAAGAAGGAGGAGCCTCTGGTGATTGATCTTAGGACCAAAAAAGAGGAGCCTCTGGTGATTGATTTGAGGACCAAGGAAGAGTAGCCATTGGCGATTGACCTCCGTCAAGGCAAGCTTCCAATTTGGCCTGATGATCCCCTAGTGATCGATCTAACTCATGATGCGATTGATGCAAGAGTAGATATTGTAAATAAACCTCCATGTATCAAACTTTCTGAGGATGTTTTCCTGGAAGAAGAAATCATGTACATACCTAATGAAAGAGGTTCTGCTTTTGATTTCTTTGGTGTTCGTTCCTAAGACTAGTCTAAAAACTTTAGACTCTTTGTGTTCACTTATAACGGATACGAAGCTATCAATGCATGTATATGTTTCTTCTAGAAGTAGTGCTCCTTGTCTATCATACAAAGATTCATACTTTGAGGTACTAGCCAGGTGGATCGGAGATACATCGATTATTTTTGGCCTAGCCGAGGTTCCTAAAGAGGCACTAGTCGAAGACCCCGAACCAGACACCCGTAGATTACAGCTTTACCGGTACACTCCACAAGCGAAGAACATCATTCAAAGAATGGGTTATGATTTATATAGTCAGCGAGACCTTAACTTTGGTAAGGGTCGACATCTACTATTGTACATTCGAACTCCAAAAGGGAAACCACAAAACTATTATCATCGTACACACTATGGCTTAGGATATTTTACTCCAACCACTCCAGATATTTCATATGAAGAGGAGAGAGACGTATTTCTTCTGATTCTTTAGCGTGGGAATCAGATCACGGTGTAGGAGCGATATTTAGAGATGTTTTCCCAGCCTATATGGTATATGCTGATCAAACGGATGATGATGATCTTTCTATTGAGCCTTTTGAAGTCAAACCTTGGGCCCAGCAGCTTTAGACACAGTGGGAAGTACGGTCTGAACAACGGGAGCCTCCTACTGAAGATGACATTGTTCAAGTTAACTTAGGTGACTCAGAATCACCTAAAACAATATTCATCAACAAAAGTCTATTTGAGGAAGATAAGCACTCTCTTCTCCAACTAATTAAAGAATCTATTGATGTATTTGCTTAGAGTTATGATGATATGCCTGGCTCGATACACGAATCGTGATGCATCATCTTAACATACTTCCTAATGTTAAGCCTGTAAAACAACAACAACAACATTTTTGTCCAGATATTATGGAAGCTTTTGAAACTGATATAAAGAAGCTCATAGACAGTGGCTCTGGGAAGAACAATATCCTGATTGGGTTGTTAATATTGTCTCAATTATGAAGAAGAATAGAAAGATTCGTGTATGCATTGATTATCAGGATCTTAATAAAACTTGTCCAAAGGATGAATTTCCTCTTCCGATCACGGACGTTATAATTGACAGTACGTGTGGCTTTGAGAGTATGTCCTTTATGGACAGGTTTTCAGCCTACAATCAAATCAAAATATTTCCAGATGATGAGAAGCACACATCATTTCGAACACTGTTGGGGGTATACTGCTATACGGTTATGCCCTTTGGTTTAAAGAATGCTTGAGCTATATATCAACGTGCAATGAGCACAAATTTTTGTAAACATTTACGAAATTTTTTGGAATGTTATGTAGACGATATTGTAGTTAAAAGTCGTTCAAAGGGTGATCACCTCCAAGACTTAAGAACGGTGTTCGAATTGATGTGTGTACATCAACTCAAGATGAACCCTACGAAGTCATTTCTGGGAGTCTCTAGCGGCAAATTTCTTCGATTTGTCATAACTTCGAAGGGAATACATATTGATAGGTTATACCAGAAATGCACCCCTCAAAGAGTATCAAAAAACTATGTGGCCTACAAGGAAGGTTGGCCTACATTCATAGGTTTATTTCAAATCTTTCTGGACGATGTTGGCCCTTCACTTAATTGATGAAGAAAATAGTCTCTTTTGTCTATGATGAAAAATGTCAACAAGTATTCGATGATATTAAAAAGTATCTCACAAATCCTCCTATATTTGTGCCTCCAGTTCTGGGTATACCATTCTTGATGTAAGTTTATGCAATGAAATATTCTCTTAGTGCACAGCTAGCTCAAAATAATAATGAGGGACATGAACAAGCTATTTATTATTTGAGCCGCATGATGGTCTGTGCAGAACACAGATATAATCATGTTGAGAATGAGTGTCTTACTCTACGAAGTTATTTCTGGGAGTCTCTAGCGAAAAATTTCTTGGGTTTGTCATAACTTCGAAGGGAATATATATTAATCCCAACAAAGTTAAGGCTATCCTAGAAATGCACCCTCAAAGAGTATCAAAGAACTACGTGGCCTACAAGGAAGGTTGGCCTACATTCGCAGGTTCATTTCAAATCTTTCTGGACGATGTCAGCCCATCACTCAATTGATGACGAAAGAAATCTCTTTTGTCTAGGATAAAAAATGTCAACAAGCGTTCGATGATATTAAGAAGTATCTCACCAATCGTCCGATATTGGTGGCTCCAACATTCTTGATGTATGCTCGTGCAATGGAACATTCTCTTGGTGCATTGCTAGCTCAAAAGAATAATGCGAGACATAAATCAGCTATCTATTATTTGAGCCGTATGATGGTCGACACAGAACACAGATATAATCTTGTTAAGAATGAGTGTCTTGCTCTAGTTTTTGCAATCCATAAGACACGTCATTATGTAACTGGACATTCTTACTACCAAACCAAGTGCACTTAATTCTCGCTTTGCTACTTGGGCAATGTTGCTCTCTCCTTATGACATGGTGTATATACCGCAGAAAGTAGTCAAAGATCAAGCTTTAGCCAATTTTCTAGCCACTCACCCGATAGCAGAAACTTCTAAACTCTATGATTAAATTTTGGATGAAGTATTGGAGTTTAACACCACAACGAAGGAGTCTGTTTGGAGAATATTCTTCGACATAGCATCAAGAACAGGTCCTAAAGGCAACATCAAAGCAGGAGCGGGGGTAGTTTTGATATCCCTTGATAACTTGTCATCCACCGTGCCTATTCGCTTATGGATCCATGTTCTAATAATGTAGCAGAATATAATGATTTACTTATTGGACTCCAGTTAGCTAAACAGCTGGGGGTAGACTATCTGGAAGCTTATGGTGACTCTAAGTTGATAGTTAGTCAAGTCCGAGGAGAATATGAAGTCCGACATGAAGATCTTATTTCGTATTATCAGCAACTCTTGAGATAGCTGCTACCTTCTTCGGATCAATCTGAGCTCCATTCCGTATGATGTCCTTCCAAGATCAATCTAAGCTCCAGTTATCCAGGAGTATCATGAAAAGTATGACAAGTTTAAAGGAGTTAGGCGCATAAAATAAGTTGTTCTTCGGAAGAATCATGCAGTTTTTGCCGCATAACAACAAAAAGCGCATAAACAAGAATGACAACCTCATGTGCCTATGAGCGGTATGACAACAGCCTTCTCTCCGAATCATTTCATCCAATGAGTTGACAACTGAAGACAATGACCATCTGCGGTTACAAGAGTTGGAAGCACTGGATGAAAAATGACTCATGGCTCAATAGCGTATCGAGTTATATCAAACCCGCATTTCTAAAGCCTTTAATAAGAAGGTGAAGGAGCAAATTTTTTAAGTCATAGACCTAGTTCTTTCAGTAAGGAAGCCTATGGTGATGACACACCAAAGCAAAGGAAAATTTGCGGCTAAAGGACCTTTGTTATCGAATCGGTGTATTCGAATGGAGCATACATGCTAGCAAAGCCTAATGGTGATTTACTAATGATGCCTATTAACAAGTTTTTGAAGAAATATTATGTCTAAATTGCAATAGACATAGTCACATATTTTCTAGCAAGTCTTGTATAGTGTTTTACATTTTCTTTCTAGAAGTAGGATCGAAATGTAACGCGATATACTCTAGGGGAAGAATATAGTAGACAGCGGAATATTATCTATTAAAAAATGTTAGTAGCAAGATCACAGAAATATATCACAGATGTGAAAAAGTAAAAGTAAAGAGCAAACACAAACATGACGATGTGTACTGGTCTCCCTCTTGTGTGGACTAATCCAGTCGAGAGAACTCTAGCTCCCGATTGAAATCTACTATGAAAAACTGTAAGTTTTTATACGAAGTCCTTGCAACTTCTACAAACGCGAGCTTTAATCCGAAGCACTCGACCAACTTCAATTGTGAAGTGTCTTACTTCTTATCAAGCCTCTTGATTACAATCACTCTGAACTTCTAGACCATACCGCACTGACAAATTGACTAGAGGATTGTAACTGGCTTGGGATTTAAAAATAAAAGCTTTTGAAGGCTTTGGAAGACCGTAGTAAGCTTAGAGAGAAGATATGAGAAAGTGAATTGGTGTGTTTGAATGGTAGAATTTTTTTCTTTATTTATAGAATTTTTAATGGGAGAATTTCAGACAGAATTCGGACAGAATTCGAACAAAATTCTATGAGAGAATCTCGACATATAGCCGTTACATCCATAACTGCGGGAAAACTGAGTTTAAAAAAGCAACGTTCCACCAACCAAACTCGGGCCGAATTCGGGGCGAATTTGCCCAGAATTCTGCTTGTTCAGAATGGGTGAATTTTGGGTTTGTAACTCAGGTTTTGGACTTTTGAAAAGTTGTCAAGCAGTTAGGAAATGGGTTTTTGGTTTTGGGTTACTTTTCAAAACAAATGGGTATTTTTGAAAACGTTTCTGGGTAGCCTATTTGCCAGTACGACTTGGTTTACATTGTATTCCTAGACTCAATAAAATATGAATAATACATGATAATTGATAATAGAAAATACAGACACAATGATAAACACGACTCCAAGTCTTGAACGGTAGCAGGCCCAAGCTGTAGCAGTTCGTCCAAGTAGCCCTTATATCGAGAAAGGGTTAGATCAATTATTAAAATCCGGTTTGACCATGACCAATGGGCCAATAATCTCTCCCATTTTAATAATTGACAAACCTTGACCGATATAACATCTTGAGCTTGATTCTAGAAAAATATCAAAACGTTTTTGTTCGTTTGTTTGGTACTGTCTCCTCTTGGTACAAATAATCTTAAAAAAGATGTTTGATCATTTTCTCCCCCATTGTCACTTAACAAAATAATTGCAAAGAGAGAAGCTCCCCCCACAATTCATGCATAAGTAACGAACGTTGAAGAAACACAAAGATAATAAAAATAAACATATTTCACAAGCAGTTTATAGATGAAGCAATAGCTAAAAGTTAATGCTAAGCATAATTACATACCAAAAAGAGACGATAAATACTAAAATAAAAATACATAATAATAATTAGAATAAGAGTTTGAAAACATCAACACAGCATCTAAATTACATATCCAAACTGTTTGAGATGTTGCATAAAAGAAAATAATACTATCTTGGAATGTAGGAACATTTTCAAGAATACATAGTCATAGATAGAGTCTAATAAGATACATCTAGACAAATACAGTAACGTCTAGATCAAGTCCTCATCATCGTCAGCACGATCAACATCAATACCATGTCCTGAAGGACCAGCCCCATAAGTGCCAGCTCCATGAGATGGATATGGAGTCGCACCAGAACCACGATACCAATCATATGTGTTACCGAGCTCGAAGAAATGATGAACCGCCTCATCGTCATAGCGGTAGCCAGAAACAGTAGGATCTCGTGGAAGATAACTGGCATTCTGACCAGTCTGGGTAAAACGTCGATCCGTAAAAGAGTGCCTGAAACCGACTGGCATCGTGAAACTCTTGTTCCCACAATGTGTCAGTCATAAACGCTCACAAGAAGTTGTGCTCATCCAGCCGAACATGCCACATATCATCCAAATGTTGATGGAGACCCTCAAATGACGTACGGTAAGTCTGAGGTGGAGGAGGTGGTGCAGTAGGAGCATGAGGAACAGAGGCTCTACAATGAGAGAGCTGAAGATGCTTGGGCTCAGAATCACGAGCACAAGAGGACAAGTCAATCTCAAAGTGCTGGAAGATGATAGGAAGAATCATCGCGTAGAGGAGATTCCTCTTCATCTCGCGAACCTAGCCATCATCTGGATAATCGTCTTAGGGACAGAAAAGGGAATCCCATGACGAATGTGATAGAGAGTAGATATTTCAAGACTAGTTACATCATCTTTTGAAGTAGATTTTGGTTTTATAGTGGAATAGACAATACGATGTAACTCATAGACGAACAAGTTCAAGTGTATGGCTTTGAACTTGCCGGAACGTACGGGTTTAGGGGCACAAAGTTGAGTCTTAAAATTATTCAAGGTCGTGTCATTTGGAAATTCAAAATTAGTGATATCGACAAGCGGCTCACCTACATTTGGAATTTATAGGACCTTCGCTAAATCGTTATCATTGAATTGAATATCAATGCTTGCGACACGGCTCTTAACAAGATAATCATTATCGGCTAAAGTAAAATTACAGTAAAATAGCCGAATTGCATTAGTGGCAATGGAAAATGAGTGCGTAACAAGGTTGTGCAATTCCAAAGTTTCAAAGTAGGGTTTGTGAGATAGAAAGATCGTCCACTTTATCGGTGCGTCGGGGCAAATATTACGAATTGAAAAATCTGCATACCATAACAAAGATTGTTCAAGAGTTCAAAGAAAAACTCATTGAACGCCCCGTCGTCCATTTGGACATGCAAAAAGAGAGATCCTTGGATAGGATCCGAAGATGAGGCTTCTTCACTAGCTGTCTTCTTTCTCTTTAAGGGATTATGGATTCTAGGCATGATTTCTAATGGAAAATATAAAATTTCTATAAAAATAGAAAATTGAGAAACGAAGAGATAGAAGAGATTATACCTTCTCAAAATTGAGTCAATGGCCGGGACAAAGGGTCGCGACCCCATGAGGGCGAGCTAACTCCAAAAACCCGTCTCAGTTCGGATTGCAGGCTGCAACTCGCCTGCATGAAGCCGGAATTGCTAGTAATCGCTGGTCAGCCATACAGTGGTGAATTCGCTCCCGGGCCTTGTACACACTACCCGTCACACTATGGGAGCTGGCCATGCTCGAAGTCGTTACCCTAATCGCAAGGAGGGGGATGCCGAAGGCGGGGCTAGTGACTGGAGTGAAGTCGTAACAAGGTAGCCGTACTGGAAGGTGCGGCTGGATCACCTCCTTTTCAGGAAGAGCTAATGCTTATGCTTGTTGGGTATTTTGGTTTGACATTGTGGAAGAGGAGGAGATTCTATGCTCGAATTCAAAGTTTGGAAGCAAAACTCCAAAAGAGTAGGGAGGAATCAAAAATGGAAAAAAAAACTAGGGTTTTGGGTGATGTTCGTGGCTACTGGTTCTGTTTGGAGGAGGAGGAAGATGAAAAGAAAAGTGAGTCATTCAATTCTGTTTTAAAATACCCAATGCCAGCCGAGTTCGGGCCGAATTCGGACCGAGTTCCCTAGAACTCTGCTGAGGTATTTTTCACAAAAAATGTTACTTTTTATATTCATCATTCTTTTTCAATTATTTGATTCCAAGATTAGTAATCTTAAATTTTAATTCATATAATTAAAATTATTTTACGAATTAGATTTCGTTATGAATTGACTATCTCAGATTAGCTGTAGGGGTACAGTCCCAGCTAATGGAGGTTCACAGGAGAATGCTTAAATACCGTTTTGCTTTAGCCGTAGCCGTGGTGACAGACAGACCCTTTATAGGCTTGTCTTAAAAACAGTTTTTGCATATTGAAAAATAATTAATAAGATAAAATCAATTAATATTATTGACATCTAAAATTCATAATTCTCGACGTAAATAATTGAATCAATCTTCCGCTAAAGGTTTTGTAAAGATGCCAGCCAATTGTTTCTCTGTGTCTACGTATTCTAGATTTATGTCTCCATTTGCTTGACAGTCTCTAAGAAAATGGTGTCGAATCTCAATATGCTTAGTGCGAGAGTGACATACAGGCTTCTTAGTCAAGTTGATAGTGCTAATGTTGTCACAAAAAATGGGTATGTGTGTGTAGTCTAAACCAAAGTCTTCTAAGGTTTGCTTCATCCATAAAATTTGGGCACAACAATGTCCTGCGGCGATGTACTCAGCCTCAGTAGTCGATAATACGACAAAATTTTACTTTTTGCTAAGCCAAGAGACTAGAGCCTTACCTAGAAAATGATATGTGCCGCTAGTACTTTTTCTATCCACTTTGCATCGAATAAAATCATCATCCGAATAACCGGTTAGGTCAAAGGACGTGGTCTTGGGATACCATAAGCCAACAGAAGAAGTGCCTTTAAGGTATCGGAAGATACGTTTAACTACGCATAGGTGTGAATCCTTAGGGTTAGTTTGAAATCTTACACACAAGCAAACACTAAACATTATATCAGGGCGACTAGCAGTTAAATAAAGTAAACTACCAATCATACCTTGATACTTACTTATGTCGACAGGTTTGCCTTGTTCATCTATATCGAGCATGGTTGAAGTTGCTGTTGGAGTGCCAAGAGGTTTGACGGATTCCAGATCGAACTTCTTTAGCAAATCTATTGTGTACTTGGCTTGATTGATGAACGTCCCATTGTTGGTTTGTTTGATTTGTAGTCCAACGAAGAATTTGAGTTCTTCCATCATGCTCATCTCAAACTCATTCTGCATACACTTGGAGAATTCTTGACAGAGAGATTCATTAGTAGATCCAAAGATAATATTATTAAAATAAATTTGAATTAAAAGTAGATTTCTATTAAAATAATTTATAAAAAGTGTAGTGTCAACCTTGCCTTTTGAAAATCTATTATCAAGTAGAATAGAGGTCAGACGGTCATACCAAGCACAAGGGGCTTGTTTCAAATCGTATAGGACTTTCTTCAACTTGAATACATAATCAGGGTTTTTGAAATAAGTGAAATCAAGTTGAGCTACATAAACTTCTTCTTTTATAAAACCGTTAAGAAATGCGCTCTTTATATCCATTTGAAAAAGTTTGAAATTATGATAACATGCAAATGCATATAACTTGCGAATGGATTCTAATCTCGCAACTGGGGCATAGTTTTCATCATAGTCAATACCTTCCTCTTGGTTGTATCCTTGAGCTACGAGTCGAGCCTTGTTACGAGTGACTAAACCATTCTCATTTAATTTATTACGGAATATGTGGGTGCCAATGATCGGACGATTAATGGGCTTGGGAACAAGTTCCCAAACTTGATTTCGTTCAAATTGGTTTAATTCCGCTTGCATAGCTTCTAACCAATAGTTATCATTACATGCTTCTTCAATAGTCTTAGGTTCTAATTATGAAATAAAAGCAACACAAGAAGCTATATCTCTGGTAGAGGAACGAGAACTTACGCCCTAGGTGATCTCCCCTATTACCAAGTCCTTGGGGGTGGTTAGCCATAAACTTCATCCTTTTTGGAAGATTCTCAAGTTAGCTGGTTCCGGTTTTCGGTTTTGTAGATGCCTTGTTTGGCGTACTGATGTCTTCATCATCATCATCGTTGATCATTTGTTGATTTAGTTCGTCGAAGGTGACGTTCATTGATTCTTTGATGATCATTGTACTTTTGTTGAAGACTCGGTACCCTTTGCTTTTGGCTGCATAACCTAAAAAGATACCCTCATCAGCCTTTTCGTCAAATTTACCCAGATTATCTTTAGTATTAAGAATAAATATTTACAACCAAAGATTTTGAAATAAGAAACTGTGGGTGTTCTATCAAACCATAACTAATAGGGAGTCTTCTTCGATTTACGTCGAATTCGAACCCTATTGAGAACATAACAAGCTGTATTGGCAGCTTCTGCCTATAAATATTTGGGTAGACTAAACTGGTTTAACATTACCATTTCAGATACAGTTCTGTTCTTACGTTCCACAACTCTATTTTTTTATGGAGTCCTAAGGCAGGAGAACTCATACAAATATCCATGTGTGTCACAAAATTCCTCAAATGCTGCATTCTCGAATTCGCCGTCATGATCACTTCGAATACTAGTGATCATGAATCCTTTCTCATTTTGGACTTTGTTGCAAAATTTGACGAATTCATATAATACATCATTCTTGTGTACGAAAAAGTATACCACGTGTATCTAGAGAAGTCATCTACTATTACAAATGCATATAACTTTACCACCTAGGCTAGCAATTCTACTAGGCCAAAATAAATCCATATGCAGTAATTGTAGAGGTCTAGTGGTACTTACAGCGTTTTTAGACTTAAAGGTGGATCTGGTAGCTTTGTTCTTTCCACATTCACTATATACCGTATCCTTCTTGAAAACAATGTCTGGTAAGCCTCGTACCAGTTTCTTCGTGGATAATCTTGAAATTGTGTCCATGTTCGCATAACCGAGTCTCATGTGCCATAGTTGACTCTCATCATTCTTTGCTAGTAAGCATCTACCTACTTTGTTAGCATCTTCCAACAAATAGAAAATATATATGTTGTCTTTCCTAATACCTTCAAAGATAGTACTACCAGTTGAGCTATCAATTATAGTACATTTGTCTTTAATAAAGTTAATACTATAACCATGGTCAGCTAAATGGCTTATGCTGAGTAGGTTATCTTTTAACTCGGTTACTAGACAGACATCTTTAATCACAGGGTAGGAAGCCTTACCAATGTTGCTGATACCTACTATATACCCTTTAAAGTTATTACCCAAGGAGACGTATCCTTCTTTCTTTTTCGACAGTGTTGCGAATAGAGAAGCATCACCGGTCATGTTCCGTGAGCAACCGTTGTCGAGGATCCACTTGCTTCTAGCATGAGTAGGGTGTTCCACCTATAAAAAGGTTTGCAGATGAAACTTTTGGTACCCATTTTTATAGGGTCCGGATATTTTAGTCATTGGTATCTATGCACATATATTCAAATTAACTAACTTTCTTACTCTACATCCATAAGAGATATGACCAATGGTGCCACAATAGTGACATCTAGCATGATGAGTGATAGGTGTAGTGTGTTGTGCATAATTGGTAGGTCTTGGTGTTCTAGTTGGATACTTGTAGTAGAATGCATGTCAGTTTGTCTTCTTAGGCAAAGGTTTGGTTGTGTTTGGTCTGATAGTATTGGGTTTGACTGTATTCTAATGTTTCGGTAATTGACACGTGTTAGGGTAGGAAGCAGCAACTTTATGTTATTTTTCTAACCTAATTTTTAACTTTTTGGAGGTGTCATAAAGTGTGTTATAGTCAGCTGTGAGTGCATCATTTCTGACTAGTGCACAATGATGGCTCTTCTTCTTTTTGAGTAAATCTTTCTCAAGTTTAGCAATGGTCTTATCTTTTTCTTCGGATTGACGTGTAGTCTCGTGTAGTTGCAATTTGATATAAGAAAGCTCACCATTCTCACTAGGGTTTACACTATGTCTAACCTCAGCTAGTAAGTCGGTAAGTCTTTCTATTTCACCTTTGTACTCTTTGAGTACCTTCTTAGAGTTTTGGTATTTGCTAAGCAGCTTTATGTGGTCATCTAAGTGGTCACTAAAAGCTTCACCTAACTGTTCAAAGGTAAAATCATCATATATATCAAACAGAGGGTTTGAGTTTACCTGATCATATGCTATCAAGCATACATTTGCAGCATCGTCCGATGGTTCATCTTCTGAGTCGCTAGCGTCACTTTCATGTCAGATGCTTGTGTTGGCATATCTTCTGGAAGTAGATTTCTTCAAGTAACTCTTTTCATATTTATTGTCCTTCTTGGTTGACGATGATATTGTCGGACCGTCCTTCTTGATGTATCCTTTCTTCTTGCAACCATAGCATATTGGATCTTCTTTATTGTTGTTGTTGTTGCTATTATGTTCCTTTGTTCTTCGGTTGAATCTCATGAACTTTTTGAATTTCTTCACTAGGAGAGCTTGATCCTCAGTGTTGGAATTACTGTCGTCAGAATCTTCTTCGACAGTACTTCGGTGTTGAGCTTTAAGGCGATTGCTTTCTCCATTGGTGCAGTGTCTTCAAAGTCTTGAAGTTCCAGCTCGTGAGTAAGTAGCTTTCCCATGAACGTTTCAAGAGACATGGTAGTGAGGTCATTTCCTTCAATGATTGTTGTAGCCTTCGGAATCCAGTTCTTTGTGAGGGCTCGCAGCAGCTTGCGTATCTACTCATGATTATTGTATTCCTTGCCTAGGAAGGATAAATGATTTATAATATCCAGAAATCTTGTGAGCACTTGTGTAACTGATTCGTTTGGCTTCATCTTGAATGCCCCATATTTTTGAGTAAGTCTACTGATGTTAGACTCCTTAACTTGCGTCATGCCTTCATGAGTAACTTCGAAAAGTTTCCATACTTCATTGGATGTTGTGCATGTAGACACCCTGTTGAATTCAGTCCTTTCTAAAGTACAAAATAAAGCATTAATAGCACGTGTGTCAAGACTGGCCTCTTTCTTTTCAAGTCAGTATACTTGTCATGTGTTTTTTCAACCAAATTTCCATCATTAAGAACACGGGAAGGCTTTTTATAGCCATCACTTGTGAATTTCACAGTTACCATATGTGATATAGTGATCTATATAACAACAGTTATATATAGAGAAAATAATAGCTACCTCACTTTATCTGTAAAATCCGCTCTGATACCAATTGTAGGATCAAAATGTAAAGCGATATACTTCAGAGGGGGTGAATAGAATAGGCAGTAGAATATTATCTATTAAAAATATTAGTAGCAAGATCACAAAAATATATCACAGATATGAAAAAGTAAAAGTAAAGTGCAAAGAGAAAACACAAACACGACGATGTATACTGGTCTCCCTCTTGTGAGGACTAATCCAGTCGAGAGAACACTAGCTCCCGGTTGAAATCTACTATAGAAAATTGTAAGTTTTCATATGAAGTCCTTGCAACTTCTACAAACGCGAGCTTTGATCCGAAACACTCGACCAACTTCAATTGTGAAGTGTCTTACTTCTTATCAATCCTCTTGATTACAATCACTCTGAACGTCTAGACCATACCGCACTGGCAAATTGACTAGAGGATTGTAACTAGCTTGGAATTTGAAAATGAAAGCTTTAGAAGGCTTTGGAAGACCGTAGTAAGCTTAGAGAGAAGATATGAGAAAGTGAATTGGTGTGTTGGAATGGTAGAAAATTTTCTCTATTTATAGGAATTCCAAAGGAAGAATTCGGGCAGAATTCGGACATAATTCAGACAGAATTCTATGAGAGAATCTCAGCTTATAGCTGTTGCATCCGTAACTGCAGGAAGACTGAGTTTAAAAAGCAACGTTCCACCAACCAAACTCGGGCCGAATTCGGGACGAATTCGCCCAGAATTCTTCTGGTTCAGAATGGGTGAATTTTGGGTTTGTAACTCAGGTTTTGGACTTTTCAAAAATTGTCAAGCAGTTAGGAAATGGTGTTTAGTTTTTGGGATAGTTTTCAAAACAAATGAGTATTTTTGAAAACGTTTCTGGGTAGCCTATTTGCCAGTACGACTCGGTTTATATTGTATTCCTAGATTCAATAAAATATGAAAAATACATTGATAATTGATAATAAAAAATACAGACGCAATGACAAACATGGCTCCAAGTCTGAAACGGTAGCAGGCACAAGCTGTAGCAGTTCGTCCAAGTAGCCCTTATATCGAGACAAGGTTAGATCAATTATTAAAATCCGGTTCGACCATGACCAATGGGCCAACAGGAATATCTTACACTTCGAACCATTATTTTTTATCCCAGAGGTTCAGGATGAATTACAAATAATTGATCCTCAAAAGTTTTTTAGTGGAATACCTTCAATTCTTACAAAACTTTCTTGTATGAAATTACTAAACAATTTCTCCAATTTTATTAGAAATGGTCGTTAAAGTCAAGCTGCTTTAAAGACATCTTATTTCCAATTCCCCAGTTGGAATGGAAATAGTCTATTTATCAAAAAAAATATATATCTATGTCCATATTACTTATGAATTATTCTTTGACATCTACTTTCTATAGAGTTTCATAAATTTGCCAACTTCATATTATCTCTGAGCAAATTCACCCTCAAAGAATATTCATGTTCATATTACCTCTAAAATATTCCATAGTCTCGACTCTCTCTATAGAATTCTATAAATTTTCCAAGTCCATATTACCTCTGAGTA
The DNA here is from genome assembly GCA_029216955.1 of Iris pallida. NCBI lineage: Eukaryota > Viridiplantae > Streptophyta > Magnoliopsida > Asparagales > Iridaceae > Iris > Iris pallida. Next base: position 28,133 of record JANAVB010026610.1, read on the forward strand.
AATTTATTCAGAAAAAAAACCTATCAAGTCCTTATTACCTTTGATATAGTTCCTGATCATATCTTATTACTTGCACGTAGTCGAGTGTGCCATAAGTAATAAGTCCAAAAAAATATACTTGTCATGTCCATAATACCTCTGACAAAGTGCCTTGCTCTATTATCTGTACCTAATATGCTATGCCAAGGATAATAGGTCCACTTAAATATCTATCATATCCATAATACCTCTGATAGTGTCAATTTCATAGTCTATTATCTATACTCAGATCTAGTATGTCACAGATAATAGCTCCACAATAAACAAGATATTTTCTACGTCTATATTACCTCTAGAGAAACATCAGACTTCAAATATCCTCAACAAAATAGAAAGTATCATTTATTATCAAAATTAAAATGAAATACAATAATAGACTTTCATTTTCATTCAAAACAAAGAAGAAGAGAAGTTACAAAGCTTTAAAAAAGGTCAGGCATTTTACAAAGCTCTACAATCTTCTTCTTCAAAGTGTCTATTTCGGATTGCTTCCGATCGATCACCCGACGTCTAGCTTCAGCTTGCCTTGAAACGTCATCTCAGAAGGGTGTCAACTCAGCACGTTTTCCTTCTAGAGTGATAAGTTCAAGGTCAAGCCTTTCAACAGTGTTTCTAACATCGTTAGATTGAGCAGCAAAGACTTTTTTCTTTTAAGTGGTCTCAGACAGGTCTCTTCTACAACATAAGCATCTTGAAGGGCTTTGATTTCTTCAGTAATCTCAGTCATGTGCTTGATGTGCTCTTCCTGTTGAGAAGCATATTTGATCGAAGAGGTGGAGAGAAATTCATGCTCTTCACGCTTTAGCCATTTGTTCCTTAAGGGCCCTTTCCTGGTTTATCAATACGACCTCTTCTTTATGAATGGTGTCATTCAGTTTCTTAAGCTCATCAGACACAATCACCAAGAGGTCACGACGGTTGGTTAAACCAAGATTTATCACAAAGTTCTCCAGTTTGTCAAGTAGTATGTTCAAGTCCCCGACTATAGTCTTATGTCCAGGGATAGCTTCAAGAGCTTGGATCATGCAAGTAGCCGGCATCTTGATCTGGGTAAAAGGAATGTTCCTCTCTATAATTCCTTGGATCCCATTTCCCAAGAGAAAGTAAATTTTTGTACAAAATTTTGGCCATACCCTCTAGATGGGCCCTGCCATTGGCGTTATTGGCACAACAGTTATTTGAGTCTCCACTACGGATGAAAGGGAAAGAGCTTCCCAAGCAGCAGTCATGTAAAAAAAAGATTGTTATATTGGAAATAAGAGAAACAAAAATCAAATATGTTTGAAAAATTCAATACCTTTAGCTCGATCTTCAGGCGTAGTTAAACTTACGACGGATGGCTCTTCTATTATTCTTGACTTTGCTCCTTCGATCATCTTCTGATCTGATTCGGGGTAGGAAGATTGTTCCCGATGTGATTTGACGGGAAGAGTCTTAGGTTCCTTTACTGATTGTCTAGGAGTATGGTCTTTATGGAGAGAACTGAATTTGGGTAACAACGAAGTCCCAATGGTTGCGAAGGTACTTTTAGCAAAGGGAGACTTTGAAGCTTGTACTTTATTTTGTGGTTCATCCCCGTGACCACTTCTCATAGGTACTATTGTAGAAGACTCACCTGGCATTTGTAGATTGGCCTCAGCCTCATTCAGATTGCCCAAGTAATATTCTTAAAGGCAGAGCCACTTTTATCAATCATATCTTTGGGTTCAAGTGCCACATGAGATTGTTTGTCATCATCATCATCCCAGTCATCCGATGATTGATTTTATTGGACAACCTTGGAAGTTTTTGTTTCGCTGCCTGGTAATTTTGTAGCGGTTTTGGAAGATGTTCCAGTAAGTGAACCTGCAACATCTATACTCTCACTGGTTTGTTGCAAGGCAGTTCTGTGGAAAGATCTTATTAGGGATATCATTTCAGATGGTCTGAAGGGGGCTCAATCGGTGGGATAAAAGTGATTGATAATATCGCCTCCATCCTACCATCCAAATCTGGGTCCACCTCAGGAGGAGGACAACGACTCTTTTCCGGTTCCTTCACAGTTGTTAGCTTGTGAACAACCTTTTTCTGAATACCAGTTTTTGTTTTAACTAGCTCGTCCGTCGCTTTGGCTTTCTTAGAAGGAGGAGAGGCCTTGGGGACAAATCTCCGTCTCCTTTTACCCTTACAAGTATGTTTTGGTCGCTCATCAGAGAAACTCTCTGTCTCGGGCTCTGCAATTGGTGCCTTTCCTATATGATATCTCTTCCTTGGAAAGCTATTTCTCGAGCCTATCTGAGATCATGGGCGGATGCTTTTAGTTTGGTCCCCTATAAGAAGCTCAACTCTTGATCATAATTGGCCGGAGGAGAATTTATGGTACAATAGAATTTTTCGACGGCATACATGATGTGTGCTTCTTTACTTTTCTCCGGCATGGTAAAAGAGGTATTGGTCACACCCACGTTGTAGTACTGCCATGCTCGGATACCATCAAGCAAGCTGCCTTCGTACTGGAGGTAGGGGCTAGCGTTTTCCCGGCCATTGGTTGTAGCCAAATTGTCTAGCAAAACGGCTAGGCAAATATGGTTCTAAATAAATATCCTTCTGCCTCCACATCATCAGATGTGAAGGATGGATGGACTGGAGCCAGTGGAATGCTCCTTCTGATTAAGTGGAGAAAAAGGTCTATTTCGGTGTCTTTTAGTCCACTGCCATCTTCGCTGCCCAAAATTTTTGGAAATATCTTAAAGAAGTCATAGGTTTTTAAATATCCGACTACTCTTCTACAAGATACAATTTTATTGAAATTCCAAGTCCTACCTTTATAGTGCATGAGGATGCCATCTCCTAGTAAAGTATTTGATTCTAGCCCCGGATGCATCAATTTGGGACAATGTAGAATTAACCAACACAGTAGATAGTGGAATGGCAGTTTCGTTCTTGTAAATTCTTTTTCTCTTGGACTGTGTATTGTATTAAGTACAAAATTATGCAGTCCTTCTTGAATGCTACATAGCATGGCTGGGAGTATGTCCAGTTTGTAACCAAATACCAGCTTCACTGCTGGAAGAATGTGGTTCTGATTTAATCTCTCAATGGCTCCTGCACCTCTAGAGACTAGCAGTTTCTTAGCTATGCCATCAAGTATCCTGCTACAACCGCTTTATCAGATAAAGGGTGAAGTATTTGATAGAAATAATGATAGGCTGGAGGACTATCGTCATTTCCTCTTAAGTTCTTCTCATCAAGGTCCTTCATCAAGGCTTTGATTTCGGTATCTGTCATTATGGGACATGTCATAAAATTCTCTTCTTTGGAATTTGCAACAGATTCTCTGAAAATATAGTTTATCCAATGTTTGGTATGAGGAATTGGGCCCTCAGTCCTTCCCGATCTATATATTCTGTAGCAAATGTGATGATCCAACAACAATTCTTTGTATACATTTGCCATATCTTGATTGGTCTTCTCCATGGCGGCCAATTCCTCCTTTGTCGGAGGGTACTCTTTATACGGCTCACTAGCCCACGAGAGTTTGGAGATCACATGCATCTCGTGAAGGGCTAAACCCATTTCACCGGCGGGTGTAAAGAATGTACCAATATTACAATTGTATATTTCCGTGAGGGCAACAAACATGTGCTTGTTCATCTACAGTCCGTGACAAGTGGACCTGACGGCACAATACAGGTCGCATTCTTTCAGGATGTCTTGATAGTTGGCCATAAACCACTCTGACATCTTGCCCCATAAACTGTCATTATGGTCCAGTTTAGCAACCTCAAAGCACCAATAGGATAAGACAAGTTTTTCGTAATTAATTTGTTAATAAGAGTTGCAGCAGAGTATCCCAGAACATCGGATCCTATGTCACTCTTGATGGCTCCATGCAGTAAACCCAGTTGAGTGAATGAAACGGCTCCCCTCTAACATTCAAAAGTATCTTGTTTTATGTCGCCGTATCGATGAATGATGTGTCCAGCAAGACACCAGCTTGTGTGGGGGTAATCAAATATTCCATCTTTCTTGGAAAAGCGACTAGAGAAAAAGTCTTCAAAGGGAAATGACGTTCTGCAGATGGTACAAACATCTTACAGTTGTTTAAAACAATTAACCAAGTATATTTGTCTCTTTTTTTAGTTTTGATAGTGTCACTCCATGTTAAAGACAAGGCGGCACCAAATAGAAACTCTGGCCTTAAGAACTTTTTGGTGTTTTGGACAGAATCATTGTTGTTCATAATCTGCTCCAGAAAGCTCTTAGTTTGACCAATAATCATCTTTTGTCTCAAGGAAGGTTGATCCATGTTTATCTGGGCTGCCATGAAAGCTACTTGATCAGAGTAGTTTGTGCTTAGTAGTCCCTCTGGTGCATCCAAGTAGGACTCTCCAAGCGCGTTGACTGGAAATTGGACTGCAAAGTAGAAAAAAAGATCAGCTAAATGATTTAGTCAAATTTTGCATCTTGGTCATGATGACAAAAATAGGCGCATAGAAGTTCATGCGCGTAGTCTTTACTGTCATCAAGACTGGAATTTTTATGACGTATAATGCAAGGAGCGCGTAAGTGCAGATTACATTCATGCAGCTACTTACAGAAGCGCATAGTCAAAAATGAGCATTTTCTGTTGAAGCTTCACAGCAACAACTATGCATGTAATGGAGATTTTGTCTAAAGATTTTAGAATTGAGTTTTCTCACTCATACGTTAAGACTTATAGGCGCATAGCCTTATGGATTTTGGTTTGCAAACAGCAAAGGAAAATGTACAAGGGTTTTAAAATTAGGGTTTTACCCTCGATCGACGGCTAAACTCCGACAGGGACAGTCTCAGTTGAGTTATCAACCGACTTCCCCTTGCTTTTGCTTGTTGATGTTGCCTTGGACGAAGCTTCGGGAGCCATTTGTTTTGAAGTTCTCAGTAGAACGATGGAAGAAGAAGAAGTTATTTTGTTAGAAAAAATAGAAATTTTTGGGTGAAAGTAAAGTTTTTTTTATCTTTCTTCAAGTATATTTATATACTGTTCCGCATAGGAGTATATGGCTCTTGGAATCCCGAGTCATTCGGATGAATCATACTAAACTCCTCGATTCTTGTGCCAAACGATGGCTATGTTAATGGCACATAATCCAAAGAGGATTTAGAAAGATTAACAGTTGTCTCAGTCAGAGTTGTGATCTTATGCGTCTTAGTTGGAATTGCAATCTTATGCATCTCAGTTATAGTTACAATTTATGCATCTAAGTTAGTTTGAATGTTCCATGCTCAAGTTGACAGTGAAACTCATGTGTCTATCTAATGGCAAATTTTATATATCTCAAAATATTTATAAGTCTTATGTGATAGAGTTTGTTTGTGACTATGCGACAGTTGTCTACTTAAGTCAGTTATGCGACAGTTTGGAGACAGTAATTCTTCAAAGATAAGCCAGATCCCACACAAGTAGAAAATTGCAAGCAAGTGAAAGAACATTGAAGATAAGACAAAATTTTATTTCAAAATCATGATTACATATGATGGAGATCTATTACATTCTGGATTTTATCTCCAAGTCATGGTGATGGCTGATGGAGATCTATTACATTCAGGATCTTCTCCATTAACCTGTCTCTCAGTGCAAACCGTAATATATGGAAAATATTGCATTGAAAAAGACAACTGTAGAGAGGAAGACTGTTACATATAGTCTAGTGCCAATATTCTCACAACCTCATAAGGTTGGTGGTAGGAATACAACACTGAATGGGCCCCTCAGAAGGTGCTCAACCCCAGACCCACACTTTACATCTGCAAGTGTGGGTCACCCTCTGCAGTATCAGGCAGTATACATAGGCAAGAGAATACAAAACTGGGCCTATATTAAGCCCATGTACTCCCGCCACCTGCCAACACTGTCCGTCACTGACATTGTTTTGATTGGGACTCAACCCAATCTTGTCAGGAATGCCACGGCAGTGAAACTAGCCAGTTGCAAGCCTCGTTAGATAGGAACATTCAGCTAGCTGGGTTTAAAGACCGCCAAGGTTCTTCACGTAATGTGTTTGATCATGTCGAAGAAAATATGTTATGATGTCCTTCCAAGCTCTATCTGAGCTCCAATCATCCAAGGAGTATCCTGAAAAGTATGACAAGTTCAAGGAGTTAGGCCCATGAAATCGGTTGTTTTTCTGAAGAATCATGCAGTTTTATTCTTTGTCACATAACAGCAAAAGGCACACAAACAAGCATAATAGCCTTATGCGCCTATGTGCTATATGACAAAAGTATTTTCTAGCAACACATTTCTCTGATGAAGTTTAGTGACAACTCCATCTATGTATGTGATGGAATTTCTTACTAACAGTACATTTACTGAAGTTTTGCAACTACAACTATGTACTCTAGTGATGTGTCGTGCTCAGACAGAATCAAATTGAAGTTTTCTTCCATGAACTAGATGAAAAGAAGTGATTGGGGGAAATAAAGAGGGGAAGCGATGAAGAACACTTCAAGAAATGTTACCTTCTGAAGTTCGATCTTTTTTCAACTTCTAGCATAACCAAAAAGTAATGCTCTTGGCAAAATAACGCTTAATCCTCTCGCAAGTTTGCATGAGTTGGTTGGAAATCGAACATGCAAATACATGACGAAAAGTAGTGATGACAAGTTCTGCCAAGACATCCCCTATTTATAAGGGTGGAAAGTCACATGAGCGCATAAAACTACAGTATGCAGTAATACATTATGTGACATAATTTCTGATGAAGAGATCAAAACAACATTAACTGTTACATGATTTTCGGTTCATGAAATCCCAAGAGACAGTTGACTTAGCCTCGATCCAAGTGATTGTGAGAAACGGCCGCCACAAATTTCGAAAATGATTCAAATTTCAAAGGATAAAGTCAAAAACAACGATAGCATGGCAAGTGATCTTATGCGTTTAGGCTTTATGCGACAAAGTTCCCTCTCTGCTTCTTTCAAAGTATGTCAAAACTTGTTAAATTTTTAAAACTTTGAAGGGGGTCTTGTAGAATCATGAAAAATACAACAGATGGGCACATAAACGTTATGCGTCTAAATGTGAAAAGTCTGAAACAGTCCATGAAGCCTATGCGTCTTGAAGATTGAGAATGCTAGTCTTTTATTCGCATAGTCAGAGAGGAGTCAGAAGGACGCATGGTCTATTTTGATGTATGACTTTTATTCTCCTAGAAACAATAATGAACCTTGGGCAGTATGTAGTGCACAGACTCTGAAGGAGGTGTCAGTTATTACGTCACTATCATTATTTTTCTACAGCTGTGCAAAAGCAGTCTTATGTAGCTACTTCCAAGATATTGTTACATTTATTTACAGTATGCAGTCAGATGTTATACGTCTAAAGCTATTTTGACGCATAGCCAATCCATAGTGAAGAGATCATGTGTTAACATGGCAGTATTTTGTGCAACATGTCTCAAGCCATGTGGCGAGCTATATGTGATTCTCGAACACGTTCACTCCTCCCCCCCCACTAACTCCTAAGGCTTACGCGCATATTCATTTTTATGCGCCTCTGAGACAGAATATTATGTATTCTCTGCCCATGTGCGCATAGTTGTTCTTCTCTCAGAGAAAAAAAATCTATAAATAGATGACAGTGTCTTCCTCGCCCAGATATACACAGAGAGATTACGTATGTTGCATCTTTGCTAAGAACTTTTAGAGAACTTTCAGTGATAGAGTTCTCTTTGTTGTCAAAAGTTCGTCAGTGAACAAGCTTTATCAACCTTCGCTTCGGATCGTCAACGGAGTAAAGAAGTTGAAGTAGACTTAACATCCATCGCCCAATCCTAGGATCTATTGTACTTGAAATTCCTATGAAGCATTCTTGTTGTACTTTTTCTTTTGTCACTCCCGTTTCCCGTTATACGTATTTTCCAGGATACGTATACAGATTTCTAACAATTGTCAGGTGGCCCGTATTTTTATTTATCTTGCTTAGCTTAGCCTTGGTTTAAATCTTAACTTGATTGGTTCAACTTGGTTCATCATGACTTGGCTTGGCTTGGTTTGGTTTGGTTTATTTTGGGTTAAGATGGGAGGGGTTGCTATATAAGTCAACTTCTTCTTTCTCCTCCATTATTTGCATTTACTTCTTCATCTTCTTCATCTACTCCTCCCACCTACCAAGCCTAGGCAAGTACAACTTGTTTTAGGATGGATCTCAAGTTTTATTGTTCCATTCTCTTCCTTACTTGATTCTAAGCCTCCTTCGAACTTGACAATTTTAGATTTGATGGATGGATCTTGTAGATCTAAGTTTATAACTTTTCGGTTTTTCTTAGTTTTGATCTCTAAAACTTGGTTATTTTCAAAATCTAATAGTTCCATGTTGTAGGGAATTCAATTATACCCAATTTTGGCTTTTGAACCGCTTGATTTGACTTCGTATGAGAAAGTTATGCCATTTTTGAGTTCATGGGTTCCCCACACCTTTTGGTGATGTCGGGACGATGAACAGTACCGCGCGCAGTGTCTTCGCTGTCGTGCGCCCGCGCGTCGCGCTTGCGTGCAACGTGGGCCGTGGGCAATTTTGTTCGCGCGCAATGCTTGCGCGCCGCGCGCCCGAGCACTTCTCTGCGCGCGCCCACCCGCCGAGCTTGCCCGCAACGTGCGCCGTGGGCGATTTTGCCCGCGTGTAATACGCAACTTGCGCACGCGCGCAACGTGCGCCGTGGGCGATTTTGCCCGCACAATACGAAACTTGTGCGGCCGCACGCCCGTGCGGTTTTCTGCGCACAATGTGCGCCGTGCTTGCGCGCAACATGCACCGTGGGCGATTTTGCCCGCACAACTGCGCGCAGGTTACTCCAAATGACTGTTTTTGCCCGTTTGGGCTTTTGTAGCTAAAATCTTGAAAAACTCAAAACATGAAAGTTGTAGATCTTTTCTTTGGCTTCAACAATATGTTATTAGTTATTTTATGCAAGTTTCTCTCAATCATGATATTGTAAGGATAGAACACGATAGTGGCCTATTAAGGCGCACTCTTAACAAGTATCAAGTAACATGATAATTCTTGATAGTGACCCGTCGTGGTGCACTCTTGACAAGTAACTTGACATGATAATTCTTGATGGTGGTCCGTTGTGACACACTCTTGACTTGATAAAGTAACCTATCATGATAATCTCGATATGTCTTGCTAAGTAAATCTTGTCTTGACACCGTGGGTGTTTGTGCTTGTATAATCTACATGTCTCGTTGCATCATGTTTAGGATAAATTCCTGATTCCCACGGCCAGGGATTCATACTGAATCTGACTAGGATAATGACTAGAGTGATCAAGTAGTTCATGAAGAGATTTCCCAGCTACAGGCAGTTATCTGGGCGCTTTAATTGGACATGTAGCTTGCCGTCGAGTAGGGCACATTTCCAGCACACTGTCATGTGTTGCACCTCTAAGGCACCTAATCCAACTCTCTCAACTTGTGACCGGATAACCTGGATTAAGACTGCAGGGCTTGTGGCTGTTGGAACATCTCGATGTATCTTGTTAGTAACTAAGCTTGTGATAACCCTAGTTAGTTAAAGTATCAAGCCGTACTATTTGCTTGGTCGTGAATGATGGATGGAGTCCTATCTTGTCTAGTCTTGCCTAGATCCAGTACATGGCTATCTCAGGACATGCTTGTTTATGCTTACTTTATCGATAATTGGTTAGAGACTAAGTTCTGTTCAGGTGAAGGGTTACAACCCGGTCCTTGTTTGGTTTACAGGTTGTAACCTGGTTACCGGAATATCTGTTAGTCATCTTATCGTTTATCACCCTGCTTTCTCTAACTCATGTCTTTCTTTATCCTTTATGTATCATATGCTAATATGCTGGTTTTAGTTCTTAAGTGAAGCCTCCCTTGTGGCTCTTGCACTTTCTGGGGTCTGACCCAGCTGGTTTTGTATGCCAGATTTCGGAGTAGCTCCCGAGGATCTCTGTCTTCCATCCAGATGGTGACCACTAGGCGCAACCCTGGCAACGAGTGGGTTCTTATTTTGCTCTCCCACTCCCTTGTAAAAATATTCTTTTGAGGCGTTTAGCCGTCGAGCAACTGTTAGCTCGTTTGCAACTTTACTTACTGTCTGCCTACGGGCTGTAACATGATTGACAAATCGTAGGGTTGATCGTATGACTGAAACTCTTACTAGTCTTCACATTTTGTATGACTAGCTTCATGATCATCTGAATATGTGATGTTTGGGACCTTACTTTGTATGTCTGATGATCTAACATCTTATAACATTTACTTAGTTGCTTGAGATTGAGACACTAGGCTTGTTCATGACCATAAGAGACTGTGGCTTGTAGATAAACCCTCATGCATCTAGACAGCCGTGACCGTATATCAAGGTAGATTATACTTTAATGTACGTAGCTAGTTGTGTCTGTCCCCCGCTCTCCAGTATTCTGGTTCTGGGGCATGACACGGTTTAAGTGGTGGCCCAGCAGGTCTTGTAAATCAAGATGTGTGAGGGTTTCACTGAATAGATGTCTCAATCAGCACTCGCCCTTGATCTCTACTCGTGTCTTCTAATCATTCCGAAATCTTGACCTGATCACATGTTTATATCATCGATCTATCATGGTCCTTCCTTATTGTTCCTCATGTCGTTTCTTCATAGGCATTGCTCTGGTCTACCGATCGGCAAGGCGGAGCACCTCCAGTGGACCAACAGCAACCTGGAGACCAAGCCTAGCACTCTGGAGCGGCCTCCGAGTCATGCATTCCGGAATCCAGAGCCCCCAGTTCAACCCGTCCAGCCTGCAGAGCCTGATAATGGAAGCCTGGTGGGTCTCATCAGGAAATTGCTTGCATCTTAAGATCGTCGGGGCAATGCCCTGCACCAGACAGTACAAGATGCCATGGACAGAGCTGGTTACCAAGGGAACAACGTGGCCAACAGCTTCAAGCGTCTGAACCCTCCTTTCTTTGACAGCACTGAAGATGCTATTGCTGCTGATGCATGGCTTAGGACACATAGGTTATCCTGGAAGCGGCTAGGATTCCTGAGAATAAGAAGGTGGCCGCTGTGCGCTGCTGTTATTAGACTTAGCCCGCAGTTGGTGGCGATGCTAGCAGTTGGATTACCGATGTCTGTCTCATGGGCGTATTCAGCAACAAGTTCCAGGCCAAGTACTTCGATGCAGTAGCTCGATATGATCTGCAGACGAGATTCACTAATCTCAAGCAGATGAGCAGGACGGTCGATAGATATACGCCGAGTTTTATAGACTCAGTCGATTTGCTCCTACCTTGGTGGCAACCGAATTGGATCGAGCCCAGCGATTCCAGCAGGAGCTCCACCTAGAGATTATCATATCGGTAGAACAGTTTGAGCACCAGACATTTTATGCCGTCCTGCGAGCAGCGAAGAGGCATGAGTATACTTTTTAGAGGATTGTAGATAGAAGCGGAGGACGGAAGAGGTCTTCTATGGGCAGATTCCAGTCTTCAGCACCAGCCCCAGCAGCTAGGGCTTTAACAATTGGAGCTCCTTGGAGGGCGACCACAGTTTCGTCGTTCAACACTCGACACCGACGTATCCTCAGCAGCAGAAGCAGAAGCAGTCTTTCGTAATAGGCTGCACTCATTGTGGGAAGCCAGGGCACGTAGTATCAGAGTGTCGTAGAGCACAGGGATTGTGCTTGGCTTGTGGGGCACCGGATCACAACATATGGTCCTGTCCAAATAGAGCCAGTTTGTCGTCGTCAAACCAAACCAGTCCATCGGTTAGGGGTCCAGCACCAGTGCAGCAGCAGTACCAGCCTCCGAGACTATTGCCGCCTCAGGCTCAGCAGTATGCCCAGGTTCAGATTCAAACAGGCAGAGAGGTCACCAGCAGAGGGGACTAGCACCAAGAGGACAAGGTCAGGCTATGGCTCTGACCGTAGCAGAAGAGTTAGCTTCAGGTGAGGTGGTGGCAGGTGCCATTCTCGTCAACTCTTTTCTAGCATCAGTATTATTTGATTTGGGTGCATCGCATTCATTTATGTCTGCACGATTCGCAACACGAATAGGACTGGAGCCCGAGTTATTATCAGTAAGACTCAATATACTTACTGGTAACGGTCTTGTAGGGGTCGATAGAGTCTATTCCTTGTTTCGAATCATATACTTACTGGTAACGGTCTTCTAGGAATGGATTGGTTGAAGGATCAATACACAAGAATAGATTGCCATGTTGGCAAGATTATTTTTGGTATTCCCGACGAAGAAGAGTTTTATTTTCTAGAAGCGAAGTAGAACATCCTCTACCAGTATTACGGATGGCAGTAGCAGAAGCAGTACAATTTTCCAGAGTAGTAGAAGAGTTTCCTGATGTATTTTCCGAAGAGCTTCTAGGTATGCCACGGAGAGAGAGATAGAGTTCACTATCGACTTAATTCCAGGAACGTCACCAGTGTCAGAGAGAGTCTACAGGATGGCACCTTCAGAATTAGAGATCTTGTACAAGATGATTGAATAACTCAGAACCAAGGGATTCATTTGTGCTAGTGGATCGCCTTGGAGAGCCCCGATGCTTCTTGTGAAAAAGAAGGATGGTACGTCAAGATTATGTGTTGATTATCGTACCTTGAACTCTGTAACAATCAAGAACAGATATCCTTTACTAAGGATAGATGATTTATTTGATCAGCTCAGTGGGGCAGCAGTATTCTCGAAGATTAACTTGCGGTCAGGGTACCATCAGATCAGAGTCAGAGAGCAAGACATCCCAAAGACAGCATTCAGATCTAGATATGGACATTGGGAGTTCCTTGTTATGCCATTTGGAGCGACCAATGCGCCAGCCGTATTCATGGATCTCATGAATCGTATCTTCATGCCCTATTTGGATCAGTTCATGATAGTGTTTATAGACGACGACTTGGTCTATAGCAAGAGCGAGGCAGAGCATGAGCATCATCTTCGTGTAGTTCTTCAGATTCTTAGGGAGCACCAGTTGTACGCGAAGTTCAGTAAGTGTAAATTTTGGCTTGATCGCATTTCGTATTAGGTCACATCATCACCAGAGGTGGAGTGGAAGTTGACCCCCAGAAGATATTGGCCATAAAGACGTGGCCAGTTCCTAACACCGTCGCAGAAGTTTAGAGTTTCCTAGGATTGGCTGGCTATTACCGGCGGTTTGTATCAGACTTTGCTAGGAATTCAGCACCATTGACGCAGTTGATCCACAAGGATGTGCAGTTTGCTTGGACAGCAGAGTGTCAGAGTTCATTCGAGAAGTTGAAGCGAAGATTGATGACGGCTCCCATTCTCACGCCAGATGGGACTGCAGAATTTTAGTTTATTGTGATGCTTTCGGCAGAGGATTGGGATGCGTCTTGATACAACATGGTAAGGTAGTAGCTTATGCGTCACGTCAGCTTCGTGATCATGAGAGGAATTACCCAACCCATGACTTGGAATTAGCAGCGGTGGTTTTCGCACTCAAGATGTGGAGGCATTATTTGTATGGGGATCGGGTGGAGATTTTTACCGACCACAAGAGTCTTAAGTATGTGTTTACCCAGAAGGATCTTAACATGCGTCAGAGAAGATGGCTAGAGCTACTTGTGGATTATGACATCAACCTGCAGTATCATCCTGTGAAAGCCAACGTTGTTGCAGATGCATTGACCAGAAGAGCCGGAGTCTATTTCCTAACATCGCAACCAGAGTTATTAGCATATCTTCGGAAGATGGTATTGAGGTTGTTCTTCCCACCAATGTGGCATTAATGGCCAGCATGCAAGTTCAGTCCAGTATAGTTGAGAGGATTAAGTTAGCTCAGTCAGCAGATTCTAAGCTACAGCGGCTTAGGACAGAATGTGTAGCAGGACGGAGACCAAAGTTATGTATTCATAAGGATGGTACACTTTGACATTGTGAAACCCGTAACTTTTAGTTACTTAATTGAATAATTTAATTAGCTAATTATTAATATAAATTATTTAGGAAAATGCATTTTTAGAAAATTATTATTATTTCAGGTCAAACCTGTTAATTATTATTAATGAAAACCATATTTTAGAAGAAAAAAATTTATTTGTCCTAGATTTTTTATTGTTGGGCCTGACCCGTTCTGACCCAGCCCGAACCCATTTCGAACCCGCACCCGAGATTCGAACCCATTTTCGAACCCGAATCCACCTTCGGATTATTTTTACAAACTAAATATAGTAAAGTAACTAAATAACTAATAAAACAAAACCATTTATTTTAAAACACATTAAGCTTTCTCTCTCTTCCCAATTCTCATTTATACCAGCAGAGGAAAGCTTTCATTTCCTTACTAGGCCGAACCATTCATTTCATCTTCCATAACCGGCCGACCCCTCGCCTCCCGCCGGCGGAGCACCCCCTCTTCTTCCATAACTCCTCTCCTATACCCTATAAAAACCCTCTCTTCATCCCTCTCCATGACTCACTCCATCATTTTCTCTAAAGTCCAAATCCCTAACAGTGCCCTAGCCATTTCCAGCGAGCCCTAGCCGGAGTTTCGATCCCGACCACCCGGAGCTCGACTCTTCTCCAGCGCTCAGGCCAGCCCGAGCCCGGCGAAACCAGGGCAGCCCGGCGTTCCTTGCCGTCCGCGCTCGACCTAGCCGGCCCGACCAGCGCCACCGTTTCGACCGACCGACCTCACGTGGCCCCGTGACCCACGGCCCCTTTGTCGCTATTTTCCCGTGCCTTCCTCGCTGCTGTCCCCAGCGCCCCTTTCGGCCCGATCCGCTGTTCACAGTACCTCGCGGGTCCAGATTGGAGTTTTTGCAGTCGATTGCTGTCCCGATTCCGCTGTCCGCAACTTTCGAGATTTGCAGGATCTATTTCTTATTCCTATTTACATCTGTGAGCTCTAGCTGAGCACCGAGGTATATTTTTCGTGTCCCCGTGTCCCTCCAATTAGAGTAGTCGATGATGATATGGTCCCCGATCCCGTTACGGGATTCGGCTTAGATGATTTCGGGTTTTTCGAAGTCCATTTCGGAAGAAGTTCTGGCTTGACGATTTGTGCTGTGGTTTGGAAATATTGGTTTTGAGTGAATAATTCTTCTGTTGGTTTTGGTTCTGTGAGTTTGCAGAATTTTGAGTTTAATTTCAGTTTTTCGAATTTCGGAAACGTGCTGTGGATATTATTTTCGGGTTTTGGATATTATTATTATTTTCTGGTTGGAAGTTGGGTTTCTCTGGTATGGGACTTGTATTTGGTGTTTGTAGCACATTTTCCCAGTTTTGGGTTATCCCGAAAATAGAGGGAATGCTGCCGAAATTTTATAAAATTTATAAAAGAATATTTTAAATCGGATTTTTGGAAATATTTTATAAAATAGATTTTTGGGCGACGACCATATCGGTTAATGGGCCTTAGCGAAATGCAAACGAAACCGGTTTTACGCGGACGTTGAGGCATTAGCTATTTTGACGATTGGACCAAATTCTGAGACTCGAATTTAATTTAATTTAATTACTAGTTTTATTTTGTAATTAATTGTAGGATTTTTAGGGACTAAATAATATTTTCCTTCTTATTTTAATTCATGTAAAATGATCTGTAAGGGCATAAGCCCATTTATTTCTGTAAATTTTGTAATAGCTAGTAATGTGTTCGTATTTTTCTGATTTTGTTCGGAAACGTAAAAATTTAGAAATGATAAACAACTATAACGTTTTAGAAATTCATGTTCTTCTCATTTAAAGAAAAATGTAGTTTTATTATATAAATTATAAAATACCAAGTTTTGCCAATAAACCGATAAATACAAAATTTTCGAAATTAAATATAAAGTGATCTTTCCATCATAATTAAATGTAATATTAGATAATCGAGTTTTGTTTGTGTTAGTATAATAAAGATTAAAATTAACTAGGACAAATTTAGAGATTGTAACTAGCACATCTAGCATGGCAACTTTTGAAATCTAAGGCAGACTTCTCGATTGTAGGATTTCGAGGACAAGTCTGAAATTCATCTCGGAGACATTACCCTCATTCCAGTCAAACCAAGGCAAGTACATTTTGTGGTAGTTTACAATTATTTAGTAATCATTTTATTGCAAGTTTAAACCACGATGCAACACGGAACTCTCTCTCTGAGAGCATTGACTGATTAACTGTTGGGTACTGGGGGAGTAGTGTGTAATGAGTATGACCACATCCAAAATAGTATAATGACTGTGTTAGCTTACCCCTCATACACACGGGGATAAGCCATATCGTATCAATAGGATACAACTGTACAACCCAATCCGGTCATATTTATTGCCTATTCACATCACAATGTTTTAACTGCTGGAAAACTATTTATTTCAAATTGTTTAAAAGTACATAACTCTATTATTATTTCAATTGTTAAATTATCATGAATTGTACTTTGCTCCTTCCTGACTGGAGACAACATTTTTAGGTTCTATTGATGATGCAGAGCTTCTGATTAGTAGCTACTATGACCCTGAGCTGTACCCGGCTGTTCTACCAGAGGATGATGATGAGGAGACTGCTAATTAGATTTATTTCTAGTTTATGATTATGTGGAAAACAATATTTTATTTCAGTTGAAGTTTGTATTTAAAAACTCTTTGTTGGACAAGTTTTAATTATCGAAATATTAAGTTGTGGCAATTAGTCTGTGTTGTTGATTACTTGCATGAGTGATATAGCTTACTGCCGCCGTCTCAACAACGGTGCAGGCTGGGCATGATCCGATTCGACCCAAGAAATTAGGACCGGGTCGTGACATATTTTTAGTGGTGGCCCATGCAGGTCAACAACTTAGGAAAACATATCTAGAAACATTTAGAACACTAGAACATTAATGTCAAAACATAGGACCGAAATATATTAAATAAATATTTTTGTTTGTTATAGACTAGTAGGCTACCTTGCTTATGTTTTGCAATCCTAAACCTTCCAGAATATGGCCACAAATCCTGCTGGCGATGGGGTATCTTCACCCTATCATATCCCACCTTCCCAACCGAGTCCGGATCCTACACCTCGACAGCTAGCTGACCGTCCCCATAATACAATGGCGGATCCATCATCTTCCCAGACGGAGATGTAGCCCCTGCAGTATTACCCACTCCAGCTGCCCCATCGGTGCCTATGGACCCCACCGACCTCATAGGTCTGCTACGAGGAGTGCTAGAAGCCCAGAGAGCTCAAACGGAAGCTCATCAAGAACAAACCACGATTATGGGAAAGCATGGAGAATGCTCATAACGTGGCTATGACTGCTCTGGGGAGGAGAAGCAGCTCAACTTTAACCAAGGCTGCCAAGGTGGACGATATTGAGAGTTTCAAGAAGCAGAACCCTCGACCCTTCAAGGGAACCGAGGGAATCGTTTATGCCGACGAATGGCTCGACAGCATGGAGCGTCTCCTAAGCGTCGCTCGACTTCCAGAAGACCTCAAGGCCGAAGCAGTAGGACTCCAACTGCAAAATGTAGCTAGCACCTGGTATCGGAATGAACCCGACTCCAGGATAAGCAGCTTGACTGGGACACCTTCAAAAGGTTGTTCCAGAGGAAGTTCTTCCCAACATCAGAGTTGCGGGAGATGGAGAGGCAATTTCAGAACCTGGAGCAAGGAAATATGACTATTGGAGAATATGGACAGAATTCGG
The DNA here is from genome assembly GCA_029216955.1 of Iris pallida. Classification (NCBI taxonomy): domain Eukaryota; kingdom Viridiplantae; phylum Streptophyta; class Magnoliopsida; order Asparagales; family Iridaceae; genus Iris; species Iris pallida. Next base: position 45,780 of record JANAVB010026610.1, read on the forward strand.
CCAACTCAGCCATTTTGCCAAGAATTTGGTAGCTGACCCTGATGATCGTGCTGAAAGGTTCAGATATGGGCTGAGAGAAAAGATCCGCACCCATGTGATCTCAGGCGGTGCCAAGACTCATGAAAAGATCCTGGAGCGAGCTCAGGATATAGAGAAGAGTCAACCCGCACGCTCAAAGAGGGATTATCCTGGAACTAACAACTTCTAGGATAATCAGAAGAACAACAACAACAACAACCGGCCTCCTCACCACCAGCAGCAGCACCAACTGGCGAGAAACAATGATAGAGCACCTAAGAGGCAGATCCCTGTCTGTGATTTTTGCAATAGGCCAGGGCATCAGTCAAACATATGCAGGAAGAGGCTAGGACACTGCCTAGTCTGTGGGTCTGTCACCCACCAAGTGAAGGACTGCCCCTCGTCGATCCACCGGACTGGAGCAACTCAGCAGAAAGGTCCTCTGCACACTCAGCAACAATAATTTGGGCAGCATCAACAGAAGACTGGGCGAGCCTTTGCCCTGGCAGCAGATGAGGCGGAGCTAGAGCAGGAACCTACCGCTGATGTCATCACAGGTTCATTTATGTGCATTCACATCCTGCTTTAGCATTATTTGATTCGGGTGCATCACATAGTTTCATATCAACAAATTCATCTCTGCACACCACATAGATACGGGATTTAGCAAGAAGATATATAGAGTCATGATCGGTGGAGGACCTCTACCATCACTAAGACCTGTAACTGCCCTATCACCATATCAGGCCACCAATTCTTAGCACCTTCGCTTGTGATGCCCTTACCCAACTATGATGTAGTCCTAGGGATGGACTGGTT
>JANAVB010026611.1:0-22243 GCA_029216955.1 Iris pallida
AACAGCCTATATATTAACATACATTACCTATATCCTCTATGTATCAGTAAATACTTTCCCCCAAGCTAATTGTCCAAGACACCATCTATTGATACTCCTAAACAACTACTCACATTGTTGTACCTGCTCTCATTTAGTCATCCACATAGTCAATTGACCGTCCTCCATATCAGTCTATTGACTGATACTAGAGTGCATATTAGTGTCACTCTCCTTTATTGGCAATGGCCAAGCCATCTCTTGATACTCCTAAACTTTCATGTACTTGTTTTCTTTTCTAGGGTTGTTTGATTGCAAGAGTTCTTTTCTAGTGTCAATTACTGGAACAAGAGTTCCAAGACCTTGCCCAAATAATATAGTCTCTTGCAAGCAGAACAACCACAAAATCAATTACAGGATATTGCTTTCATGTACTGTCAAGCATAAAATCAATTTTTCTTTTTATCTTCATTCATGGAACCCTGCAATAAGAATAATCTGCATTTGGATGCATTTGAATCTGTGGTTCTATTGAATATGAAATTGTGAATTATGCCAACTACAAAGTTTACCAAATTGTGATACTTGTTCATTCTAATACTTGTTAATTCTTGATGTTTTGTGCAATTGTAGTACGAAATGTCATACAATCCTAGTAGTGCTAGTGCATCTGTGGGTACAAAAAACATACAAGAATCTGATGTTCCACCCCCACCAAATGGCAAAAAATACTTAATAGTTGTTGATTTTGAGGGTGCTAAGGGTAGAGATGCAGCCAAATGAGTTCTCATTGTGGTGCCCTAATTCGTGCTCAAATTCCAATTGGTATGAAGATTGGAGGAAAGTAGATGACTTCTACAAGGATAATCTATGGAATGAGCTCATGGTATTTTATGCATTCAACTTGTTTACATACATTTGAATTTGTTTTACGTTTTTTATCATGATAATGTGTTTGTATTTTGTTGTGATTGTGACAGAAAGAGTTTGAGATGAATGTGGACCCGAAGATTGCGCGCACTATATTGGAAAAAAAATTTCTGCAGTATCTTAGAACAATGAAGTCCACAATTCGTGCAAGATATCTTAATATTAATGGATAACCTATACCCAAACGTGTTGCTCTTAATAACCGTCCTGATGATATTGAAAAATTTTGGTGGGAAAAGTTTGTAGACATTGAGTATAGTGATAAAAAGAAGAAGCAATGCAAGAAGAATGCTGAAAATAAGGCCAAAAATCCTATAACTCATACTTTGGGAAGGAAACCTTATAGTAGAGTGTATGAAGAAATTGTGTGTAGCTTATTTTAACGAATTCTAATTTTATATTAAAGACATTATTTGTCATTAATTATAATTGTGCATGTAGGCAAAAGAAAATCCAGCTGAAAAGCTTTCAAGGGTAGGGGCTTGGAAAAGGGCACACACGAAAAGAAAAACTGGGGAGGTGCTTCCTTGTGCAGCAGAAAAATGTAAGTACTTCTAAATTATGATGATGTGAAAGTTGGAATTCTGATTACTATTTATTTCTCCTTTTGCTACTGTTTGTTAATGATCCACCGAGTTTTTGTGAAGTGTTTAAATGCTACTAGACTAACAGTGACATAGTTTTGTGTATCTTTCCCCACTTCATGTTTGAACTTAGAAGCGGTCTTCATAGTTGGGATATATAGCCCACCATATGTTGCTATCTTGTAACACAATAGTGTATCCATCACACACAGGTAGACTAGATATGTCAGAGGACAAAACCCTTTAGGTTTAAATTTTTATTGGTTGAAGTAGCAAAATCTTAAACACATTATTATGTTTCAGGCCTATTTTTTATTTAGGGTGGGGTGGGGGGTCTGTGATATGTTTCTATTTATAGTAGTTAAAGATTGATGATTAAGTAAAAAGCTTTTCTTTGGGGGAGCCTATGATGTTCATGTGCATCCGCTGTTGGAACTTGGGTTAAATTTTTGGGCTCTTTAACATTGTTTATACGGCTATCTTATTATAACTGCAGATGGGGAATAATATGGAAAAAGGCTTATGAACTGCAGATGTTAAGGGATATTGAAATCATTACCTGCCATTTCTTTTTGGTAATGGATATTGAAATGGCAGGTTCCTGATTTGGTAAGGGACCTGCCCGACTATCTTATTATAACTGCAGATGTTAAGGGATATTAAATCATTATCTGCAGTTATAACATCTGCAGTTATAAAAAGAAATGTCAGGTTCCTGATTTGGTAATTGATTTCAAAAAACCATTACCAAATCACAAAACCGTTAGCATAAAAAGAAATTACTAACAGTTTTCTTTATTATACACGAAATTGTTGAGAAAATTTGGTGGCTTATGAAATGGCAGGTTCCTGATTCTTTTCAGAAGTACTAGGGCTATTAATGTAGCTTGACATAGTAAGAGGGTCTTCACACTTCCGAAAGCCTGAAGGTTTAATGTCTATTTACCAATAAGAACTCCTCGAATCTGCCAAACAATCACCATGTTTTAATTCCTTGCATAAATTCAATTGCAACAGACTTCATATCATCTTCCAGAGATCAGTTTCGTTCAAACTTCAATATTTTTTTGGTGCCCACCATAAGAAGATTCCATAAATCATTTTTATCAAGTCGTTTGTAAATTTTGTACTAAATTGGTGCTGATCTCCCTTAACTTGATTATGTTGGTTTTCTAGAGGAAAACTATTTAACATTTCTGACTTTATTTTATTGTAGAATACACAGACCTAGATTAAGATTCGGACACAACATGAATATAATATTTGATAATTTCTATATTTATGGATATTTTGGATTATGTCCAGGCTAAACATGTCCATAGTCAAATCGAATTGACACCTCTACTTTATACCAACTGATTTTTTTTTCTTGCCAAAGTTATTCTGATACATTATTTTCTTCATCCTTAAATCCAAACATCCATAGACTGATTGATGCATACATCTTATAAATTTAAACAGTAGATTAAGTTTGTTGGATTCACACATTATTATAGTATATATATAAATTTGTTGTAAATATCCTTGTCCACATATTAACAAAAGACCTTATATATTTGCTGGCACAAGCTAGTGTATATGATTACTGTAATATTGCAGACGGACTTTCTACTTGGTACAGGTGTAAGTCAATCCCAGGAACAATTATTCAGTAGACACTTTTTCATTTTTGCACATACTAGGCTCAGATAATAAATTACTTGTTGAGACTCATCATCATTATTTTAAAAGCATATAGATGTGGTAATCACTCTTGTCAGTTTATTTTTAAACAAGTATCTTGAAAAATAAAGCATTTCATGTTTATGTAGTGACCATATTTTTCCTGCATTCACTCTATTCTATTCTTCTGGAAAGATGTGGAATGAACTAAAATCTCTGTGGTGGGGTAGGTGAAAAAGTCTCTTGTTTATCTACCACAATTTTCTGCATCAATTCACAAGTCAAGTAGAAAAAGTAAAATAACATTGATTTGTTCACATAAACCCAATAACCTTCGTGGCAACATCTGTTATTTTGTATGCACCTACGTTATGGATCATGATTGTTTATTATTATAGTCTCCCCTGTTAGGATTAACACATTAGGATTGTAAGTATTAATTGCTTATATTTGCCTATTCATGTTCCAGATAATATAGATTGTCCAGATATTCTTATGAGATGTAGAATGTCCAGAGACTGGCCAAGGATTAACACATTATGAGATGTAGATGTCCAAGCTTTTCTTTAATGATTTATGTTCCAGAAAATTGTGTTTCAGTCACATGAAATTCCAGTTTTATGTGTTTGGAATTTGGTCTCAAAAGAATATTACTTATAATTATGTTCCAGTTTTATGTTTTATGTTCCAGTTTTATGTTTTGTGTTTCAGTCACATGATATTCCAGTTTTATGTTCCAGTTTTTGATTGTCCAGATATTCTTATGAAATTCCAGTTTTATATCTTTGGAATTTGGTCTCAAAAGAATATTACTTATAATTATGTTCCAGTTTTATGTTTTATGTTCCAGTTTTATTTTGTGTTTCAGTCACATGAAATTCCAGTTTTATGTTCCAGTTTTATGATTTATCTCTCTTTTGATTATTATTACCATCTTATATTTGGATTGAATATTACTTATAATTATGGAAATGCAGGCACAAATGAAGCCGCAGAAGAGAGGCAAAAATACAAGCAAGTCTTAATGGTAGCGATGGTATCGCAAGCTTAGAAGACTTCGAAAGTGATCCTATTGCTGAAGTTTTTGGGTCTGAAAAGAAGAAGAGTTATTGTCGTGCAATCAGCTCTACCTCCTCCGTGAGACAAGTAAAAATGACACAAGCTACAAAAGCAATATCCGGTCAAAGAGATATTGAAGACCTTCGTCAATGGAAAATGGAATTACAAAACCAAATAACTGACGCTATAACAGGTTTAATTCCATGACTTCTGCCTTTATGAGTATGCATCAAAATATGCTACAAAATATGAATATGTAACATAATCAATTCGGAGGTAATGGGACACCAAGGGCTGAAGTTGCCTCCAACACAGAGCATACTCCAGTTGGTCCAAAGAATTTTAACCCTGGGTCTGATCGCCATGGTGACAACGTTGCTAGTCCCGTCCTCCCGACCAACAATGGTGGACCATCTTCTAAAGAGAAGAAATACGTGATATCACTTTCAAAGGATTTGGAAGAGGTGGTGAAAGGATATCTTGCATCACACAAGACTTGCCATCAGAGGAAGGTGGTACAAGACGGAGAGAATATTGTTTGGGTGACGGAGGTTATAGATCCGGAACCACCGATTTTTATGGTCCACAAGATGGCAATTACAAGTTTGCGATATAGTTGATGGAGGATTTGTAATTTGGCCAAAGTATCGTTTGCGAAATTTGTAGTTTTCTTTACTTTGAACATAATTGTTCTAACTCTATTAAACTCAATGTTGTTTAGATTTGTTTGATGTCTGAATATTTTTATCAAGTTATATATTGAACTTAAATTTTCTTGGATGAATTGTCTCTCCTTTTTATTTATACTTATTTGATGATGAATAATAAGATTGGAAGTCTAGATTTGAATTACAAGTTTAGTGCAATACAAACAAATTCTTACAGTTATGATATGTTTTATAAGGATAAAAAATTGTTAGAAATTTGTAATTTTTAACTATTTTATTCGGTTTTCAATTGTTGGAAAATTTTATTTACCAACACTTTTTCATTGTTAGAAAATTTTACTTACCAATGTTTTTTTCCGTTGGTGAATATTTACCAACATTTTTTTACCATTGGGAAGTTAATTTTTCTAAACTTTTTTACCATTAGGGAAATCAATTTCTCAACGCTATTTTACGTTAGAAAATCAATTTACCAACGATATTTTACCGTTAGGAAAATCAATTTACCAACGCTATTTTACCGTTAGAAAAATCAATTTCCAACGCTATTTTACCGTTAGAAAGACCGTTAGTAAAATTCCCCACATCGTAGTTCCAACGGCAAAAAAGCGTTAGGAAAATTTTTCTAACGCTTATAGTCGTTAGGAAATGCCTGTTTTGGTGTAGTGAATTTTGTTAAGAATAAATATTTTGTTTATGATAAAACTTCTGGAATAACTTCCTTTGAGAGAATAAGAGAGGATAATATATATGTATTGTATCTGTCAGAGAAGACTAACAGTACAGGCAAGTGTCTGTTCACAACTCAAGATGAAAACTGGGTATGGCATATGCGTCTTAGACATATGAACATAGACACTATTACAAGATTGTCCCCCAATAAACTGGTAAGAGGCTTACCTGATATTACTTTCAAGAAAGATATAGTCTGTGCCGAATGTGAAAAGAACAAGGCATCTGGATCATCTTTCAAATCATTAAATGCTGTAAGTACCTTAGACTCTGCAATTATTATATAGACTTGTTTGGACCAAGTAGGATCTCTAGTCTTGGCGGTAAGCTATATGCTTACGTGATAATTGATGAGTATTCACGATATACTTGGGTTTACTTTCTTGTAAATAAAAATGAGGCTATTTCAAAATTTGTATCTTTTTGTAAAAAGGTACAAAATGAGAAATGATTCATGATTACTCGGATACGAAATGATCATGGAGGAGAATTCGATAACCATGAGTTAATTCCTAATGTGATTCAAATGGGCTATCACATGAATTCTCTTACCCCAGAAACTCCTCAATAGAATAGCATTGTGGAGAGAAAGAATAGAATTATTGGCAATATGGCAAGAGTTATTCTTAACCAGCATAATCTTCCAAATATTTTTAGACAGAAGCTGTATACATTATGCCATGTTTTCAATCAGGTTCTTATTAGACCTATCTCTAAAAAGACTTCCTATGAATTATGGTTTAACAGAACTCCTAACATCAGCTATTTTAAGGTCTTTGGTTGCAGATGCTTCACTTTAAATATGAAAGGCAACTTGGAAACATTTGATGAAAATAATGATGAGGGCATATTCTTGGGGTATGTAGCAAAAAGCAAGGGATATAGGGTATTCAACAAGAGAACACTTATTGTTGAAGAGTCAATAAATTTCACATTCGATGAGCTGAATGACGATAGTACAATAAAGAAGAGAAAACTCCCTCCAACAGAACATCAGAAGATACACCATCCTCGTCCTACCTGGAAAGTCTATCTAAATGTTTACGGTTTACGCCAGACCATCCGGAACAACTGGTAATAGGTGATGTAGCAAGCGGTGTAAGTACTCGTTCAAGCACAAGAGAGATAGTTTCTAATGTTTCATTTATTTTCAGAATAGAACCTAAAATGTTTTAGAAGCTTTTAATGATAAATTTTGGATTTCTGCAATGCAAGAGGAACTAAACCAATTTAAATGGAATCAAGTTTGGGAACTCGTTCCTACGCCTTTTGATTATCCGATCATGGTACCAACTGGGTATTTTGAGATAAATTAGATGAGAATGGTACAGTCACACGCAACAAAGCTCGTCTAGTAGCTCAAGGCTATAATCAAGAAGAATTCATTAACTATGATGAGACGTATGCTCCAGTTGCTAGACTAGAGTCTATTCGTATGCTTGGTTCTTTTGCAAGTTTTTATGGTTTTAAACTCTTTCAAATGGATGCCAAAAGTATTTTTCTAAATGGTTTTATAAAAGAATAAGTTTTTGTAAAACAACCTCCTGGCTTCGAAGATTTCAAAAATCATGATCACGTATTCAAGCTTCGTAAGGCTCTCTACGGTCTCAAACAAGCACCTCATGCATGGTATGAGCGCCTTAGTTCCTTCTTACTTGAACATGGCTTTTCAAAAGGGAAGGTTGATTCTACTCTCTTTATAAACTCTTTGGATAAAAATATTTATTAGTGCAGATATATATGTAGATGACATAATTTTTGGATCAACTAATGAGATGCTATGTAACGAGTTTGCTAAGTGTATGCAGAGTAAATTCGAAATGAGCATGATGGGAGAACTAACATTCTTCCTCGGGCTACAAATCAAGCAAACTTCATAAGGAATATTTATCAATCAAGCAAAATATACAAAAGACTTGCTAACGAAATTTGACATGGATAACGTCAAACCTATCGGCATACCTATGACAACGTCTATAAAGCTTGAGATAAAAGTGGTACACCAACTAACACATGTAAGTATAGAGGTATGATTGGTAGTTTACTATACTTAACTGCTAGTCGACCTGACATTATGTTTTCTGTATTCTTATATGCATGATATTAGGCTTGTCCTAAAGAATCACATGTGAGTGCCATTAAGTGTATCCTGTGATACCTTAAAAGAACTCTAACGACTGGACTTTGGTATCCCAAAACCGATTCGTTTGACCTGATAGGTTATTCGAACGCGGATTTTGTCGGATGCAAAGTCGATCGTAGAAGTACCAATGGCATATGTCATTTTCTAGAAAAGTCATTAGTCTCCTGGTTTTTCCAAGAAACAAAATTTTGTTGTATAATCGACAATTGAGGCTGAATATATAATCGCAGGATGTTGTTGTGCTCAAATTTTTTTGATGAAGCAAACTTTGGAAGACTATCAGTTATCGTTTAACCACATCCCTATTACTGTGATAACACTAGCTCTATTAATCTCACGAAGAATCATGTATGTATTCTCGCACTAAACACAAAGAAAATAGACATCACTTCCTTAGAGACCATGTTTTACAAGGTGATATAAGTTTAGAATATGTTGACACTAAGCATCAACTAGCTGACATCTTCACTAAGCCCTTGGCTGAAGATTGTTTTAACTTCATACGAAGAGAATTAGGAATTTTTGATGTTGAAGTCATATAATTAAGTGTTAGTTAATTAAAATTTATAAATTCGTAGAAACTATTTTGGTTATAAGTCGAAAGGGTCCTTTTGACAAAATATATAAAAGTCTAAGCGACACGGTGTCAAGTGTCTTCGGACTACCGCTAGCTGGCATCCGGTCCCTACAGCTAACCCAAAATATTCTATACGGTTTATGTCTTTTGGTTCATTAATATAAATTATACTTCTTCAACACAAATATTTTTAAGTCATCTTTGCATTTATGTTAAAACCTTATCACAAACTTTCCAATTCTGCCCTGATTACCCATGGACCGAACTCGGACCGAACTCGATCTGGGTGAATCAGAATAGAAGCTGGACAGTCGGGTTCTCCTTTAATTAAATCCTCAAAATCCTCATCTTCTTCTCCAAGCCACTCGATATTCCACCGAAAACCCAACCCTAACTTCCTAGTTCTCCTTCCTCCATGCTTCTCAAGCTCCCAAAACTTGGAATCGGAGCTCTCTTGAAGTTCTCTTCAACTGTATACCATCAATTTTGGTATATTTTCACTCTTTCCATCCTTCTCAATTTCATATGGCTCCCAAAATTTCTACTTCTTCTAAAAAGAATAGAAAAGTTGATGAAGGTTCGTCCTCTACTTCTCACGACGCGACCTCCTTTTCACTATTCAGTTCCTCCAAACTGGATGGTGACTTCTTTGAAGATTTTATTTTATGTCATAAGATGCATCAAATGAATGGTTTAGTGATTTTTATCAAAGAAAGATTTGTCCGGGTTCTCCTATCAACTTCACATTATTTGTTGATCAAGTAAACATTTTTGAACACTTTGAGTTGCTAGATTTAGTTCAATCTAGTTTTCTAATATATTCAAATGTAATCCGCGTGTTATATTGCAATTTATCGGTCACTAAAGGTACGGTAAAATCAAAAGTTGGTAGAACTGACATTGATTTTGATGCTGGTGATTTGGCAATTATGCTAAACATTCCCAATGTTGGAGAAGCTTTAGTTAATATCACCTTGGTGTAATTTCTCGATGGAACAACTTTTGATTCATTTCGTGACTCGTTATGTGCACCAAACCCTCAACCTCAAGGCTCTCTTCGCCCTAAACACTTGAACAACTACTTATATGACCTTCATACAATGGTACTACCATTATTCCAAAGAATATTGCCACTAATGAGATTTCATATTTATACCTTTCTGCTATCTATCATCTCCATTTCCACGTCCTCTTCAGTTTGCCTAAGACTATCATCGCTGCTATGGAAAGGTGTTACAAGAAATCGATACGACTTCTCTATGCGATATATCTGCCTTACATATTTCAGTTCTTTGATGTTATACTTGAGGATTGTCCACATGATGGTGCTCCTGCTTTTCTTTATAAGCATCATCGTACTGCTCCTGCTCCTGTAGTTCAGGCTCCTCCTCCACCTCTAGTTGGCCCATCAGCTGCTGACACACATCATACTCATCCTCCTTGTGGTGTTACTCTTGAGTCCCTTCAGGCTCTAATATTGGATCAGTTTCGAGCTATGGAATTCTATACCACTCTTCAACTTCAGGCCATATGTCATACCCCAGTACTGAAATACGGGGACGGACGTCGGCCAGCTACACTGTATAAGGAATGAATACATTATACGACGATTACGGTTGTCAATCTTGTTGGGTATCCTAGCATGCAATCAATCTATGGCCTAAATCCGATCTCATATCCACAGGCAATAACAATAAAATCATAAGCAAGAGAGAATCATATGGAAAGTAGAAAATACTCATATGATAATCACTAAATCTACAGTACAAGATAATAATGTAGACGAGTATACCTTTCCACAGTTCCTAGCATGGTCTAAAACTGAAGCACATCCTTCAAGTCAAGTCTAGAAGATCCACATGGTCGGTCACTGGCAATCTGGGAATAATTCAGGGTTGGCAGGCCAACCGTAACAAGTACCAGAAAGGAAGGCTCAAGGACGGACGAAGAAAAATCGGCAGGATAAAATATAAAGCTGAACATATATGAATCGTAAATGAAGGTAAGAATCGTACGGTACCAACACACGATAACAATCCACAACTGATGTAGCTAAATAATCAACAATCATCACAAACTCCCTAACATCCAATAATACCAGCATCGACAACTGGAACTCGATGTCAGCCAGCTTTGCAAGCAACAAGCCAAATAATTTAGAAGAATAAGCGGCCACTCAATTGCCTACGACTTTCTATGTGGAGGTTGGTTTACCCCCAACAATACAAGTATAGGTACCCTCAGATCGTGTTGTCCCAGCAGGGCTAGTGGGGCCAAGTATAACAAGACAAGATGAGCACTAGTCCCTCGTAAGGCCACCGTGCGAGGAAAAAAAGTACATAGTACATAATAGTAGTCGGACATTACTATCCACTAGTGCGAACGGTAAAACATCCTTGGCGGCTAACCTGTAAATCATGACTAATATCTGTATTAAGGCTAGTATTGCACGATCTCGGGATTCTGTTCCCTCCTAATTCTTCTACCAGTTTAAGTTATCTAGATTATTCCTACAGTTATCCAGAATCACATGCCGTGGTCACATGATCATCCACCTAGATATCGTACCTCAGTATGGGAACGTTAAGTAAGAATCAACTTTAGTACCTATAGTCCCAGTTGTGGTTCATTCTCAGTGTTATGCAACAAGCAAGTAAGCAATCCTGACCACGCTAAGAATATAGTCCAACTACCAAGGTACCTGTGCATGTAATCATATCATATAGCTAGAATATCAAGATTGTACCGCAGTGCAATATAATCAAGAAGATAGCACCTTAAAGTGCCAATAGACAAGGAGCACCTCAGTACAAAATCAGGACCAGTACCACAAAGGGTAAACTGGACTTATATCACGGATACAAGTAGTTATGTTAGAAATAAGAACAAATCTGTCAGTCACATGAAATCATCTGCCCACATCGTGGCATGGATATCAGGTCAGGTACATGGTCGGGATCTCTACTATAATATCATCTCAAGCATGCATGGGAGCCTACAGCTCTAATCATCAAGTCGGTCTATCCACCAGATCAATCTATCAGTAGTCTTTCATATACATGGAATAAATATCATGCCAGGAAGGACGATCACCAAATACCAAGCTAATCACTGTAAATACTACTAGGCCCTCTGGCTCACAAGAATCTTCTGAATCAATGATCATAAGCTATCAAGAAATAAGCCTTATAGCTATCAAGATATAGAAATCAAAGCAGGTTTTGGTCGTTTGGGAAGTCGAGTAAAAATCATGCAAAGATGCCCTCTATATTCTCCTCATTACATGAAACACTCGCACAATCATCAAAATCTAGGAATCCAAATAGTCATATATGATCAGAATAAACGTCATCTAAAAAGAAATGGCAACATTATCTAAGAGTCCAGATAAGTCTAAAAAATCAATATCCCGGGAATCATATTCCATGTAGTACTCAATCCTCAGACATATCCAAGGTCACAATCTCGATACATAGGACAACTGTCAGCCCTATCTAGCTAGACAAGGATAACTCCTAGAATGAATGGTCAGGGGACAAGAATATATTAATTAATGCTACCGAAAAAAATGGCAAGGATTGCATGAACCGCTCTGGAGCAAATCCACAACCCTTAAACCAAACAAGGACCAGGATTGTAGATCGTCCCCCGAGTGGAACCGCGCTCCTCACGTTATCCGACGGACAAGACAGGTCAAGTAGCTAGACGACTAATCTAGTCATGAGTCTACCTAGCAGGTTCTGGAATCAGGTAAACTATACTACGATAAACGTGCATGCGTCTAGTTCAACAAACAAAGGAACGTAACTGCCCAAATCTTCGAACCAAATTTATGATTGGGAATTCTGGAAAAATTTGGCAGTCTTCTTTGTATTCTGGACGGGAGCTCCCAGCAAATTAAGGGCTAAATCCACTCGGCGCAACCCATCGCAGAATCGCAAACTGAGAACACTAAGCCCTGAATTCCAGCAGCACTACAATGCGTACTGGAAACCAAACCATAGCCGAGAACACTAAGTCTCGGCCTTCAATAGCGCTACGATGCATACTGGGCGCCAAGCCAATACATGCAACAAGAATCACCATACAGGACTCATCAAGACCTACAGTCATATCCAAGTCGCAATCACAGTCACAGAAATAGTTAGGCAAATGCGTCACCCGACCACGAGTCGGACACGGGGCACATGGGGACTATCCATACATGTGAGTCGTGCTCGTGTCCTCGAAGGTGTGGATGACCCGTCCGAGTTGTCCGATACGGCTTGACCCGGTGTCGAACCAAGCTATCCTAAGTTATCATCACGGCAGTTCTACTATTATGCAATACTACTCACAGTTATACATTTACAACTACAAATGAAATAAATATAATAAAATTCAGGAAAGGGGGCAAGAGTCGTCGATGAGCAAGAAATACTTGCCTAAAGGGCTCGGCTAGGTAAGCAAGTCTTCAGCGATCGATATCTAGGTAGTACGTCCATCGAGGTCCTCAGAACACAAAATAAACAATCAATAGAATAAAATAATAAAATATTGACAGGAAGCACAAGGATGGCCGAAGGCTATACCGTGTATGTTCCGTAAGCAGTACAAGAAACTAGCATAGAAAATGAGGCACACAAATCGATACGATCTCGTAAACAGAAATATGCACGTAAATTGAGACAAACACGAGAATTGAGATAACACGGATATAGAGATGAACGAGAAAGAGAACATACACGTAAACCAAAACATGCACGTAGATTGAGAAATCTGGAATATCAGGATGGTGCACCCATCAATACGACATGTAAATCAAAGCATACACGCAAATCGAGACGGTATAAAATACAAAGTAGCACGAAATTTGATACGACATGTAAATCGGTGCGTGCACGTGAATTAATACGGCATGGGTCACGAGGTAGGCACAAGGCCAAGGTACGAAAATCGAGATGATACGCAAAACGTGATAGTACGATGCCCGAGACAGTATGAGGCTCGAGGTGTCCTGCTACCCAAGGCATCACGTGTACCGAGGTATTACGAAAATCAAAATTGACACATACACCAAGGGGTACGCATCCTGAAGTGCACAGGGAACGAGGGTACACTGTCCGAAGGGCACGCATGCCAAGGGGGCTTGCTGCTCGAGCAGTATGGGGCCCAAGGGCATCCCGCCACTCAAGGCTGGCACGGCTAGCGAGGCTTGACGACTCGTCGGACAGAAAAGAAGAGGGAGAGGCAGAGGAGGAGCTCGTCGGCATGGCCAGATCGGGGTAGCTTACCGACGGAGGAGGGAGGACAGCAGCGGCAGGGACTGCAGCTCGCGACGACGGAGGCTACGGCGGCAAACCAAACGACGGCAAGAGATGACTGGGAGGGAGAAAAGAAAGTGGTGGTACTGGTAGTGGGCGCTGGAGATGGGGCCGGCGTCAGCTGCGGCGGCCATTGGGGTGAGAAGTGATGGTGGAAACGGTAGTGGCGGTCGCTGCTCTGGAAGAGGAAGGAGGCGATGGATGGAAGTGGTGGCGGTGGCTGCCGTGGCGAGGGCGACGGCCAGACGGGTCGTGATTCCCGACAAAGGAAGGCAGAAGCGCCATGCTGAGCCAGGAAAGGGGCAGAGGAGAAGTCAAAGACGGCGATGATGGCGACGGTAGTGCTGGCTGAAGTGGAGGGAAAGGAGGCCATGGTGGTGCCGGCTCTGTAGGAGCGTAAAAAGTACTTCAAAGACCAAGTCAAAGAAGTTGAGAACTTTACGCGATTCAAACTAAGTCAAATTCAGACTCTATGCGAGCTACTCTCTACGCATGCTATTCTCTACGCGAGAAGCTTTTACGCGAGAGTTATCCTCCACTTTTATGCCAGGGACAGACTGTCAGGCCACATTTAATGCGAGTGATTTGATTTGACGGATTGATTTTCTGCCAGCAGGACTGCACAGAAGCCGAGAGGATTAGATTTACACTAAACCTAATATTGTCGTTTAGTATGCAGATGGGCTACTTTACGCTCAATAAACTACTTCCTTTACGCATGATAGCTATTCAAGCTTTCTACGCTCAAGACTATTGTGTGCGTAAAGTTTACTTGAGCAAATTTTACGCTCAAGGCTATTTTTAGCCACTTTATGCTGGAAGTTTATTTTGAGCTATTTTTACCCCCAGTCTGCTACTTTACGCAGGGAGGGTATTTTGGGTCATTTTTACGCCCGAACTTTCCTGACTACATGAGAACGTGGTTTGTTTACGTCGTGGGTGACAGTTACTCGCGTAGAGACCTGATTTATATCGTGGGTGACAGTTACTCGCGTAGAGACCCAATTTTGTTGCTTTTTACGCACAAAAGGTCAAGTCTATAAATAGACTTATTTCACATAGACAAGATCAAGCGATCAATAGAGATACAGGAGAGGAGATTCTGAGAAAACTCATACTTTCAGAGTGATATTTCCAGAAGCATTTCTTCAACTTTTTCTCAAGAACAGGGTGAAGCAAAGTAAGAAAGCGTTCGACTGTGCCATCAATGTCGTTGCTCGATACCTTTCTGGTGACTTAGTTCTTCCAATTGTTCGTCTTCTTCAAGCAGTTTTCTTCATCATCATCGTATGGTCCAAGGAACAAAGTGATCGCTCTTAGATCAGACTTCTTTAGCAATACTTCCCAGAACAATTTGTACTTTATGTACTTTTTCTCGTTTTCTTTCAAAAGCCAATTTTTAGCCATTTTGTTAAGTGAAACAAAATGGCGACTCTGCTGGGGACGACCTTCTCCTCTGATGAGAAGGCAATTGCTCAATATGATTATGTGTCGGTCGGATCGACAAAGAAGACTCTGGTTGTGCACTTCGACCATACTGCCTACGAAGAAATGCTCCGAACTGGTGGTAGTACTCGCTGCTGCAATGTTCAAAAATTGCAGAAGACACAAAAATTGGATTCCTAAGACCAAACCATCCTCGGATCTCCCTGTTGTCTCTGAAGGCAAAGGAATCCTTCCTACTCCTGTTGTGGAGGCTCCCGTCTATGACGAGGCAGTCTCTACTTCAGTAATACGCCCTGGGCGTAAAAATCAGTCTCCCGTCTGTGATGCGGCAGAATTTCAAGTTTTACGCTCTGCGCGTAAAATCAAGTTTTATGCCCTGGACGTAAAAATTAGTCTTCCGTCTGTGACGTGGCAGACTCCCAAGTTTTACGCCCAGCGCGTAAAAATCAAACTTCACGCTCTGTGCGTAAGAATATGTCTCCCGTCTGTGACGTGGTAGAATCTAAAGCTTGACGCTCTGTGCGTAAAAATAAGTCTTCTGTCTGTGACGTGGTAGACACACAAGTTTTACGCTCTACGCGTAAAGGAAAATCTTCCATCTGTGACGTGGCAGATACTCATGCTTTGCGCTCTACGCGTAAAGGTAAATCTCCTGTCAGTGACAGCGTAGATAAAGTTCACAATGATGCCTTTGCATCTAAAGTAAATTTACCTACACGCATGCAGCATAAAAATATAGTTGGTAAAACTTCTGTTTTCAACCAACAGCCTTCTTACACTGCTTTACGCAAAATACCAAACCTTCAAATTATGCGTAATGTTGATGGAGTACTTTGTGCACAAAAATCTCAAGATTTACGCACACAACTCCAAGCGAGTAAAAATATACAGTTTGGTTCTGCTAATGCAGCCTGTAATCTTCTTTATATACAAGGGACTAAACGTTTCTCTACCCCAAATGTAATAAAGAAGACTACTCCTTCTTCTGATTTACGCGAGTTGCTTGTACAAAAGCGTAAAAATAGACAATCACCTGTGACACTCCTCCAAGAAAATTATCATTGTGAGTGTCACCAGATTGTAATCAAATGCTGTTGTTCGGCTTCGAAACGATCAGTTTTTGACCGATTAAGCTATAATAAGCTTCAGCAACAAGTTGATGATCAAGAGCATGAGTTGTCATATGCGTCATTCAACATGGATCTCATACCAATAGAGGACGACGTCCAAGACGCAACTCGTCTCAAACTCTTGGTCAACAACAGTTCAACAGACTTCTTGATTCCTTTGAAGGGGTATATCAGCATACCCGGTCAAGAAGTCAAAGATAGTTGCAGCCACCAGATTCAGAAGCTGGGGGTACCCAATCTCTTGAGTCAGATACTGATAGTGTCGATTCATACCTCTATACCAATCCCTCTGTATGTTCAAGGGAGGTTGAAACCTATGCTATTGGAGATGAACCGGAGACATCATCTGCTAATACAGAACAGCGTCTCTCCACCGTTGAGCAATAACTAAAGGACATGCTTACCATGATGTAAAGCATGTACCAAATAATAATGACTCAGCAAACTGCTCAGCCGACAGTAGTAACACCGGTGCAGGTAGCAGCACAAACTCAAGATAGTCAAGGGGTTCATATACCTTTGAATAATCAAAAGCCTGCTGTCAATCAAAATTCTGCATCTCCATATCCTGTCATTCCAGAAGATGTACCACCTCCAGTGGGGGTCATGGTACATCCAACAACTATTCAATCGAATGTGCTTTCTCAAACTAGTGAAGCTGTTCAAGCAGTGCATGAGCTAAAAGCACAGTTTAAAGTTTTAAAGCACAAGGATCAGCTCCAGAGGTTGGGGATTAAGCAATCTTATCTTTTTCATTGGAATGACGTATCCTTTCCTCCGAAAGTCAAGCCATAAACGATGGTATTATTTGATGGAAAGGCTTCTCCTAGTCAGTATAATCAATTACTTTGATATTATGACTGTGCATCTACAGAAGAATGATGCTCTTCTCACTCCAGTTTTCATCGGGTGTCTGACGGGTTCAGCCTACGATTGGTATCGCAGTCTACCCGACAATTGCATTTTATTTTTTGACGAATTTAAGCAATATTTCTTTCCCGTTTCTACGAGGGAGGCATGGACATGAACATGTCCTCCTTAATAGAGATCAAACAAAAGGAGAAGGAAGATACTCGGACGTTCATCGAACATTTTGACAGGCAACTTTGAAGATGCCTCCTGGTATGCCAGATTCAGCATTGATTGATACGTGTAAAATGAATCTGCAACCATCTATTGCTGTCTTTACGGGCTCCCAATTCACAGATTGGGACTCGTTCATTATAGCAGCAGTTTCAGCCGAGACCAATGGTAGGTTGGCTCGTGAACACGGGATGATCTTTGCCTCAGAGGACAAAGGAAAGAAAGGCTCTTCTGGTAATAATTCCTGCAATCGTAATGGGAAAGGGAAGAAAACCCTAGTGGTTAATCTTTCAAAACCTAAAATGACACCTAATAATCAGGAGTCTTCTAAGACAAAAGAAGAATACTCTTTCGATGACAGTGATATCCCAGGGATATTCCAATGTCTGGTAAAGAGTGGCAAACTCCAGATTCCAGAGCCGAAAAGACCTAATGAGGTAAATCTGACTGACAATCCCAAGTATTGTATCTATCACAGATACATAAATCATCCTACCAAGGCTTGTTATGTCTTGAAGAAGAAAATCCAGGAGCTGATAAATGCCAATGCCATCGCTTCAACCAACGATGAGCATATGGTCACAACCAATATGATTTTTCTTCAATTTGGAGGTTTTTCTCCACAACAAGTCCCAGATGGAATTATCCCAATTCCAAAGGCGATGATGAAGATTACGAATATCCTGTCTGCCAGAGAGCAAAAATAAAAGACTTTTGCCTCTTACACTGAAAAATGGTAAAATTATGTGGGTACATCCTGATCTAATACCTGAAATAGAGAATGAAGGTAAAACTTCAAAATCCAAGAAAGGTAAAAAAAGTCAAAACCTGTAATATAATTTCTCATGTTTTAATCCCAGACCATGATGATTTGGATCATTTATGGGTGGCATTACTTTGGAGGATAGACTGAGGGGTTTCAGTATATGTCCTCCAAGTTTGGCTCCTCCAACCAAACTTAAGCTTAATCATCGACAGTGGTTAGCTATGAATAGTATCCCTTATACAGGGCACAACAAGTCTTTGCTGCTTATGAGAAAGCTCATGTTGGGATTTTTCCTCTTGTCCCAAATCCTCCTTCTCCTGTGGCTACGGAGGTTTCTATTCCTCTTTCTCCAGTGGCTACAGAGGTTTCTATTCCTCCTTCTACAGAAGTCTCTATGTCTTCTTTTCCTGTGGTTACAGAGGTTTTGTCTCTTCTTCCTCTGTTAAACCATCTATGAAAGTCCACTTCCCATTCACTTGTACAGTCAACAATCAGTCATCTCATGAAAAAGATGGGCTACGACTTTCAAAAGGCAGAAGGTTTGAACTATGATAAAGGAATGTGACTTCTTTTACAAATTCAAAGACAAAAATCTACTGTTGGATTGGGTTCTGAGGTTCCTCATAAAAATCCTCACAAGAAGAAGACTAAGGGAAAGAAGACTAAATCCTGCAATATGGTACTTCATTCTCTGAGTCCGAAGAAGAAACCTTTGCTGGTACAAGATCTGGAAAAGTGTACCAAAGATTATGAGGGATCTTCCAAAGAAGCAGAGGATGTAGTTGAAACACTACCAGTTCAACCATCTCCTGTTACTGCTAAACCATCTGTGGTTGAGAAAGGGAAACAAAAAGCAGTACACTTTGACATCCCATTGAAATCTGCTTCAAATCCAGGGGTGGTGATGAAACCCTACAAGTTTGATATTCTAGCCAGTTAGCTAATACTCCGGCTAGACTTTCGATCTTTGAGCTACTTCGCCTTTCGAAAGAAAGTCGCGAAACTTTGAGTGAAGCTTTGCTACAAGCTGATTCATGCTTAGCTCAACTCAAGACTCCTGACAATATACTAGTATCTTGCCCACAATGTCATAGTATGATGGAAGCAATTCCTAATATCACCTTCACACAAGAAGATATGATGTTGAAGCTAATAAGCACGACAGGCCATTGTGCTACACTGGGTATATCGAATCCACTGAAATTGACAGGATTTACATTGATTCTGGGTCTTCTATTAGCATTATTCTTCAGAGTATGCTAAGACCTTTGAGGATTTCTACTAATTTGACTTACACTAGTACCATAATAGTTGGTTTCAACTCTGGCAAGAGTAAACCACTGGAGAAGATTCATCTAAAAATTCAACTTGGTGATCTTCGAACTATGGCGATATTTTATGTTATCAACTCAGATGTATCTTACAACATCCTTCTCGAAAGACCGTGGATACATGAGCATAACATTGTGCCTTCAACTCTCCACCAATGCTTCAAGTACGTGGATTCCAAGGGGTTATGAAGACTGAGTTTGCTGATATCAATCCTTTCAAGGATGTTGAAGCCTATTTTCTGACTCAATACTCTACAAACAAGAGCATATGAAGGAGATATAGATATGGCTGAAGATCGATCACCTGCTGAAGATCAGTCTGTCAATGAAGATCCTCCAGAAGAGCAACATTTGAAGATTAAAGTCAAAGGTCGAATCTAACCCCAACCGGTCAATGACCAACCTCTGATGATCAAGGTCAAAGGAAGAACTCGAGCTTCATGTGAGAAATCAGAGTATTCCTGCCAAGAGCCAAGTTCAATCTTTCATAATCAAAGTCAAGGGACTTACTTCTCGTACGAATGATCCAGCACCACCACTGATCATCAACCTTGGCAAGTCTATGCAGAAGACGGATGACAGTCTGTTAATGATCAATCCGAAGCGTAGCAGTCAAATTATAAATGATGTAAATATTGATCATTCTGTACTTTCTAATATCAATGAAGATTTTTTTGGAGTATATGGCTGTCAAATTTATTGAAAGAATGACTTTATCTTCTGAGGATCAAAGTCATCAATATAAAGATGACATAAATACAGAGGAAACTTTATACATTGACCATAAGAAAAATTCCTTTCCTCCTCATGTTGATGTTGGACCTTATGCTCAAAGGTTCCAACATTTTCTCCTATCTTCTTCCTGTAGCCTCATCATCACAAGCTTGTGTAACTTATAGACGTCACGAAGAATCTTATTTTGTGATTCCATCTGATAAGAAAAATAAGCGCCAAATTGTGTTTGGTCTGGCTAGAAATATCCTTGTTATTCAGACAGATGATCTTAGAGATAAAGATAAAGGAAGAATCCGAATTGATAAATATAGTCAACAATCTCTCAAGATTATCCAGAATATGGCATATGATTTGAAGACTATGCAAGGTCTCAATTAAGGAAAAGGTAGACGATTACCATTATGTGGTGATCTGTTTTACCAGAAAACTCGGCATGGGTTTGGATACGATCCGTCTCACATGTTTAATGAGGATATATAAGAAGAATTTTTTTCCAGTTCTTCACAATCCTCAGATTCGAAAGAAATCCAATTCATCGAATCAGATACACCCCACATGTACAAAAAAATATGGAAGATTGTTCTTTCAGTTTTTTATAATCCTTATATTCTGGAGGAGACTATTATGATGAATCTGAGTACGTATTCTCAGTCAACATGGTTTAAACTGATGGTGAATCTGAGCCATTTGAGAATGATCCTTGGGTACAGCAAATGGACACTCAATGGGAGCTTCGTTTTGAACAACGACAGCCACCTACAGAGGATGAGATTGTCCAGATTGATGTTAGAAACGGAACCACGTCCAAACCAATATTCATCAGTAAAAACCTCTCCGAAGATGAAAAGGAGAGTTGATACAACTGATTAAAGAATATATTGATATCTTTGCATGGAGTTATGAGGATATGCCGGGGATAGATCCTAAAGTTGCTACTCATAAACTCAATATTCTTCCTAATGCCAAGCCTGCAAAACAACAACAACGACATTTTCGACCAGACATGATGGATGCAATTGAAGCAGAAGTCAAAAAGCTGATCACATGTGGCTTTGTTCGTGAAGAACAACATCCAGACTGTGTTGCTAACATTGTACTTGTTATGAAGAAGAACAAAAAGTCCGAGTTTGCATAGATTTTTGGGATCTTAATTCAGCTTGTCCAAAGGACGAATTTCCACTTCCAATTACCGAAGTCATGATAGACAATACATGTGATTTTGAACGCATGTTTTCATGGACGGATTTTTAGGATACAATCAAATTAAGATGCATCCGGAAGATGAGAAGCATACTGCTTTTCGTACACCCCTTGGAGTCTACTGCTATACGGTTATGTCGTTTGGTCTGAAAAATGCCGGTGCCACGTAACAACGGGCTATGAGCAACATCTTTCGAGAACATCTACGGAAAAGTTGAATGTTATGTAGATGACATTGCGTCAAAAGTCAATTAAAAGATGATCACATTCAAGACTTAAAGACGGTATTTGAGTTGATGCGACAGCAACTGAAGATGAACCCTACTAAGTCTTTCTTAGGGGTTTCCAATGCAAATTTTTGGGATTTTCATCACTTCTCAGGGTATCCATGTTGATCCTGATAAAATTAAAGCAATTCTTGAAATGCGTC
Source organism: Iris pallida (assembly GCA_029216955.1). NCBI lineage: Eukaryota > Viridiplantae > Streptophyta > Magnoliopsida > Asparagales > Iridaceae > Iris > Iris pallida. The sequence continues at coordinate 21,759 of JANAVB010026611.1, forward strand.
CTCTACGCAATTTAAAAGAACTTCGCGGCTTCCAAGGTCGCATTTCTTATATCAGGATATATATCCTATCTTTCTGGGAGATGTCAACCTTTCTCCCGTCTATTAAAAAAACGTGTATCATTTTTCTCGGATGAAGCATGTCAGAAAGCCTTCAATGACATCAAGAAATACCTTACAAATTCACCTGTTCTGACCTCCAGTGGTAGGAAGACCATTTTTGCTATATACTCGAGCCTTGGATCATTCACTTGGTGCTCTTCTTGTACAAAAAAATGACAAAGGTCATAAACAGGCAATTTATTATCTTAGCCGAATGATGGTCGGAGTTGAACACAGATACACTCATATGGAAAAAATGTCTGGCCTTAGTTTTTGCTATTCAAAAGACACGACATTATGTGTCAGGACAGACTATTCATGTCAACTCCAGAATAAATTCTATTCGGGTATTGATGAGAAAACCAAGCATTCTTACTCCAGGTTAG
>JANAVB010026612.1:0-30253 GCA_029216955.1 Iris pallida
TTAATTATCTAATATGATATATTTATAACTAAATAGTCTATCTCAAGTGGTTAAGGTACGAGGTTTTTTTTTCTTGATTGTTTGAGTTCAAATCATAGGTTTGATAATTTTTATAATAATAATTAATTTTTTAATATTTTTTTTTGCACGCGTATTTGCATGTGCATATTACTAGTTATAATATAAGAAAACAAAGAACTAAATAGTAGTTATATCTTTATCCACTAAAAACAATTTTTTTTTAAACTTTTACTTTTTATACTTTTTTGGTGAAACAAACAAGGGAAAAAATAATTTTACCCTTATTTTTACTCTCCTTCAATTTTTTTTTTTCCATTAAATTTTTCTTTCCCTCACAAAAAAAAAAAAAAGAAAAAAAAAAAAAAAAATCCAAACACACCACAAAAGTCTATAGCAGGATCCAAGAAGTTGAATCGGACTTTGTGAATCCAAACCCGAATTGTTTCCCTCGGGTTGTGGATCGGCAGTCGGAGAACCGAACCCTTCATTTAGTAATTTATTCTTTCCTTTCCCCGCTTTTTTTCTACTCCAGATAAAAACAACATAAACTCCTAAAATTCTTCAAAAAAATAAGGAAAAAAATGGAGAATGATCGAGAACAGAAGAAGAACGGAGTCCCGGAAGAAGAGGATCGGCCGGTCCGAGTGTACGCCGATGGAATCTACGATCTCTTCCACTTCGGCCACGCCAGAGCCCTCGAGCAAGCCAAGAAGCTGTAACCCATCTGTGATTTCGATCGATTTTTTTATTTTTGTTTAATTTTCGATTATGTTGATTTGGACTGATTATTTCGTGCATTCTTTGATTTGGGTCGGTTTTAGATTTTCGATTGGTGTAGCAAGTTTGTAGCTTGATGACAAATTAGGAAATTAGGGTTTGTCAGTACATAATTAACCTCTTTTTTTTCATGAATGATTCACTAAATAATTGTTCAATATCATGCTCTATGAATATTTTGGGGTCAAGGTTGCAAGAAGTCCCACTTCGGCATATTCGTCATATGCGAAAGTATGCAAATTTTTTTTTTTTTTTTTTTTTGCTTGATATATACAATTTTGGATCTTGGTTGGTAGTGAGTGGTGAAGACTGAAGAATAACGAACTTTTGTTTGTATTACTTACCGCATCAGAAGTCAGCAGTAGTCTAAGGGGGTGTTCTTTTTTCTTTTTCTTTTTCTTTTTTTTTCTTTTTCCACTTACTAAGTGAGGGTCACTTATAAGTGTCACTTACTCCATTTCACTTATAAGTGCACTTATAAAGCCTGTTCTTCACCCATCCCCACCCCCACCCACCCCATTTGTAAGTGATTTTTTTTCCCACTTGTAAGTAATTTTGCTATTCTTTTTTTTGGCACTTATAAGCGCTATTTACCATTACGCCTTCTCATATAAAACATGGATAATAGATGACAATCCAAAATATACAGGCCAAATTATTGTACTACAAATACCAAAATGTTTAGTTCACACAAATACACATATAATTCGAAGTTCGTCTTACACAAAATTATAGTTTTAAAGCATTAAAATAATATCAATTTGGAAATATTTCATTCACTGTATCAGCAATTTGGTTTCGTAATCCAATCATATAATTTTAGGAAGGAAAATGGGAGAGGAAGGGGTGATTAGGTTTATATATAGGAAAACCAGTTTCTATTTCAATTTGGACAAGGGAAGGAATTGTTAAGTTTGTACAGGAGTATAATAGATTTTTCGGATGAAATAAGTACTTAAGCAATCCGGTAAGTGAAAAAAATCTCACATGAATTTGGAGTCATTTATAAGTGAAAAACACTTATAAGTGCGAAAAACGAGCGCACTTATTGGGACCGAATTCACTTATAAGTGAGGCCCCACACAAAATAAGTGAAACTCACTTAGAAGTGAAAAAAAGGAACACCCCTAACATTTATGACTTATATATATTGGCATTTTTGGGATTTCCCAAAACAGATTTATCATATTCTAACTGTGAGTACTCTTATTTGTTGTTCCACATCAGAAAGATGCAGTAGTAGAACGTGTGCAACTTATATATAGTGTTCTCGAGCCTAATGGAAAGCATCCTTTTTGCAACTTCCGAAATAACTTAACGAGTATTTCAAGATATGTGAGTGGTGTTTTGTTTTACTGTCCTCTGTTGTCTTAGATGCGTGTGTGTGTGTGTGTGTGTGTGTGGCTGTGTCCAAGCCTATGAGGTTGGTGGAATGTGCTGCATACCTCCCAAAGTGCCATCGTAATATCCATTTTTGATTTACGCAGTCCATCTTCCGACAAGTTTCTTCATTCAGAGATCGTATATTTTATTCATTCATGATATATTATATACTATGTTGCACGGATGCTCCCTGGTAAGGCTGCCCATATCCAAGGCTCCAAAGGTAACCCATAACATCGTCAAAAGTGATCTCGGCGATGTCCTTCATCATGCCAAACATAATTGAGATAGGAAGCATTCCTTTAACATTCAAGCAGTTCTAGAACCTCTTGGAACCTACTTACTATCCAAAACATGCTCAAATATAGATATTATTAAGATCTTATGTGCAAATATGTATATAGATATGATTTATGTGTATATATAATCGTATCCATGCCATATCCGTATCGAGTTTTTTTCCCCTTCTAAAACTTGCTACATTTGGAATTCATACTGTATTCATACCCGAATAAGTGTAATCCATATCGTGTCTATGCAAGGTTTATTTAGAACGAGATTGATGTGGAATGAGACAAGACTTAAAACAATTCATCAACGGCAACAACAAAGTGGTTATTTCAATGTGAATACTTTATCCTACAAGGTTACATTTAGGCCAGTCTCCTTTGTCAGGCACATCATATTCCTTTTAGTGTTCAATTCAGTCTCCTACTCCTACCAGCTCCTTCTACTTGATCCTAACTGCTGCATCTATTACCTTTCAGGTTCATGACCGAACATGTGGGAAGTTAGATACGGAAACATTCAGTTAAATAGAGTGTTTTACTTGTTGGCATTTTGTTTAGGAAAATTGGATTTTAATCAAACTTGTATCATCCTTTTTTACATACTAGAAGTGTTTCCACTTTGAGAAATCGTCTTATATTGACATCAATGCAAAATTAATTTGGCTTTTCTCATGATGTAGGTTTCCAAATACTTACTACTAGTGGGATGCTGCAATGACGAAGTGACACACAGGTATTAGGGCAAGACGGTTATGACTGAAGATGAGCGTTATGAATCTCTACGTCATTGCAAGTATGTTATAGGAATTTCATTTTTTGCATGTGCCGAGGTTTTTGTATTTATTAAATCAGATTTTTAATGCACAGGCCAAATTAGTAGGCATATCTAATAAATTAGTTTTTCTAATGTACATGCCAAATTGCTTCAGTTGTTGCATCTGAAATTGCTTTACCCCTATTCATTATGTTGCATTACCATCATGGGACTTTGTATTGTAACATCTGGTCTGATCAATATGGATTGCTGAAGATAGAAAGTAGCACACACGGTGCACATAATTCTTGTAATAAATGAATGATCATGTTGAAGTTATATAACTCTATACTATCTACGATTGGATAGAAACCATTCATTCAATTGGAATTGGCCATTGTAAAATTGCATTTTGTTTTATGCATGATGAGAAATATTCAGTCTTTGTGTCACGATTCGATCCCAAGATACTGGGTCCAATCGGATCATGGCCAACCTGCACCGTTGTGAGACGGCGGCAGTAAGCTGTATCAAGCAGTAGTAACTCAAGCACAACATTCTAAGCGGAAAATAAAACTTTATTTAAAACATTCAATTAAAAACTAGATGTCTATCTGAAACAACACACAAGCAGAAAAATGTGTTAAGTTATTACAACTTGTTCTTTTATTATAACATTAAAAGAAACTAAAACAGTAAGGTGCGGCTAGAACTCCTGGGCTCCCTGTCCGGGTTCAACTATACTAAGAAATCCAAGTCGGGTCCATAGTAAGAACTAAAAGCAAACTCCTCGTTATCGCAGTCACCTAAAAATGTTAGTCTCCAGTCAGGAGAGGGGAGCAAGAACATATATCCACATCCAGCATTTTAAATAATAATAAATAATGCAAGGGTAGTTTAAAAGCATTATTATATTTTCTAGATAATAATAAAGAACAAGCAGGACTATAAAATCTCAGGAGCTGCAATGATGCAATCTACAATGAGTCAGAGTAGAGTGATTTTGAGCGTATAGCAGATCTGTGACCGGCTGGTAGATTCAATGTGTATACTAACATTTTGCCCAAATGCTAGTATACGATACAACATCCCCGCCGATCGGCGAGGATGCTGGGGGGGGGGTCGGCCGGTCGGCGGGGTCGGTCGGTGCGGCGACGGAAACGCACCGAGGGGGTGTCGATGCGCTCGGGACGTCGCGGGATGCGTCGGGTGTGCTCCGATTTGGGAGGAGTGTGGAGGGAGATGGAAGGGGTTTGTGAAGGTGTTGAGGGAGAGATGTTCTGTGTGTTTCTGTGAGGGAGAGATGAGTTTCTGATGATATTACGTGAAGGGGAAGAGAGGGGTTACGTGGGGGTGAGTTCCGACTGAGAAAGTGGATCGGAGAATAGTGGGTTGAACGGGTAGTTTAAGTTAATTGGGTTAGCGAGTTCGGGTCGGATAAGGTATGGATCTAAACCAAACATTAATTAAATAACTTCAAGTTATGGTTTTACAACCTTCCCTCCTTAGAAAATTTCGTCCTCGAAATTTCAAAGATAAAGGCCGGGGTACATTCAAATCTCTAACAAGCAAGGGTATCCCTTAACAGCCTTGTGTCTAAAATGCTAACTGTCCCTTGGCTAATTTTTGAGGTAAACTATTTGATCAATCCAACTGCTCTCAATTAGCATTCTTTAAAAACTGATTACATCAAAGTCACAATCTTCACTTGTCACAGTAAATCTTTAGAATTTTTTTAAAGTTGATCCATGATCTATATTTGAGAATTTTCAATTCTTGAAATCAATTGACCAAATTATAATCACTAATCAAATTTTAATTTTTAACCATGCACCTATCAATCGTTCTCATCCAAACACATTAGCAAAAATATCACCAAATCTCAATCATTCTTACCATAACTAATATGGGTCTCCAATGTTTGGTAGAAATTGCAAACCCAATTGCTCCTTTCCAAAGTTACATGCCAATGGTCTTATCTCAATTCCTGACTGCTTATTCCTTCTCTAGGAGCTATCATTACATTGCTTGTGATATTCCTTCCATGGTTTCCGTCCCTTCTGGGTACAGTAGTCATCTAATCATAAAAGTTGATCCCCGTCAAGTGTTCCTTTATTTGATTTTTATATTCTCATGTTTATATATTATCCAAATTCACTTCCTCTATGGGAGAACCTTACCAAATCCTAGACTTTCCTCGCTAACTCTACCTACGTCTTCCTCTATCTTCCATAACTCTTCCTTTAATTATAAAATTCAAAATCTTGAAATACCTTGTTTGAATGAGGTTTAGGCACTAGTGAGTACTACTAACGGTTCTAACCCAAATAAGTCACAATCTAAGATATACCTCTATCTCAAGACTAACTTACTCAAGGTATTCTTCTACTTTTCACCCTTTAGCTAACTAATATTGATCCCAAAGATGCCCTTACTAGAAATGAGATAGGTAACAATCTATGTTTTCCCGCATATAGCTATCAACTATATACATATAGTCATCCACAAGATGCATATCAACTATTTAATATTAAAGCTATCCACAACTATCTATAGCTTCCTAAATATGTAACTATCAACAAAATATATGCAACGTACTAAAGTTGAACCAGGAAAGAGATTGGACCAATAGGTGTTGGAAAACAGTCCTAGAAAATAAAGTGGAATTCCTATATGAATCATATAGAAATGATTTCTGAAAATTTAAACTAGTCGCTGAGATTCCAAATAATCCAAAATTTAAACGAATCAAGACCACTCTGGTAAAGTTATCAATGGCGATAAGAGACCAAACATGATATATTTATAACAAGGATATAGTCTCAATAGTACCCGGAACCATACATATCCGAAGTCATTTTGCCTAGAGTTCTTGTCCCGCCAGTGTACATTTGACTGCAGTGAACCTTTGGTTCCATGACTCAAATAATGGTAAATCATCGAATCTTCTATCAACTTTATCCATTTTCTGGCTGAACAACATTGGAGACAAACATGATGCATTTAGGACAGTCTTAATAATATCCGAAAACCTATGAACACCTGAAATCACTTCAACCTAGAGTCTATGCCTCGCCAGTGCGCATCTGCTGCAGTAAACTCACAGTTTCCATAATTCAGATAAATGGCTGCAACGCATATGTGCGAAGCCATATTAGGCCACTGAATATTTTTTCAATTTTGTCCATGAGAATTTCAAAGTGATAGCTCAACAATTCAAAAGTTTTCCAATGACTAAAGAAAATTTAACAATAGAATGGAATCAATTCTCTGACCGTTCCGCTTCATGATACTCAGGATAATTAAGTTTAGAAGCTTTCTAGGCCTTGAATTGATCAAGAAGTTGCCTAGAGAGAGTAAGGTTTCAAGTTGACTGGAGGAAGTCAACAAATGAAAATATTCTCGATTTTTGGAATAACTTAGGAAATAATAATCAATATTGGAATTATTTTTGGAAAATAATTCATTTGGAAGATTCGTGAACTAGCTAAGTTGAACAATTCTCTTGGTAATAATTAACCTTGGGACTTTATGGTTCCAGAAGAATTTGGTTCGGGATTGGTTTCGAGAAAGTCGATTGGAAATAAGGTCAAGACAAATGGTTGGATACACTAGTCGTAGAAATACTTTGGGTAGATAAGAGTTATTAGGTTTGCTAAAGGATAGTTTGAAACTCTAAATAGTGAATGAATCTATATTCTAAATAAAGATAGAGAAGTAAGATTTGATCAAACTAATAGAGAATTGAAAATATGTTTGCTAAAGAAGGAGATTGAAAAATCTAATATTAATCCATAAATAGCGAAAGGGTATAGATCCTAAGGGATGCTAGAATCTGATAAAGATATGGAGGAAAATAACCCCCAAAAACCATGAGACATTAAAAGATGCATAAAATCTAGAAAATAATATAGGCAGTAAAATATACCATTATACAATCGGCTTAATCTGGATAAGATTTCTAGTTAATCAAAATCGAGTAAGTCCTCCGTCAACATTCTCTGGAATGGAAGAAAGATAAGTAACAAAAAGATAAGTTACAAGGCCTAAAGCATACAAGTAAAGCATCGGTCCTATGTTGTGACGAGTTCTCATACTCTAAATGATGTAATGTTCAAAAGTTCTAATATTCTAAGTGTTCTAATTGTTTCTAGGCTGTTTTCCTAACGTAATTCTTAAACCTAAGGTCAAATTACAGGACTGCATGTTTGTCTAGACTAAGTTGACTAGACCAAATTAGCAGAACCGACGACCTGCATGGGCCACCACTAAAAATATGTCACGACCCAATCCCAAAATACTGGTTCCAGTTGAATCATGTCCAGCCTGTACCGTTGTGAGACGGCGGCAGTAAGCTGTATCAAGCAGTAGTAACTCAAGCACAACATTCTAAGCTGCGAAAAATAAAACTTTTATTTAAAACATTCAATTAAAAACTAGATGTCTATCTGGAACAACACACAAGCAGAGAAAAGTGTTAAGTTATTGCAACTTGTTCTTTTATTACAACATTAAAAGAAACTAAAACAGTAAGGTGCGGCTAGAACTCCTAGAGAAAGCGATCGCCCCCTCTGCTAGGGTTTGCGATGCGTCTGTCACGACCCGCACCCTGTATAGGGGCACGAGAAGTGGGTACGTCCAGCCTACGCCGCAGAGTAGTTGTCGGCGGGGTAGGTAGTAAGCTGTCCTAGGTTGCTAACTAATCTCATGCAGTGTAAATAATGTACTTGTCCAGATGTCAGCTCCGAATGGAGGACAAGTAAAGGGTAGTTAGTCTCAATCACAGTCTAAAACACGACAGCAAAACGACAAGGATAACACAGAAGTTATACCTAAGGAATTAAAGACAACAAACAACTAACTACTAAAATAATACAACAATGTCTCAAACCAACTTAATACAAACTCAATAACGTAACTTTAATACAACAAGTCAAAACATGAAAGCTAAAGTGTCTACTACTAATCTCCTGAATCATCCTGAGAGTCGGGACCAAAGGTAGCTAATCCTTCGCCAGGTCCATGGTAGTAGGGCATGTGTCCTCAGGATTATCATCTGTAATATTTTCAACAGGTCCAATCAGGACAGGGAACGAGTACAACTCATCTAGAAAATCCAAGTAAATGACAAAGAACTATAAAGCAGTTATAGACAGTTTTATTGATGAGCATGACAGTTTTATACAGGTAATGATGGCATAGAGAACAGTAAGATGCAAGAAAAGAAAGGTAACTAAACAAGAGAAGAATCATGGCATGAAGACATAATAAAAGCTAACTGAACTAGAATAACATGTATGAGTCCAGACAGTACGATATAAGTCTAATGTAATCCCAGTGTGAGTCCAGTCCATATAATCCGATACCAGATGATTTTCGGTACAAGATGAGTCCAACAGTGATCAATGAATCCATGGTGAGTCCAACTATGATCTAACAGTGTGTGTTTAAATACACGAGGCCGACATGTAAACGGCTGTAGGTATCAGGCACATCTCTCACTGATCAGGCAAGAGATGGCTATGCTTCCGGTAGATTCCAGTAGGAGATTCCGGATTTGGGGTATGTCTACATGTCTTAATATTTCCCCGCCCAGCAAGTGAATCCAAAATCGACAAAAGAATCGAGATGAGTCCGGCCAATACATGATGATTCCAGAAAATGATTCCAATGACTCCAGTAATAGAGGCCAGCAAGTAAGGTATGTGTCGATACATGAATCCAGAAATCCACACGTTGATACAGAGAATCACATAGAACTAACTAGAACTGAAATACAGTAATTGACAAATAAATGAAAAAACTATCAGAGAATGTACTCGCTGATACTCTGAAAAGAGTAGTATAATATCAGATATCTGTACCAGGGTCACAATGTCCTAAAATAGAGTAATACAGTTATGATATGTCTAATATGAGGTAAAATGTAAGATACAATGCAATCTACATGATTTCTAAGCCAATCTAGGTCAAAGTCAAACTGGTCAACTCTTCAGTCAAACTAAGTCAAATTAAGTCATACTAGGTCACAAGAAGTTAAACTAAGTCATACAAGGTCAAACAAGGTTAAACAAGTCTAATCTAGGTTAAGTCAACTTGGTCAAACATTCTAGCCAAACTAGTCAAGATATCTAGGGTTTAGTCAACAATGGTCAGAATAGTCAATTACTAGTCAATATGGTCAAACTAGGTCAAAGTCTAGACCAACTAAGGTTTTGGTTAATCAAAGACTAGTCAACAAGGTAATTAGGTCAATGGCAACTATCTAAGTCAAACTCTATAAGGCTAACTCAAAACCAAAACATAGGCTAACATGTCTTAGGATACCTAAGATACTATACCATAAGTAAGGTATAACCCAATTATCTATACAAAGTATATCACACATAAATACATATATAATACCAACCTTAATCCTATAATCAGCTAATCCCATACTCCAACTCAAGTCATGACTCAACTCTAAGTATCTCACTTAACCCCATACATATCTTAATTGACATGTAACTATCCATATAACCCAAGTCACACAAATACCCTTATATACTTAGGGCACTCACATATAGGTCAAACTCAAACAGCTAGCTAATAGTCTAGGGTTTACTCAATCTTAGTCAACTAGTCCCTTCTATACCCATCCAAGTCCATTCTAGGTCAAGGTTGACCTATAGTTGACTTTGGTCAACAAGGGTCAACAAGGGGCAACTATCTAGTCAAACTAGGTCTATAGACCTAATGGTTAATTCTAACTTGCTACTAACCATAGGCTAGTAATCCTAGGGCACTAAGACATATATACATTACATATATACATAGGCCATAGGCTAAGACATCAAGTCTATAACATATATGTATACATATCTAATATATAGTCAACTATATATAATACCATAATCTATCTATATATATATATATATATATATATATATATATCCATATATAACATATATATATACTCTCATATATATACCAACTATATATAGATAACCAAATATATATATATAATACATATATAGATAGCTAACATATATACATATATATACATTTACATATCTATCCATATACCCATTCACATATATATAATACCCTATATATATAACATATATATATATATACCACTATATATACATAACATATATATTTATACACATATATAACATATATACATAATATAGGTAGAGAGAGAGTGGAAGGGAGTGAGAGTGTGAGGGTGTGAGGGTTAGGGTGATGGGGTGTATGTGGACTGTGAAAAAGGGGAGGGGGTCTATCTCAGAAATTCTGAGAAAGGGAACCCATAACACACACACATATATGCATATATACATATTTATATACACACACATCTACATATATACATACATATACACACTCACACACTTACATACACACACATACTTATATACATATATATAGTATATATATACACAAATATACGTATATACACATAAAAATCAATTTGAATCTCAAAATAAATACTGAATTTTAACCCAGGAAACACTGTTCACTCGAAATTAGGTAAACCTAAATTCGAACCAAAACTCGACTAAGGCTCGATACCAGTGGTTGGTAACACTAGCCCCTAGTGTCCCTTAGTGTCCTAAGTGCCTGACACGACACCACGATGCGACACGACGTGTCCAAGTGTCTAAAAACCCAATCGGGTAAATTCAGTCACTGTGCAGTGTCACAGCGTCGTGCAGAGATGCACACGCGTGTAGGACACGACACAAGTGTCTAGGAGTCTCGTGCTCGTGTCCCTAGGTTCGCCTAGGATCAGGCTAGGTGTCTAGGTTCCTGCACGGTGTCCACGTGTCCTCACGTGTCGACACGAGACCCGTATCAGTCGAGAAAACTCGACTGATGCACACTGTTTCAGACAGTGTCGTGCGTGTGTTCTAGTGTCTCGTGGACACGCACACGCCACGTGGGGCCACGTGGTCATGTCCATGTGTAGCCTACGTGTTAGGCTACACACTCGTGTCAACACGAGGTGTCCACGACTCGTGTCCGTGCGACACGAGTCGCGTGTCAGTGAGGAAAACGTGCGCGTGCAGTGCAGTGCGTGTCCAGTGCGAGTGAGTTTTCTTACTCGACACGACACGAGAAGTCATGAGACTTTGGGGGCATGTTCGCAGACATTGCCCCGTGTCCATGTCAAATTTTACGTGTCCTAGTGCTCTGTGCAGTGAGCACGAACAACGTGGTAGCAGGGCACTATTCGTGTGCATCGTGCAGTGAGTTCGTGTCCGTTTTGGACACGGACACGACTCGGATTCGTGCTCAGTAAGTTAGGGTTAGGGTTAGCAAGGTTAGGGCTACCTGAAAATGCAATTTGTTCTACATTTTACAGAAGTCAAAACCTTTGGGACAATTCATCAAACATGGTTTTATAACCTAGGATACGTGTCCGATACGGACACCAAACCAAACCTACTTCCTACCAAACTTGACCCACAGTTAGGGTATACCTATATGCATGCAATTATGAAGAGAAAACACAATATTAACTAGGTTTGAGTGTATTTACCTATGAGTGCAAAATCCTCAATAATAGGCCTATTTGAATGAAAACCTCCTTCAACTCCCAATGTCCAAAGCTTCACAAATCCTTGCTAGCAAGCCATAACTGGTATCCTCTAGTGTAGGGGGTTCCAATGCAAGAAACTAGGCTCAATTTGGAGTCAAAATGATTAAATGGTGAGGGTGTGAAGTTGTAGGAAAAACTAGGTTTTTAGGGTGTATGAAATGAGGCATGAATGAAGGGGGTGTGTGTTTATATGGAAGGGGGTATGGGTTGGCTGCCATGGGGGGGGGGGGGGGGTAGGGTAGATATTTAGGGTTCCTACCACCTTGCAAACTTAGCTTCTAAGTCTTGGACCAAGGGGATAGATATTTAGGTTTCTAAAATATCTAAAAAGTAACATATCTAGATATTTATCAAACCTAGATATTTCTAACATAAAACTAACATCTAACATTAGTCTTCTAGGTTAGTTGCTAACCTCTAGATTAGTGCTAAACTAGGTTAGAAGCTAACGTGACACTTAACAACTAATTAAATAATAATAAATTACATAAATCCAAATAAATTCTAATAAATTACCAAAATACCCTTTTGACTAAAAAGTGGTAATTTGATATCCTAATCACATGGTTAGGCTTACATGGTCATGGTTAGTCTCTAGGTTATGAATCTCTAGGGTTTACACTAGGGTTATACTAGTAAAATCACAAAGTCATAAGCCATGACTTAGAAAATAGTTTTAAACTATCTAAAAATCACCAAAATTCATAACATGACTAAATCACCATTATTTAATAATAAAAATAATAAATTTTCAAAATATCCCAATTTTAGAAAACTGGGTGTTACAGCGTCGACCGCACCTCCCCCCCGACCCCCTGATCCGCTCGCGGGGAAGGGGGCTCGTCGGCTGGGAGGATCGGGGGGGGGGGGGGCGGACGACCTCTCGTTCCGGGCGGTGGCCAGCACGGGACCCCCCTACGCGGGGGGGGGGGGGGGGGGTCGGGAGACGCCAGCGTGACCCCCCCCCAGGCGGGGGGGGGGGGTCGGGTGGAGGCGGCAGCAGCGGGGCTGGGCCCAGCAGTCCTAGTCGGGGCGGCGGGACCCCCCCCACGCGGGGGGGGGGGGCGGGTCGGGGCGGTGGCGGCGTGGCCCCTCCAGGCGGGGGGGGGTGGGGTTGGGTGGAGGCGGTGGCGGGACGCCCCCAGGCGGGGGGGGGGTCGGGGGGCGTGCGGAGGCAGGGGGACCCCCAAGGGCGGGAGGGGTCGGGTGGCACTTCCGGAGGAGAGGCTTCCGTATTCGAGTTCGGATCGGGGGGGATAACTCTGGGGAGGCTGGCTGGCAGACTGTGACGCGAAGACGGACGGGAGGACAGCGAGGGGCACAGTCCCAAGCTTCGGGAAGGGCGGGGCCAGGGAACCATGGGAATCGATCCTCGGTCGGCACAATGGATACCCGACGTCGTGGGGGAGGAATGGTGCGGTCTGTTACGGGTTGGAGGCCTAAGGCGACGGCGGCCGAGAAGGCTAAGGGTATTGCTACTGATACCGTCAAGACAGGCCAGGGTCCTGTAAACCCCCCGACCAGGATGCACACTGAGGAGCAGAGGCCTCGGTCATAGAAGGAGGTCTGTACGCCAGTGGCTGCGAAAAGCCCGATGTCGATGGAGTTTGTCCCACCGATGTCGGTTGGAGGAGGGTACAGGCGTATTTTTCCGCTGAAGAAATAGCGGTGGTCTCCGAATTCTGGAAGAACACTCTGGTACTGTATGTATTAGGAACAGAACAAGCCATTCTTTGGCCAAATTCGGGGTTATACGGAGCGTGTTTGGAGGCCTAAAGGTAGCATGGAATTCTTCTCTCGGGAGAACGGGTTCTATTATGTCAAATTTGGCTTAGCGGAAGATGTGTCCAGGATCCTACAAGGAGGGCCTTGGTCCTTTGATTGGAGACTCATTATACTAAAGGAGTGGACGCCGGAGCTGAGGTGTGAGAAGGAGGTGCTGAATGCTATTCCTATTTGGGTCAGATTCCCTGAATTTCCAGTAAAGTATTGGAGTATCCCGCTCCTCATGAGACTTGCCAGCCTTGTGGGGAAGCCGATCAAAGCAGATGAGGCCACTACCTTTCGCACCAGACTGATGTATGCCAGGGTCTTCGTGGAGATCAAAGCCGGTGCGGAGCTACCGAGTATGCTGTAGTATCAGGTACCATCAGGGGAGGTTCTGACACAGGCGGTGGAGTATGACTGGGTCCCCCCCATGTGCTCTTACTGTGAGTGCTTTGGGCACACTACTAGTGCGTGCAAATACAAGGGGAAGGAGTCTGCCAGGCCACAGGCAGCTCGGATGGAGACTCCTGGGAAGGAGACGGCCCCCAGTCACGTGCCTGGGGAGACGGAGCCAGACAGACATATGGAGGCGGACACAGGGATGGAGGTCGATAGGAGGCAGGAGTCAGGATCACCGCAGAGACAGGAGGGCACGCAGGGTGCACTGGTCCCGTTCAGGCCACAGAGGACCATCGTGACCAGGGGTATGAGCGCGGCTGGTAGTGGTCAGATGGTGATGGAGGCCTCCCCGGCGATCATGGTGTACAGCAGCAGGAAAAGACACGCTCCGGCAACACGGGAGGATATCCCTCTGGCGAGGGAAATGGATGACCAGACTGAAGACAATCCTGACTGGGCACTTACTCTTAGCAGGATTCAGGCCCATCTTGCTCCTTCCTCTATGGTAGACGCAGTCATTGATCAGGCGGATGAGACACTTCCCTCGAGTGTCGATCCAGACGAGTTCCAGGGGGACCCCTTATCTTTTATTTAGATGTCGGTCCTAGCATGGAACATTAGGGGGGTGTTCCATTGGACGATGGAAGGAGATTGGAGGGGTACTGAGGAGAGAGTCGTGTGACATTGCTATCTTGCTGGAGACGAAGATTAGAGGGGCCGCTATGCTCTCGCGAAGAACTCCGGCAAACTGGGATCACATTCACAACTTAGATCTTTGTGGTATGGCAAGGATCTGGGTTAGGTGGAACAAAGGTAGCTGGGAAGGGGTGCAGATCCATAAATCAGAACAACTCATCGGCGTTACTTTCGAGAACAAAGGTGGGTTCCGATTCATCCTGGGTGCTGTATTTGGGCACAATGACCGGAGACTCCGGGAGGATTTGTGGGAGGACATTGTGCACCTGGGTCTCATGGCGGACAACATGCATCTTCCTCTGCTCATCATGGGGGACTTCAATGCTATGCTGCTTCGTCAAGAGAAGGTGGGAGGTCGTCCTGTTCCGGACTCGATCTTATATGACTTCCAGAGGTGTCTGCTCAGGTCAGGGATGCGGGGGCTGGAGCGAGCGGGACACATCTGGACCTGGCACAACAAGGCTACTCATAATCGGATTGCTTGTCAGTTGGATCGGGCCTTGGACAACAGTGAGTGGTTCAGGTGCTTTCCGAACTCGGTGGCGGAAGGTCTGGCGGCGGGTACTAGCGACCATTCTCCTATTTGGGTTGGCCTCATTGAGAGACCCATTCTGCGGGCGAGGCCGTTACGGTACAACAACAGCTGGTATCTGTCGGCCGGATATGAGGAGGTGGTTATGTCACGCCCCAGTACCGAAATACGGAGACAGACTAAGCCAGCTACTCCATATGAGGTACGTAACGTCATACGACGATCGTGGTTGTCGAGAGACTAGGGGGTACATGCTACAATCAAGTCTCCTATGGTCCCACAGAGTTCTATGTCTCAATCAATCAAATCACATCAGCAAATAAATGAACATTAAAGATAAAGCAGTAAGGCGTCCCCGACGCTTCATCAAAATGATCATGAGAGACTAGCTTTATAATTTAGCTATCTCAGAGAGTCAGGAGTACAAAATTATACACAGCTGCAATCTGTTTAATTACAATTATGTACTGACACAAAATATCGAGTAATCCGGCTAACAGATGCCGGTGGCTAAACGCTGCAAAGGTATAAGCAGGAGTGGTGGAGAAGAAACCCACTCGAGTCCCCGAATCGCCATGCTCCTAGTATGCACCATGGATGTCAGGGAGGAAGATCGTGTCCTCAGGCTCTGCTACGGGATCTGGCCAAACAAAACCAGCGGGGTCAGCCCCGAATAGCAAGTACCGCCAAAGGGGCACAAGAGTTAAGATTAAAAACCCAGTTAAATAGAATGATTGATAATAGTAATACTTATGCTACCATTATAGGGTAACGCCACATCCTCGAACCTATATGGCACCCTTACAATCAAACAAGGACAAAAGGTGCCGCATGGAGTCGGGACGCGTCGTACTCTATAACTTTCGCATAAGTTAAAGGGTATAAACAATAAAATCTCCTGATCGTGACTTCGGTCGACAGCCTATCGTGGCACAATAACCAACCCAACAATCAAACAAGAACATGGGTTGGATCATGCACCATGATAGACCATGTTCCTCAGTCATTCACAGAAGTAGCACTTCATAACCAGAATAAGTCTTCCGTTCATAATTTCGGTCCACAGCCTGTCATAGTACGATAACCAACCCAACAATCAAACAAGAACATGGGTTGGATCACGTACCATGACAGTTCGCTTCCCTCAGTTATTCACAGAAGGTAATAGGATACAAGCAAGTCGTTTTCACGGCCAATCAAGTCTACGAGTTTCTAGTGGGACGAGGTTATCCTCGCATCATGTTATTTAGAAATCCTCAGATCGTATCTTTCCAGCAAGACTAGCCAACCCAGGGGTTCGCGTAGACAGGTATGATTGAGCACAGGTCCCTCGCAAGGCCACCTTGCTAAAACATATAATATATAGCAGGAATTAATCGGATACAGTCATCCACTCGTTGCAGATGACACAGTATCCGTGGAGACCAGCCGGCGCGTCAAGACAGTATCTCAAGGCGGCTGGTGTAACACGATCTCGGGATTTTGCCCTCCCCATGCATCTAGTATATTTAGTTGCCTAATTTAACCCTAGGTGAAATCTTGGACTTTCATACTGTGGCCTGCATGATTATCCTCCTAAAGTCGTACTTTAGTACGAGTACCCCAAAGAGGATCCATGTCAATCAGTATGTCAACATGTTCTACCCTCCTTAGTATAATGCATCATTGCAAATACGCCACGTGGAGTTACGAGTCATTTGTCGAGCATGAACAGGAACTGGGACATTCAGGTACATGTATCAGGTAGGAACACTTTGTTCTCCGGGGTCACATTAGTGCTCATATCATGCTCGGGACAAAAGGCGTAAGGATATAAAATGGGCATATAATATATATATAATAATAATAATATATATATAATAATAATAAGGTAACAAGATAGGGCACAAAAGTCCATGCGGCTCAAAGGGAGTGAGTCCATGCGGCTGGGTCAATACAGGTTCATGCGGCTGGGACTGCACGCTCATGCGGCTCAGGGAGCCCAAGGCGCATGCGGCTGGAAAGGCGGGTTCATGCGGACGAAGGGGTGTCGGCTTATGCGGCTGCGAAGGGAGCAATCGCCAGGCGGCCGGGGTCAATAGCTTATGCGGCTATGATCAGACGAAGTCCTATGCGGTTGAGCATGGGCAATACATATGCGGCTGGATGATGGATGGGCCTTATGCGGCCCAAAAACAGTAGCGCATATGCGGCTGGGTGCAAAAGAACTCATGCGGCTGAAAGCTAGCCGCATGAAGTCCATGCGATTCAAGATAACAGGGGCTCATGCGGCTGAGTCTGAACAAGGCTATGCGGCTCAATTACTTGCCGCATGAAGATTCATGCGGTCAAGTACTCAAGCAAGTCTTATGCGGCTAGGAAGAACTTTCCATGCGGCTGAGCTCGAACGAGTTTCATGCGGCTGGAAAGGCCATGCGGCCAGAGACTTGCCGCATGAGGATTCATGCGGTCAAGTACTGCTCTTCTTCTCCACTTGTCCGAGAAGAGGAGCCAAACAACCATGGCTTCCAAACTACACAAAACCTTCATCCGGAGCCCAAATCGGAACTTCCTTAGGTCAAAATGGGGTAGAACGAGATCCTCTACAACATGGAACCATCAAAACTAGGAAATAATAAGATTAAGTAGATCAAAACCCAAGAAATCCGAAAATAAAGTAACCTAGATCTACAAAAATCAAAGCTTCAAAATGGAAACTTCCAAGTTCTAAACTAGTATAGGTTGAGGAGAAGAACATGTTTTGGCAAATAGTTTTGTAAAAAATCATTGACAAAATTATGGATCCATCTCTTGAGCAAGTTGGTACTTGCCTTGGTTGATGGAGGAAATATTTGGTTGGTAGAGGAAATAAATGAGAGGAAGTAAATGAGAGGAGAGAGAATGAGATGAGTTATATATATAGATCTTGGACCCATGGGTTCATGATGAACCATTGGTGAACCAAGAATAGGCTACCCAAATGAGCCAAAACTGTAGGCCCAAATGCAGAAATAAATTAGGAAATAATATTTTGTCGAATATTTTTTGGGAATGCATGAAGAAAGACAGCATAATAAATATAGTATAAATACAAGGTAAATACAATTTGTCGGTATACGTATTAAAATACGTATTCCAGGATCAGGGAGTGACATCTCTACCCTTCTTAGAAAAATTCCGTCCTCGGAATTCCAGCCAAGACAGGATAGTGAAATCAGGGCAAGCAGGGTATAATCATATATAAGTTAACTATCATAGCAGTTATTATCATACATCACAAAGTGCAAAACAAGCAGGTGCAGATAAGCATGGAATCGTGTCAATAAGGTGCAAAAATATACCTTATTAGTCAAACAAATGCGGATACCGAGATCTGATCTCGTCCTCGCGCTCCCAGGTTGACTCTCCCGGAGAGTGATGGTTCCAAGAAACACGGACAAGGCTTATCGTCCGATTCTTGAGTACCTTCTCTCGCCGGTCTAAAATAGATACGGGTTGTTCCTCGTAAGTTAGGTCGGCACCAACGACTAACTCAGAATGATCGAGGACATGACTCGGATCCGGGACATACCCACGTAATTGGGACACATGAAACACATCATGTATGCCAGTTAACGAAGGCGGAAGGGCAAGTCGATAAGCCACATTGCCTACCCGAGCGAGAATCTTAAAAGGACCAACGTATCTTGGACTAAGCTTTCCTCGGGTTCCAAATCTGATGATACCCCGAGTAGGCGAAATCCGCAGAAACACTTGGTCGCCAACTCTGAACTCTAGAGGCCTACGATGCTGATCTGCCCAATGACGATGTCGGTCCTGTGCAACTCGAAGGCGCTCTCTGACCAACTTAACTATCTCCACAGTCTGCGTGATCATCTCTGGCCCCAACAACTTCCGTTCTCCGACGTCGTCCCATGCCAAAGGGGACCTGCACTTCCTTCCGTACAATGCTTCGAACGGGGCCATCTGAATGCTAGCCTGATAGCTGTTGTTATAGGAGAACTCCACTAGATGAAGGTGGTCCTCCCAAGATCCGCCAAAATCCAAGGTACACGCCCGTAGCATATCTTCTAACGTCTGAATGGTTCTTTCTGATTGCCCGTCAGTTTGTGGATGATAAGCAGTACTGAATCTTAACTTGGTTCCCAAACTTTGGTGTAAGCTCCGCCAAAAATGGGAAGTAAACCGCGTATCCCGATCTGATACTATACTAACTGGAACACCGTGCTGCCTTACTATCTGCTTCATGTACATTTCTGCTAACTGTTCAGTAGTCTGTCCGACTCGGAAGGGAAGGAAATGAGCGACCTTCGTGAGTCGATCTACTATTACCCAGACTGCATTCTTACCAGTCGGGGATCTAGGTAAACCGGTCACAAAGTCCATCGTGATGTGCTCCCATTTTCATTCTGGGATAGGAAGCGGCTGTAGCAACCCTGCTGGTCTCTGCTGCTCGGCTTTCACCTGCTGACATACCAGACACTTGGATACAAATCTCGCTATCTCTCTTTTCATGCCATTCCACCAAAAGAACTGCCTGATATCTCGATACATCTTCGTTCCTCCTGGATGAATGGAGTAAATAGAACTATGAGCTTCGGACATAACTTCTTGCCGAAGGTCTCCACTCGGTACACAGAGTATGTTTCCAAACCTGAGCGTACCATCCTCTTGAATCACTAACTCCTTCCTACGGCCTGATTCACACTCCGACCGCAACTTCTGAATCTGTGGATCTCCTGCTTGTGCTGCCTTATCCTCTCCACTAAGGTTGACTGAATCTGCATACTGGTCATTCTTCCTATATCCCTTGGCAAAACTACTTCGATTCCCATACTCTGAAGGTCTTCTAAAATATGCTTCTGCGAGGTCAGGATAAAGGCACTGTCTCTCCTACTCAGTGCATCTGCAACTATATTCGCCTTGCCTGGATGATACTGAAGATCTAAGTCAAAATCCTTCAGTAGTTCTAACCATCTTCTTTGCCTCATGTTCAAATCTCGCTGCGTGAACACGTATTTCAAACTCTTATGATCAGTATAGATCTCTACCCGATCCCCGTACAAATAATGCCTCCACAACTTGAGTGAAAACACCACAGCTGCTAACTCCAAATCGTGAGTCGGATAATTCTTCTCATGGTCTCGAAGCTGCCGAGACGCATATGCTATCACCTTTCCGTGCTGCATCAATACACATCCAAGACCCTTCCCAGATGCGTCACAATATACTGTAAAGCCTCCCGCTCCTACCGGAAGCGTCAAGATCGGGGCTGAGATCAACCTCTTCTTCAATTCTTCAAATGATGTCTGACAGCTAGCTGACCAAACAAACTCTACGTCCTTGTGCGTCAAACGCGTTAAGGGCGCAGAGATCCTGGCAAAGTCTGCCACGAACCTTCGGTAGTAACCAGCTAACCCTAAGAAACTTCGCACTTCTGCAACCGTTTCTCGGGACTGGCCAATGCTCCACGGCCTCAATCTTCTTCGGATCCACTGACACTTCTGCCCCAGAAATTACATGCCCCAGGAACGAAATGTGATCTAACCAGAATTCACACTTGTCGAGCTTCGCATAAAGTTGATGCTCCTTCAATGTCTGCAAGACAGTCCTAAGATGTTTCTCATGCTCCTCTTCACTGCTGGAATAGACAAGAATGTTATCTATGAACACCACCACAAATTTATCCAAATACGACAGAAAGATGCGGTTCATTAAATCCATGAATACTGCGGGGGCGTTGGTTAGTCCAAAGGGAATTACTAAAAACTCATAATGCCCGTATCTAGATCTGAATGCTGTCTTCGGTATGCCTTGCTCCCGGACTCTTACTTGATAGTATCCCGACCGAAGATCGATCTTGGAAAAGACACTGGCCTTGCTTAACTGGTCAAACAGGTCATCAATCCTTGGTAGCGGGTACTTATTCTTCACTGTTACTGCATTCAGCTTGCGGTAGTCGATGCACATCCTCGTCGACCCATCCTTCTTGGGAACTAGAATCACTGGCGTGGCCCAGGGCGATTTACTGTCTCGGATGAATCCCTTAGACTTCAACTCTTCCTCGTGTTGATACAACTTATCCTGTTCTGACGGCGACATTCTGTAAACTCTGTCTGCAATAGGCCTCGTTCCAGGGTTCAACTCAATGCTAAATTCTACCTATCTGACTGGGGGTATCCCTGGGAGCTCATCAGGGAAGACGTCGAGAAATCTTCGACCACTCTCGGAATCTGTCCTGGCTCTGACACTGCTGCTGAGATGACACATCCGGCCTGATTCTTCAAGGTTCGAGTAAGATGAACTGCTCCATCCCAGGAACGCTGAATATGACCCTACCTCCTCTACAATCAATTGTCGCATGACTGTCTCTCAACCAGTCCATGCCAAGAACGACATCAAAATTCTCCATAGGGAATTCAATCAATGATGCGGGCAGTAAATGCCCACACACCTCCACGGACATGAAAAGCGCGCTCTGCTAACTTCTACGAGCTCATTGCCGGTGAGTATATCCATCCTCTCCGGCAATGCCTCAAACTCTAATCCAATCCGTGTAGCATATTGTGCAGAGATGAATGAATGAGTAGCGCCTGAATCAAATAATGCTACAGCGGGAAATGAGGTGATGAAAATTTTACCTGCCACCACGTCACTAGACGCTAGAGCCTCTCCCAAGGTCAATGTGAGAGCCTGGCCCCGCGGAGCCCCTTGTTGCGGCCTTCCTCGACCATGCTGTTGCTGCCTCTGAGGGCCTTCGGCTTCCTGTGCCTGGCGGAACATCTGAGCCTGCGTTGGTAGACGCTGGGCTAGGGGCCTTACTGCTAATACTGGCCCTCCACTCGGGGTTGCCACCGGAGCTGGCAATGCTGGAAACTGCTGAGCTGGTCCTCCTGGCCTCTGCATCATAGGACAAGTAGAAATACGGTGGTCTGAACTACCACACCTCAAGCATAAGCCATTCGATGACCGGCACACCTCCCTCGTGTGCCCTGCCTTCCCACAGAATGTACAGCCCTGGGGTGCTCCCTGACGCTGTTGCTGGTTTCTCGGCTGCTGATGCCGAACTGGCGCTGTATTAGTTGACACGGCCGTCCTCCGCGGCGCTCCTGCATCATGAATACGTACACCGGGTGCTGGTGCCGATGTTCGCTGCATTGCTCCTCCTCCAACCTGGGAATGAGATCTCTTCTGACCTCCTGCCCTCGATGCCAACCTCTGCTGGGTAAGCTCATGCCTCCGGGCTGCCGTCAAGACAGCGTCAAACGTCTGGTAGTCGTGACCTTCCACAAGCTGTAATAGTTCCAAATGAAGTCCCTGCTGGAACCTCATAGCTTTCTCTGGCTCCGTTGCCACCATTGCTGGTGCGAAACGGCACAATCTGCAGAACTCTGCTGCATACCCATCTACGGTCTTGCCTGCTTGCTTGAGACTGATGAACTTCTGCTGGAGCTCATATCGAGCTACTACGCCAAAATACTTGGCCTTGAATCTGTCACTGAAGGTGGTCCACGAACAGGGCGTCTCATACCAACTTCTTCTGATGCCCACCAGTCGCGGGCAAGATCCTGAAGTACCAGTTTGACCTGATCAACCTTCTCATCATCTGGAACCTTGGCTGCCACAAGAATGGCTTCGATGTCTTGAATCCATGCATCCGCAGTGATGGCATCCTCCGTGCCATCAAAATACCTCGGGTTCAAGCGACGGAACCTTCCTGATGCTCCCGAGTCAACCCCGGCACTCCTCTCAAGAGCTAACTGAATCCCTTGGTTCAGCAACACGTTCTGCTCCTGCTGCCGAGTCTGTTGCTGTTGGTTAGTGACAAGAAACCCCGGATGATCTCCAGGAGTGCTACGGCATCTGGTACTGCCGTCGCTGCTGGTGCTGCAGGAGTTTCAATAACCTGCGGCTGCACTGCCTCTGGTTCCATTTCTGCTCGTGCCTGCACTGGAGAAGGTTCTCTCCCCTGTTGCTGCCCAGTCGAGCCATGCTCTTGCTGCTTCCTCATGGGCCTCTCCGCTACTGAGAATGAAGCACCCCTATAGAGAAGATATAAGATTATCAAGTCCGGACGAGGAAGATTTCGAGGATGCAAGTCAGGTTAGAGATCGAGGAAAGGACAGAGAATTCGAAACAGAATTTCAAGGGGAACAAGTTTTGATTGAGACTCCTAACAATTCGCAATACCCCACAAGTCTGAAAATCAGACCTGCATGTGCCACCACTAAAACCTTGTCACGCCCAGTACCGAAATACGGAGACAGACTAGGCCAGCTACTCCATATGAGGTACGTAACGTCATACGGCGATCGTGGCTGTCGAGAGACTAGGGGGTACATGCTACAATCAAGTCTCCTATGGTCCCACGGAGTTCTATGTCTCAATCAATCAAATCACATCAGCAAATAAATGAACATTAAAGATAAAGCAGTAAGGCGTCCTCGACGCTTCATCAAAATGATCATGAGAGACTAGCTTTATAATTTAGCTATCTCAGAGAGTCAGGAGTACAAAATTATACACAGCTGCAGTCTGTTTAATTACAATTATGTACTGACACAAATATCGAGTAATCCGGCTAACAGATGCCGGTGGCTAAATGCCGCAAAGGTATAAGCAGGAGTGGTGGAGAAGAAACCCACTCGAGTCCCCGAATCGCCATGCTCCTAGTATGCACCATGGATGTCAGGGAGGAAGATCGTGTCCTCAGGCTCTGCTACGGGATCTGGCCAAACAAAACCAGGGGGTCAGCCCCGAATAGCAAGTACCGCCAAAGGGGCACAAGAGTTAAGATTAAAAACCCAGTTAAATAGAATGATTGATAATAGTAATACTTATGCTACCATTATAGGGTAACGCCACATCCTCGAACCCATATGGCACCCTTACAACCAAACAAGGACAAAAGGTGCCGCATGGAGTCGGGACGCGTACTCTATAACTTTCGCATAAGTTAAAGGGTATAAACAATAAAATCTCCTGATCGTGACTTCGGTCGACAGCCTATCGTGGTACAATAACCAACCCAACAATCAAACAAGAACATGGGTTGGATCATGCACCATGATAGACCATGTTCCTCAGTCATTCACAGAAGTAGCACTTCATAACCAGAATAAGTCTTCCGTTCATAACTTCGGTCCACAGCCTGTCATAGTACGATAACCAACCCAACAATCAAACAAGAACATGGGTTGGATCACGTACCATGACAGTCCGCTTCCCTCAGTTATTCACAGAAGGTAATAGGATACAAGCAAGTCGTTTTCACGGCCAATCAAGTCTACGAGTTTCTAGTGGGACGAGGTTATCCTCGCATCATGTTATTTAGAAATCCTCAGATCGTATCTTTCCAGCAAGACTAGCCAACCCAGGGGTTCGCGTAGACAGGTATGATTGAGCACAGGTCCCTCGCAAGGCCACCTTGCTAAAACATATAATATATAGCAGGAATTAATCGGATACAGTCATCCACTCGTTGCAGATGACACAGTATCCGTGGAGACCAGCCGGCGCGTCAAGACAGTATCTCAAGGCGGCTGGTGTAACACGATCTCGGGATTTTGCCCTCCCCATGCATCTAGTATATTTAGTTGCCTAATTTAACCCTAGGTGAAATCTTGGACTTTCATACTGTGGCGTGCATGATTATCCTCCTAAAGTCGTACTTTAGTACGAGTACCCCAAAGAGGATCCATGTCAATCAGTATGTCAACATGTTCTACCCTCCTTAGTGTAATGCATCATTGCAAATACGCCACGTGGAGTTACGAGTCATTTGTCGAGCATGAACAGGAACTGGGACATTCAGGTACATGTATCAGGTAGGAACACTTTGTTCTCCGGGGTCACATTAGTGCTCATATCATGCTCGGGACAAAAGGCGTAAGGATATAAAATGGGCATATAATATATATAAATAATATAATATAATAATAATAAGGTAACAAGATAGGGCACAAAAGTCCATGCGGCTCAAAGGGAGTGAGTCCATGCGGCTGGGTCAATACAGGTTCATGCGGCTGGGACTGCACGCTCATGCGGCTCAGGGAGCCCAAGGCGCATGCGGCTGGAAAGGCGGGTTCATGCGGACGAAGGGGTGTCGGCTTATGCGGCTGCGAAGGGAGCAATCGCCAGGCGGCCGGGGTCAATAGCTTATGCGGCTATGATCAGACGAAGTCCTATGCGGCTGAGCATGGGCAATACATATGCGGCTGTATGATGGATGGGCCTTATGCGGCCCAAAAACAGTAGCGCATATGCGGCTGGGTGCAAAAGAACTCATGCGGCTGAAAGCTAGCCGCATGAAGTCCATGCGATTCAAGATAACAGGGGCTCATGCGGCTGAGTCTGAACAAGGCTATGCGGCTCAATTACTTGCCGCATGAAGATTCATGCGGTCAAGTACTCAAGCAAGTCTTATGCGGCTAGGAAGAACTTTCCATGCGGCTGAGCTCGAACGAGTCTCATGCGGCTGGAAAGGCCATGCGGCCAGAGACTTGCCGCATGAGGATTCATGCGGTCAAGTACTGCTCTTCTTCTCCACTTGTCCGAGAAGAGGAGCCAAACAACCATGGCTTCCAAACTACACAAAACCTTCATCCGGAGCCCAAATCGGAACTTCCTTAGGTCAAAATGGGGTAGAACGAGATCCCTTACAACATGGAACCATCAAAACTAGGAAATAATAAGATTAAGTAGATCAAAACCCATGAAATCCGAAAATAAAGTAAACCTAGATCTACAAAAATCAAAGCTTCAAAATGGAAACTTCCAAGTTCTAAACTAGTATAGGTTGAGGAGAAGAACATGTTTTGGCAAATAGTTTTGTAAGAAATCATTGACAAAATTATGGATCCATCTCTTGAGCAAGTTGGTACTTGCCTTGGTTGATGGAGGAAATATTTGGTTGGTGGAGGAAATAAATGAGAGGAAGTAAATGAGAGGAGAGAGAATGAGATGAGTTTATATATAGATCTTGGACCCATGGGTTCATGATGAACCATTGGTGAACCAAGAATAGGCTACCCAAATGAGCCAAAACTGTAGGCCCAAATGCAGAAAATAAATTAGGAAATAATATTTTGTCGAATATTTTTGGGAAATGCATGAAGGAAGACAGCATAATAAATATAGTATAAATACAAGGTAAATACAATTTGTCGGTATACGTATTAAAATACGTATTCCAGGATCGGGGAGTGACAGGTTACGGGAGAGATGCAGCACTTCCGGGAAGGCACGGCTCAGTTCCGCATGGTTCACAAACTCAAGCAGCTTAAGCGGGCTATCAGGGGGTGGGTGAAGACGAGACCGCGGACTTCCCTGACGGATAAGGAAGTTGAGCTTCGGGACACTCAGGTGGCCCTGCAAGCTGACATTCTGAACGGGGAGCTGGCGGCTAGGGAGAAGATCCTGATTGAGGAGGTCAGCATCATGAGACTTCAGGAGGAGATCAGTGCGGCACAGAGGGCTAAATGTACCTGGCTCAAAGATGGTGACCGCTGCACCAAATTCTTCTACGATGTGATCCGCACCCGACAGCAACGGAACAGCATCCCCAGACTTCTGACCGCGGAGGGACGGCTTGTAGGGGACCCGACGGAGATCCAGGAGGAGGCCATCAGATTTTACACTGACCTATATCAGCAGACGGACTCTAGCACGTTCCCAGCCCTTGTCACGAAGAGACTGGTGTCCCGCCATGGGAACAGTCTGCTTCTGGCACCTGTGAGAATGGAGGAGGTGGAAGACATTGTGATGAAGGCTAATCCCAACAAAGCCCCCGGGCCTGATGGCTTCTCTTCAGGGTTCTTTAAGCGACACTGGGGTGTGCTTAAGACCCATGTCCTGGCGGCGGTTCAGGAGTTCTTTGTGGAGGGCAGGCTTCTGAAGGAGATGAACCACACATTCTTGACGCTGGTTCCTAAGAAGGAGGGAGCGACCTCACTTACAGATTTTCGGCCCATTGCTTGCTGCAATTTTCTTTACAAGATTATCACTCATCTTATGTGCAGGCGTATGGAGGGGATTATGCAGGGATTGGTGTCCCAGAATCAAGCTGCGTTCATCAAGGGCCGGTCGATAGCGGAGCACAGCTTGCTTGCTCATGAGATGGTGAGGGAGTTCAGCAAACCTGGGAGGATGAAGGCTTGTGTGAAGCTTGACCTCCGGAAAGCTTATGATACGGTCAACCGGGACTTCCTGTGTCACTTGATGCTTGCCATGGGATTCGACGAGAGGTGGGTTGCGAGGGTGAGGGAGTGCATTTGCTCCCTACTTTCTCAGTCCTCATCCAGGGCAGCCGCATGGATACTTCAGGAGCAACAGGGGTTGAGGCATGGCGACCCCCTCTCCCCGTACCTATTTACCTTGGTGATGGAGTACTTCACATGCATGATGGATACGGCGGTACATAGCAAGAGGATCGTTCCCCTTTTTCGGTTGGTGAGTCCGGTCGTATCCCATTTGATATATGCTGATGACTTATTGGTGCTCCTTCAGCCTTCCATGCGGGGCATGAGAGCGCTCTCTGACATTATGGAGGAGTTCGGGCGACTTTCTGGGCTCCAGTTGAACGGGAGAAAAGCGGAGTCTACTTCAGCTCCCGGTGTACACAGCAGGAGGAGAGAGCCTTCGCCTTGGGAGTGGATAGAGGCGAGCTTCCAGTGAAATACCTGGGGGTTCCGCTGACGGCCAACTATGCCAGAGACTTGTCACAGCTTGGTGGACTTTGCTCAGAGGAGAGTGGAAGGCTGGCAAGCTGCAGGTATTTGGCGGTAGGATTGAGCTGGTGCGTTCGGTTATTGCGGGCATCACGATGTTCTGGCTCCAGTCTATCCAGATCCCTACGGCTACTATCCGAAAAGTGGAGGCCATCTGTGCTGACTTCATATGGAGGGGCGAGATGCATGCGATCTCCTGGGACCAACTCTGTCGGCCTCGGGAGGAAGGAGGTGTGGGGTTGCGACCTCTTCATGAGGTCAAGAAGGCAGCTTGTGTGAAGATGGCCTGGAGATTCATCAAGGGAGGATCGCTCTGGGCGAGATGGATGGCGAACAGATACCTGAGGAGGACTAACTTCTGGGCCTGCAGGATAGACAACAATTACTCGGTCACGTTTAAGGCCATTCTGAGATGTCGACCGGTGCTTCAGACCGCTATCTGCAGGAACATGAAGGATGGGTCGACTACCGACTCTGGCTAGACCCTTGGTTGGGTTCCAGATCCTTGCTCGAGCTTTTGGGAGGTTAGCTGGACAGAGAAGCGGGCAGGGGGCTCACATGCAGTAGGATCATCAGAGATGGAGTCTGGAGGCCAGAAGGATATCCATATACTGCCCAGCTTGCCGAGGAGATTCGCCTTATTACTATTGACGCTAGCCAGCATGAGGATTCCTGGAGCTGGACAGGCCCAGGTACGGGGGCGGATCAGGATTCTGCTTTCGTAGCTGCTACGATCTGGTTCGTACCCATCACGACCGGACTGAGGAGGCGGACTTCATTTGGGGCAAGGGGGTTGCACGTAAAATGCAACTATGTGCATACCGACTTCTTCGGGGTAGACTAATGACGAGGGACAGACTCCTAAGGTTTGGGATGCAGATACCGGATGCCAAATGTGTGCTATGTAATGGGGAGGATGAATCTATGGGGCATCTCTTCTTTGTATGCCCGGTGACCTGACACATTTGGACTGAGCAATGTGCACAGCTGAGAGGAGGAGTTGGGGTGGATCGAGACATCCGGAGCATTCTCAGCTGGATCTGAGATCACAGAGGCCGGGATCCGGGGTGGGCCAGAAGAGCCAGAGTGCGTCTCGCTGCGTCCGTTTGGCACATCTGGAAGGAGCGGAACAGACGTATCTTTGAGGGCTTGACTACCCCCTATTGGAATTCTACATAACATAGAATTCGATGTATCAGTAATGGCCCCATAATGTTATTATTTGGGGCATGGGAAGTTTTGATGTTGTACTGTAATACTTTTTCCGCTATATGCGAGGAATAAATTCACCCTTATTCCAAATATATATATATATATATATATATATATATATATAATATATATATATATATATATATATTTTGGAGTGGGGTTTTATGGGGAATCCAAAGATGGGGATTTAATATTTTGATGGGGGCCTCATAATGGTTGTGGATGAGCATTATTGAGAGTGGGATTTTTGGGGAATCCAAAGAAAATTCACATCCAGCAGTGGTTGGGATTTAATATTTTGATGGGGGCCTCAAAATTATTATTGTTCGTTTAAAATTGGGGGTCCAAGATTTTGAGGGGGAATACCTTAAATGAACCATGCCCTATGGGCACGGGTTATGACTAGTTCACCCTTATTCCAAAATATATATATATAGATATATATATTATATATATATATATATATATATATATATGGGAGCGGATCAAAGGCCCCGCCCGCGGAGCCCCGTCGAAGCCCCGCCCCCCTGCACCATCGGATCGCGCGGGGCCCGCGTGGGGCCCGCGCAAGCCCGCGCGATCCAACGGCTAAGGGGGGCGGGGCTTCGGCGGGGCTCCCGATCCGCTCCCTATATATATATATATATATAATATATATATATATATATTATATATATATATATATTATATATAAGAGAGAGAGAGAGAGAGAGAGAGAGAGAGAGAGAATAATTGTTGTATTTTTATTGATTGGCTACTCCACTACTTATAGGGAGTCTAGCTCCTCTTCATACTACATTTCTCCAATGTGGGACTAAATCCCTTATTAGTTCTCAACACTCCCCCTCAAGATGGGCGATAGATATTAATCATTCCCATCTTGTTACATAGCTTCGACAGACTTAATGAACTAAGACCCTTAGTCAAACAGTCTGCCACTTTTTTCTGAGCGAACATGATCAATCTTCAGTATCCCTTGTTCCAGCTTCTATTTGATGAAGAATCGATCGATCTCGATGTGCTTCGTTCTGTCGTGTTGAACTGGATTGTTAGCTATACTTATTGCAGCTTGACAATCGCTCAGAAGACGTAACGGTGCTCCCTTGTCCAGCTTCAACTCTGTCAGCA
>JANAVB010026613.1:0-30766 GCA_029216955.1 Iris pallida
CTAGTTTAGACTTGATTAGACCTAGTTGACCTAGTTTGACTTCTAGGGTTGACCAGAGTTGACCAAGAGTTGACTTGGGCCTAGATTGACCTAGATTCATGTAGAATGCATAGTAGAGTTTCATTTTATCATTTTAGACTTGTTGTGACTTGTACTGTTCTATAGGAGACAGACACCCCTCCTCGGACAGTATATTCTCTTCAGACACTCAGGCTATCAGGCGAGTACATTCTCTGACCGTTTCATACTTGTATGGATTTACATTCTTGCTCTAGATTACTGTACTTGATGCTGACACGACTGTTATCACGGATTGGTACTATATGGACCTCCTTTTGGGATGTTATCCCCTTGTATTCACTAGATACATATTGTGATGTACGTTTCACTTCCATATTGTATTTATTGAATACCCATATCCTTGTATACTCATTGTGCATATTGTACTCTCATTATCACATGAGCCCAGGGATAGACCATTGTACACTATTGTATAATATTGTACATCTATTGTATAACATTGTACACTATTGTATAAGATAACGTAACTGGAGAAGATCCTTGTGTATTGATTGGGGAGGGGCAGTAGAATTGGTTATGTACTCAAATCCTATTGTACAACATTGTATAACTATTGTATATGTCTATTGTACACCCACGTACAATGGAGTTACCATTGCATTTTCCTAGCCCGTTTACATAACCAGATTGTACTCTAAAATCACATGTTCCTTACAGTTCTTACTTATCATATTTAGATATTTCCTGTTATCAAATCTCTACTGTTTTTCATATATCTTCTTCTTTCAGCGTTTCATGTACTTTACTCTATTGCATGCTTTATATTTCCTAACTCGATATGAACTGCGTGAGATGTTTTGTGCTCGCTCCCGTCCTGACTGGACCTGTTGAAAATTTTACAGAGGATGAGGAGGAGGCCTGTATAGACACCTACTATGGGGCAGCTGTAGATGCCATGTGTGACCCAGATCTCCAGCCTGATCTACTAGTTTAGAGACTGAGGCTCCCTAGTCTAGGTTTTCTATTTTCTGTCATTTGAGATCTAGATTGTATATATTCTTTCTTTTCAGTACTAGAGTCTTGTATTGAGCTGGATATTCTGATTTGTTATGTCAGTAGACACTTAGACTCTTTCTCTCTGATTGTATCCTGTGGATCTTTATTCCAGTATCTATCTATCTTTATTTTTATCATTCTGCCTTAGATGTGATTGAGACTGTATATTGTTATGTCACCTCCATTCGGAGTGTTTATACTGTACAGGTACCTTTATATTGTTAGATGATTGACCTAGGACAGCGTTCTACCGCCGACACTGCGGCGTAGGCTGGGCGTCGTTACGTTCTCGTACCCTCACAGTGGGTGCGGGTCGTGACATTGAATACGAATGATCATGAAACCCTTTTCATTTTGAACCTTCTTGCAAAAGGTGACGAATTCTAATAATGTATCGTTCTTGCGTGCAAGAAAATACCCACGTGTATCTAGAGAAATCATCTACTATTACAAATGCATATAACTTACCACCTAGGCTAGCAATTCTACTAGGTCCAAATAAATCTATATGCAGCAATTGTAGAGGTCTAGTGGTACTTACAGCATTCTTTGGCTTAAAAGCGAATCGGAAAGCTTTGTTCTTTTCACATTCACTACATACCGTATCCTTCTTGAAAGAAATGTCTGATAAGCCTTGTACCAGCTTCTTTGTGGATAGTCTTGAAATTATGTCCTTGTTTGCATGACCGAGTCTCATGTGCCATAGTTGACTCTCATCACTTTTGGCCATCAAGCATCTACCTTCTTTGTTAGCATCTTCTAACAGATAGAAAACATATATACTATCTTCCCTGATACCTTCAAAGATAGTACTGCCAGTTGAGCTATCAACTATAGTACATTTATCTTTGACAAAGTTAATACCATAACCATGATCAGCTAAATGGCTTATGCTGAGCAGATTATATTTGAACTCGGTAACTAGACAGACATCTTTAATTACTGGATAGGGAGCCTTACCAATATTACCAATACTAATTATGTACCCTTTCAAATTATTACTGAAGGAGACGTATCCTTCTTTCTTCTCGCCAGTGTTGCGAATAATGAAGCATCACCGGTCATATGTTGTGAGTAACCACTGTCGAGGATCCATTTGCTTCTAGCATGTGAAGGGCGTTTCACCTACAAAAGAATTTGCAGATGAAAACTTTGGTACCCCGTTTCTTCTAGGGTCCTGGAATGTTAGTTTTTAGTATCCATGCACATATTTTCAATCAACAAGCTTTCTAACTCTACATAAGAAGAAATATGACCAATGGTGCCACAATAGTGACATCTAGCATGCTGAGTGTTGAAAGCAGAGTGCTGTGCATTATTGGTAGGTCTAGGTTTTCTAGTGTAAAAAAATGCATGTCTATTTGTCTTCTTGGGCAATGGTTTGGTTTGATTAGGTCTGACAGTATTGGATTTGACCATGTTCTGATGATTCGGTAAGTGACACGTGTTAGGGTAGCAAGCAGCAACTTTAGGCTGTTTTCCTATCCTAATTTCCAACTTTTTGGAGGTGTCATATAACAAGCTATATTTAGCAGTGAGTGCATCATTTCTAATAGTAGCTTGCTGGAGACTTTTCTTTTCTTTGATTAAGTCTTCCTCTAATTTGGTAATGGTCTTGTCCTTCTCTTCGGATAGTCTTTGGGTCTCGTGTAATAACAGTTTAACAAAAAAAGCTCACCTTCCTCACTAGAACAATTACTACTTCTAACCTCAGCTAGTAGGTCGGTAAGTCTTTTTATTTCACCTTTGTACTCTTTGAGTACCTTCTTAGAGTTCTGGTATTTACTACGTAGTCTTCTGTAATCCCCTAAGAGGTCAGTAAAGGCTTCTCCTAGTTGTTCAAGGTAAAATCATCATAAGTATCAAACAGGGGGTTAGTGGTTATCTGATCGTACACCATCAAGTATACATTTGCAGCATCATCTGATTGCTCGTCTTCTGAGTCACTAGCTTCACTTTCATTCCATATGCTTTTATTGGCATATCTTCGGGATGTAGACTTCTTCAGGTAGCCCTTGTCATATTTGTTGTTCTTTCTGGTTGATGATGATGCTGTTGGACAGTCCTTCTTCATATGTCATTTCTTCTTACAGTTAGCCATAGCAAATAGGATCTTCATCGTTGTTGTTTTTGTTGTTGTTGTCCTTTGTTCTTCTGTTGAATCTCATGAACTTCTTAAATTTTCTCACTATAAGAGCTTGATCTTCAGTGTCAGCGTCACTGTCGTCAGAATCGTCTTCTACATTTCTTCTATGTTGAGCCTTGAAAGTAATCGATTTCTTTGACTTCTCCTTTGGTGTAGCATCTTCAAAGTCTTGAAGTTCCAGCTCGTGAGTGAGTATCTTACCCATGATTGTTTCAAGAGACATTGTTGAGAGGTCGTTCCCTTCAATAATTGCTGTAGCCTTTGGAATCCAATTCTTTGTGAGAGCTCGCAGCAGTTTACGAATCTTCTCATGGTTACTGTAATCCTTGCCTAATGATGACAGAGGATTTACAATATTCAGGAATCTTGTAAACATCTGGGTGATAGATTCATTTGGCTTCATCTTGAACGCCTCATACTCCTGAGTAAGTTTGCTGATCTTTGACTCTTTGACTTGTATTGTACCTTCATGGGTTACTTCAAAAAGTTTTCACACTTTATTTGATGTTGTGCAAGTAGACACCCTGTTAAATTTAGTCCTGTCTAAGGCACAAAATAAAGCGTTAATAACACGTACGTCAAGACTGGCCTTTTTCTTTTCCTCGTTAGTATACTTATTATGCGGTTTTTCAACCAAAACATCTTCAATAAGAATACGAGAAGGCTTTTTGTAGCCATCAACAACTATAGACCATAAGTCAAAGTCTAGAGATTTCAAGAAGAAACTCATCCGTGCTTTCTAATAGGTATAATTTGTACCGTCAAACAGAGGAGGTCTGTTTGTGGCTTGGCCTTCACTTGTGAACTTAACAGTTTCCATGTGTTGTGCTGTGATCTATGTAACAGTTAAGAATAGTAAAATTATAACTGCAATGTTACCTTGCTTTACCTGTATAACCTCCTCTGATACCAATTATAGGAACGAATTTGTAAAGCACAATACTCTAGAGGGGGTGAATAGAGTAGGCAGCGGAATATAGCTAATTTAAAAAGTTAGCATCAAGATCACAGAGAAATCTATATATCACAAGTAAATAACTGTAAAAAGTAGAGATTAGAAAGCAAACGCAAAGATGATGATGTATACTAATTTTTCTCTTGTGAGGACTAGTCCAGTCGGAAGAACTCTAGCTTCCAGTTGAATCCACTATTGGAAAATACTGCAAGTTTTCATACGAAGTCCTTACAACTTCTACAAACGCGAGCTTTGATGTACTCGATCAACTTAAATTGTGAAGAGTCTTTCTTCAATCAAGTCTTTGATTACAATTGCTCTGAAGCTTCTGGACCGTACCGCACTAGCAAATCGACTAGAGGATTATAACTAGCCTGGGATTTGAAAATTAAAGCTTAGAACTCTTTGGAATAGAACAATAGGCTTTAGAGAGAAGAGATGAAAGTGAGTGAATGAGTGAATTAAAATGATCGAAATTCTTCTCTATTTATAGTTCTTCCCAAGGCAAAACTCTGGCAGAATTCGGGCAGAATTCATACAGAACTCTATGAGAAAATCTCGTTGGGATCCGTAACTACCGGGAGACCAAGTTTTCAAACGTTCGAAAATTAAATGGTCACTAACCGAAATCTGGCCGAACTCTGGCCGAGTTCTGTCAGGGTTTAGTCAATGTTTTTGCAAATAGATTTTTGGTCTTTTTGAAATTCTTTTAAGCAGTTAGGAGCTTTTTGTAAATGGGGGACTATTTTTCAAAACATGGAATATTTTGAAAACATTTTTAGGATAGCCTATTTGCCAGTACGACTCGGTGTACACTATATTTCTAGACTCAATAAAAGTAAAAGTTACATTGCATAAAGAAAATACAGACTCGAGTGGCAAACACAGCTGCGATCTTTGAACAGGTCGGATAGCTATTCTCTGGCAGTGTGCAAGAGTCCAAAACATCTTTAAATAGCCCTTATATCGAGACAGAGTTTGATCAATTATTAAAATCTGGTTTGACCATGACCAATGGGCCAACATGTTGTCCACTCGTTCCATTTATTGCTTTGTGAAACACTGCTTCCATCTTTGTAAGGTTGACCATGACCATATCTTTCATAAATGTTTTTCATGACCTCTTCTACATCTTCTACCACGACCTCTGTTAATTCTAAAATTGTTGGCATTTGCCTCAAGAATTGCCAGTGACCAGTTGGTCTAGAGTTGTGGTTTTTCATAAGAACGTTGCTATTTGTCTTTGCTATAAGGAGATAGTCACCAGTTCAATGTATTTTATGAAATTTCTTTCACGGTATACAAAAGCACATTACTTGCATGAAAAATGAGCAAATTTTCTTAATCATTTGAGTCTCTGTTACTTTTTTCGCACAATCTAAGGCAAGAAATAATATTAAACATAGGATAATTATATTCTTTAATAATTTATAATCATGGTATCTTAGATTCAACCATTCACTTTGAGCAGTTAGAAGGATTACCATCCTTTGGTAGTCAAAACTATCTTTTAGAGATGTCCACAAATTCAATGGATCTTTCTCACTTAAATTTCTGTCTTTAGATCATCATGGATATGATATTGTAGGAAAATCAAAGCCTTGGCCTTGGCTTCAAAAGATTCTTTATTTTTTTCTTTTAATAGTACCATCAAGCTTGTTGGGCTGCAATTGTAACTTTGTATCCAATTGCCATGATATGTAATTGTCTCTGCTCACATCAAGAGCTTTGAATTCAAGCTTTGCAAGACTTGACATCTATATGACAAAAAATAAATATATTAGATGTAAATTAATTTAAATTATAAAATTGATAAGCACTTTCGTGATTATAAAACTTCACATATGCCACAATGTGATGAAACGCTATCAAATAATATATATTCATGTGTATCACATATATAACAATGTGATAAAATACAATAAAAGAATAGTATTATGTCTTGTGTATTACATATACATCAATATGATTATTATATAATAATATTTTGGGAACTTTTTCATAATTTCATTCACATATACAACAATGTAAAGTAGTACCTTGTCACTACCAAAATATGTGGCTTTAGCGACGGCCAGATCCGTCGTCCATCCGTCGCTAATCCGTATTAGCGACGCATCACTGACGGATATTGGTCAAAAAAATCTGTCGGCAATCAGCTCTTCGCTAATATAGATCCGTCTCTAGGTAGTCTTCAAGCGACGGAATAGCAACGGCTTTCTGTCGTCACTATTCGTTGCATTAGCGACGACTTGCCGACGGTCTATCGTCGAATTCAAGTATTAAGTATTGAATTGTATAGACGCTTAGCGACGGATAGTCCGTCGGTAAACCGTCGTAACAGTGTATCAGAGGGTATCGTTCCGTCACTATTCAGTCGAACGCCGTCGCTAACAAAGGACGGATTAGCGACGGATCCCTGACGGATAATCCGTCGACCTTATTCTGGAAATGCTTGACATTTCTAGAATCCTGGCGACAGATTTGTCATCGCGACTCCGTCGCGCATCCGTCGACATGAAGACGGATTAGTGGCGGATAATCCGTCGCCATGGTTCTGGAAATGTTAAGCATTTTCAGAATCATGGCGACGGATATTCCGACGCGAATCCGTCAAACATGGTATTTCTAGAACCATGGCGACGGATATTCTGACGCGAATCCGTCGAACATGGTATTTCTAGAACCATAGCACAGCAGCCGACGGACCGGCACCAGTAGCAGACGGACTGGCACCAGCAGCAGACGGATCGGCATCAGCAGACGGAGGCAGAAAGTACGTGGCAATTTGCTCCCGCAAGGACGACACCGCCTCGTGCAGCTGCGTAAGCTGCGACCTCACATCATCGTCTGCCGAGGCCACGGGAGGAGGCAGTATCGGTGGAAATCTCTGAGTCGTCGTGTGCAACGGGCCTAGGGAGCCGACTCCGTACAGGTGCCTTTCTTAAAGCCGCCGACGGTATCTACGAACAAGTCGTTGCGAGCGGCCAAAGAAGAGAGCGTCCGGCGGGCATCGTTTCACCGACATCCTCGGTATCAGTTACCTGAGCCAGAGTAAGGGCCTCACGATACGCAGCCTATCAAATGAATGTGTTATTATTATAAGATTTACCTAAGTTGTAATCTAAATCCTATGTTTCGCTAAGTTAAGTGTGAATCCTAAGTTTACCTAAGTTATAGTCCGAATACT
Source organism: Iris pallida (assembly GCA_029216955.1). NCBI lineage: Eukaryota > Viridiplantae > Streptophyta > Magnoliopsida > Asparagales > Iridaceae > Iris > Iris pallida. The sequence continues at coordinate 7,369 of JANAVB010026613.1, forward strand.
TTTAACTCTAACGTAAATCTCATAAACATAAGTACTTACATCAGTCTCCTTGGCCCTCTCGTCGACGAAGCTCATGTCCTTCCACCCCTTGTGCGTATGCTGGAACACGTCGTGCATGGTGACCGATTCTGACGCCCTTTCCTCCTTTACCGCCCGTTGGGTCTGCATACGAAATTTCTGTAGAATTTAATTAACTTCGTATATTAATAATACCTAATTTGATAGTGAAATAAATTTGCGGTATCTCACCAGATCTGCAAGCGCCGCTGCGTGGGGCCTTGATCCCCCCGTATGAAGCCCCGCGGCCCGTCGGTTCGCCTTCGCCTTCTCCGATTTCTCCTTGTACGCAGGAGTATTCATCATATCTAAGAGGTCCTCATAATTTTCCTGCCGGATCTAATTCGTCCTCGTCTGCCCCATTTTCAGGTCATGAATCATATCCCGTATCTTCTTCGAGGCAGCGCTTCTGTAGGTCCTGCGGATCGCATCCTCGCGATGGGGGTGCACCAGAACGTCGTCTAACATACAAATTCAATTATCACATAATTAAAAAAAATGGTTGATTAAAGAGTAACTAATAATTAACCATAAGATATAGATATATACCCTTAACTCGTCGAGCTAGACGTACTTCAAGTTTGGGGGCACTGACGAAAAGTTGAGGTAGGGACCATGGAAGTTAGCCCTGATAATTTCTCCAAGAGCCCTGGCAATATTAAACAAAAAAAATCTACAAAGAAGCAACGACTGAATTATTAACTTGAATAAATGAAAGAAATTTAATAAATTATCTTAAATTTACTTACGAGCTCCCCGCGGGCCATAGCTCTCGTCGGAACTCGCCTCTCGGCCTCTCTGGTGCCGTCAGAGGATCCGCGGGTCCGCGCATGTACTCCCCAGTAACCGGATGGAACCAAGTATGGGGGTACTCCGGGGCCCACTGTACAGTAATTGGTGGATCTATTGGTGGATCCGCTGATGGGTCCGATAGCGGAACGGATCCGCTAGCAGATCTGGACTCATGCCTCGATGAAGTTATCGATCGACGGCGGGATGCGTCTGTGCCCGGGGTATTCTTCGGGTCGGGCTCGCTGGATGGGGTCACATCCCGGGAAGATTGAATGCGACCACGACCACCAGCACCACCACGACCATGACCACCACCACCACCACCACCACCACCAGCAGCACGACCACGGCCAACCATCATGACCTGTAAATAGAACACAAACATAATTAACAATATAAAAGTGTAAATGGATATAAAATTCTAAACTAAAATATACATACCACCAGCAGGGAAACGAGTGCCGCCGTGACGAAAAAGACTAGGAGTGCCATCTACAAAAAAAAATCATACAATAAGTAAATGATCGAACGAAAAAAACATGAATTCACGTAATTGCTTTTATGAGGTCAAACTTAATTCATGTAATTGGAAGTATTTTTAATATACAATAATATTTAACCTAATCATCGACATCATCTTCGTTCTCATCCTCGGACTCATCTTCATCATCATCCTCATCCTCATCGTCGATTTCATCTGTATCCTCATCCCCATCAAATTCGTCTTTTCTTCTTCTTCTTCTTCTTTGTCTTCTTCTTCTTCTTCTTCTTCTTCTTCTTCTTCTTCTTCTGCCTCAATATTTGGGATAAGACGCCTCTTTCTTCCCTGGTTGACAGCTAAGTCTTGTGTATCAACCTCTTTCTCCCCTCTATTTTTCTCAATAATATCTTCAACATCCATTGTATCCGACTATTGTCCCAAGTATTAGGACTTTTCGATCTGGTCCTCTTGGTATGCTGGATCTCCAACGTTGAATGTATTTCTAGATTTAATCTTGCATACTGCCCACCAGTCAAATTGATCTCTACGATGCCTTGGGTAGTTTGTATAGTAGACTTGAACAGCCTGACTTGCTATCGCAAATGTATCGGACCCTCTATACCTCCTGCGATGATTTATATCGACAAATCTAAATTGTTTATCGATTCTCTAACCGATATTTGGTGTCGTATTGAACCACTCACATTTGAACATCACAATATGCATATCATATGGGCCAGTATATTATAAATCTACAATATCCCGAAGCACTCCATAATAGTCAAAGTTCGGCTTGTCGTCATAGATGGTACCGCTTATGCAAACACCGAAATCCTTGGTACTGATGCCGTCATTGATAAATTTGACATTTATAGCATTCTGAGTTGCCTTAAACCTGAAGCCATTAACGACATATCTGGCTAAGTCTTTGTTTGCTTCTTCGGTCCCAATGCCAGATAACAAACCCTCTTATTAGTGAGTGTTGTTTCAGGCAATAAAACCTGTAAACAAATATTTATAATTTAAATGTTTTAGATTTTATATTTATAATCTCAGTTACTTACGTATTTTATAAGAATATATAAATCAACCTCAGTTATAATCTCAGTTACTTATGTATTTGCGAAACCATGACGGAAATGTACAATCAACCTTTCTTTGAAGTCCCTCATCGGTAATATCGGATGTCCTTATTTTGACTTCATCTCTAAATACACTGTTAGAGAGAATAAGAATATAAGTGTAGTCACTAACTTCATCAAATTAGAGATTATAACGAGTGCAAGTGTACTGACTTACTTCTCCAAATCTCTCACTTCTTGTATGTCATAGTTTAACAAGACATATCGGTGAGCGGCATCATACTCGTCGTCAGTCAACCTCCATTTTTTACTAGCCCCAACAGGCTTGCTCCTTACATTGATACCTCCATCCTCAATGCCCTCGTCATTCCTTTGAGGTCTATTTCGATTTGTCTTAACATGAGTATCGAAATAAATGGAGCAGAAGTTTGATACCTCTTCGATAAGATATGCTTCGCATATCGAAGCCTCTATATGAGCCTTGTTATCAACTTTCTTCTTTAGATGGTGTAGGTATCTAGAGAGACAAATTATCTTGAGAATTAAGAATGAATTTTAAAACCCACTGAAATTCAACTTAAATTATATCGATTTTTATGTACCTTTCAAATGGGTACATCCATCGATAATGAATAGATGCACCGACACGGGCTTCGTATGCTAGATGAATCGGTAGATGCTCTATGCTGTCGAAGAAGCCAGGAGGAAATATTTCTCCAACTTACAAATTGTTAAGATAATCTTCTCCTCAAGTTCAACCATGTGTTGCACAGTCAACTTAGTTGAACAAATATCCCTAAAGAATATAGATAGTTCGGCCAACGGAACCCATACAGCAGAAGGCAACAACTCTTTCAAAGCAATGGGCAGTAATCTTTCCATAAATACGTGGTAGTCGTGACTCTTCATTCCCGTTAGCTTGCGTTCATTGAGATCAACGCATCTAGACAAATTTAACACATAGCCGTCGGAAAATCTTAAAGTAGATACCCACTTGCAGATTATTAATCTATCTTCCTTGCTTAATGTGTATTGTGCTATCAGCTTAGTTAATTGTCCACCAGCTCCCCTTTGTATCAAGTTCAGATAAGGACACTTGTATATCTCGGTAATGTCTTGTCTTGCTTTTGGATTGTCCTTTGTCTTTCCTTTAATATCCATGACGTATTGGACACATTATCGAACACATTCTTTTCGATATGCATAACATCAAGATTATGCCTTATAAGATTATCTTTCCAATAAGGCAAGTCCCAGAAGATACTCTGTTTGGTCCAGTTATGGCTTTGTCCGAACCCATCGACACGATTGTTCGATGGATCTTCCATTACAGCGGACAAGTCCTTTACATCTTCCCAAATATCGTATCCCGACAATCTGACAGGCGGATGAGAAAATTTTTGTTTTCCAGCTCTGAACGCGTCCTTGTTCTTTCTCCAAGGATGACTCACGGGCAGAAATTGACGATGACAATCAAAGAAAGAAGTTTTTCCTCCATGCTTAAGGCGGAACGCCTTACTATTTTCTGTACATATCGGACAAGACATGGTGTCGTGAGTACTCCATCCCGACAGCATACCTTATACGGGAAAATTATTGATTGTCCACATCAGTGAAGCTCTCAACTGAAAGTTCTGTTTCCTAGAAATATCATAGGTCGCGACGCCGATCTCCCACAGCTGTTTCAGCTCATCCACCAACGGCTGTAAATATATCGATATTCTTCGTCAGATTTTTGGGACCCGGTATGATAGCTGTTAAGAACATATAAGGAGTCTTCATACACATCCATGGTGGCAGATTGTAAGGGGTCAGAATGACCGGCCAGTAGGAGTATTGAGATCTCGACTGCCCGAAAGGGGCGAAGCCATCAGAACATAGCCCCAGACGTACATTTCTAGGCTCTGCAGCAAAATCTGGATGACGCAAAACGAATTATTTCCACGCCTCTCCATCCGAAGGATGTGACAATTCTCCATCATCCTTTGTGCATTCTTCGTTGTGCCATATCATGTGTTCTGCTGTATTCTGAGACATATACATCTACTGCAAGCGCTTCGTGATCGACAAGTAATGCATACTTGTAAGGACGTCATTTTCTAGTTGACTTTCCTTTTCCTCTGACTGGCTTGTAACGATCCGCATTACAGAAGCTACAACTTTCTATATCCTCGTTCTCCTTGTAGTACAACATGCATCCGTTGTGACAACAATCTATCTTTTCGTACCCCAGTCCCAGTTGTTGGACCATCATCTTCGACTTGTAGAAGTTTTTTGGAAGCTCTTTTGATTCCTTCGGTAACACCTTCTTGATTAGTTGTATAATCCGATCATAGCAAGTTTGTGGCAAGTTAAAATCGGACTTTATTCAACAACCGTATCGTCACTGACAGTACGGAATGAGGCTCACAAGTAGGATATAAAGAAGTTTCTGCATCCTGAAACATATCATAGAACTCCTTCGCCTCGGGATTAGGATCCTTCGGATCAAAATTAGGCCCTACCGCGTCGTACACCATATCTCGTGCAAGGTTCTGCAGGTCTCCAAAATCAACAGAGCATTCGTCGTCTTCGACGACAAAATCCGTTGCAGTATTATCATCAAAAGCATAAGTAGCAGCATTCGCAACCTGTCTTTTCGCATATAGTTTACCTTGCGATGACCACAGGTCGTAATCACGTACGAAACCCTTACGGGTCAAATGATCTCTTACACTCACCACTTCTTCGTAACGTCTATTGCAACAATTACGACATGGACACTTGATTTTGTTACCGTCCATATACTGAGCTTTGCTCATGGCATACTTAAGAAACACTTCCATGCCTGCTTGAAAATCGTCACTCATACCTATTCTGCTCTCGTATTGTCATTTGTACATCCATGTACGATCAACGAAATAACGACCATCACAGATTGGATGTGAAAATCTGTATCGTAAGACAAACTAAACAGAATTAGTATATAATCACTATCGTAAACATCAATATGTAGGAGGTTTTTACTCTCTCGTGACTCTCTTGTAATGGTATTCTAGCTCGAGAAGAGAAAAATCTAAGTATAGTTGTTACTAAACCTTCCACCATGCTAATCTGATACGGCCGATACATATCCGATACGGCTGATACCTATTGGATATGGCCGATACCGAATCGATAAGACCAATACGAATCCTAGCTATACGGCCGATACATATCGGATAGGACGATACCAATTCGCTAAGGTTATTACCATCCGATACGACCTATACCAAACCGATATACCGATAGTAATCTGCTACGATCGATACTAAGTACATACAGATACCGATACCGATAGTTCGATACCTATACCGATAGTGCGATACCGATACCGATAGTCTGATACAGATAGTAAGATACCGATAGTTCGATACCGATACGGATAGTGCGATACCGATAGTGCGAAAGTCCGATAGCGATACCTATAGTTCGATACCGATACCGATAGTCTGATAGTTCGATACCGATACCGATACCGATAGTCCGATACCGATAGTTCGATACCGGAACCGATAGTGCAATACCGATAGTGCGATCATATACTTTTAGAGTACATATCTAACTTGAACACATGGTGGTTGTGTGTTAACAAGGGCATGTAGAGATGTGTATTACATTACAATTTCAGCATCATTAAAGAGGGTTCAGATTCAGGATTTAAAAGGTAGGGTTGCTAGGTTCAAATTATCAAGTATTCAACCATGCTAGTGTATGTGTATAACAGTCAATGCCATGCATACCACTGAAGGTACATGGCATGTAACTAGTATAACATTTGCATTTAACAGCCCCAATCAAACCTGGCTCATCCCAACATTGTATCAACTCAGCCCCGATAGTCCGATACCGATAGTCCGATAGTCCGCTACCGATAGTTCGATAATGATACCGATAGTTCGATACCAATACCGAGTTCTGGATACCGATACTGATAGTCTGATACCGATAGTTCGATACCGAAAAAAAATTTGACGCTAAATAGCCGTAGCTAAATATTCGACGGTAATCCGTCGGCAATCCTATACCAATACAACACTAGGGGTAACAGATACATACAACTCATATGGAACATCTACACCAGCTAGTATAGGACACATAGCCTAACCAAAACACATAGTTATGTGACAAGCCACACATCTATGTCACATAGCAAACACCCAAAACCAATGTACATTCTACACAAGCACATAAACACAATCTCCATATAAATATATAAAATGATAGCTATATATATATATATATATATATATATATATATATAATATATATATATATATAATATAGGAGAGAGAGAGAGAGAGGGAAAAAGGGAACAAATGTGGGTGAAAGAGTGAAGGGGGCAGCCCCGCCACCCACAACCCCTCGCTGGCAGCCCCCCACCACAATCCCCCCGCCCCCCTCGCAGCCCCCGCCACCCACAATCCCCCCGCCGCCCCTCGCAGTCGCCGCCACCTACAATCCCCTCGCTTCCCCACGTAGCCCCGCCACCCCTCGCAGCCCCCCACACTCTTTGCCCCGACCAGTTGCCCCCCACGCCACCACAACCCCCGTAGCCCCCGCCACCCACAACCCCCCCGCCTCCCGCCGCCCCCCGCAGCCCCGTGCGTGCTACCCACAACATCTCGCCCCCCCAACCCCCCCCGCCGCCCCAGCCCTCGTCGCCCCCGCAGTCTCCGCCGCCCCGCCCCTGCTGCCCCCCGACCACCGCGAGAGAGAGAAAGATAGAGAGGGAGAAAGAGAGAGAGAGGGGATTACCTTTGGGAGAGAGAGGAGAGGTCGCCGATCACCGAGAGCCGCGGAGAGAGAGAGAGGAGAGAGAGTGAAATTTGGGGGGAATGAAAAGTTTTCCCCGTCGTTTCAATTTAAGTCTGGGGCGTTTATTTAGCGACGGACTAGCGACGGATATTATCCGTCGCTATGCCGACGCTATATTGGAAAACTACCGACGGCCTCTCCGTCTCTACGTAGTCGACAATTTGTCCCGCCACTTCTCCCAACATTTCCCGCCAAATAGTCGACAGCATAGCGACGGATATGAATCCGTCGCCATATCGCCGACGTCGTGGCGACGGACTGGCGAACTTTTCTCACCCTTAAAATAAAAATAAAATAATATCGGTTTATCATTGGTACTCCGTCGGTGATGTGTCGCAAATCCGTCGGTGATGTGTCGCAAATCCGTCGCTAATTACGACGAAAAGAATTCGTCGCTAAGCAGCCGTCGCTAATTGACTGTATTTTGGTAGTGTGTAGAATTCAAATAAATAGAAATAAAAAATTCACATAAACTAATTTAGTGAAATTAACTAATTCGAAATAAGTGGAAAAAAAATTCAAGATATTCTAGATTAATTTTATACTTGGGTAAAGTATAATAAGAAAAAATATAGAAAAGTGATTTATACATAATCTTAAATAGATTACCATAAATTTTCTATTTTGTATGAAATTGTGAACATGTTCAATACAAATTTAGATTTAAAACCAAAAGATAAAGTAGATCTAGAAAACTTACATTCTAATCAATCTATAAACACATAAATCGAACATGTATTTAATTTTACTAAAACATATATGTATCTATGTATACAAGATTATACTTACCTCTTCAATACCTTTCTTTTCTTAAGAAACTATTTCATCATTCTTCTATTTCCTAGAGCAAGGGTGCTGATAACGTATTTTAAAGTAAACAGATAAAGATAGAAAAATGGAGATTGTTTCTCTATTCACATCCCACAATAAACTTGAGAAGTGCCCTTTTATATAGGCTTATAATGGATGTTTACATCATCATGACAATTAAAGGAGAAATGCCAAAAGTCATAGGTTACGTAGACCAAATAATAATGTGAATTATCCATATTTACGACATATACGACATATATTTATTATATATATATATATATATATATATATATATATATATATATATATATATATTATATATATTTTATATATTATATTTTTTTATATATATATAAAGGAGAAATGCCAAAAGTCATAGGTTATATAGACCAAATAATAATGTGAATTATCCATATTTACGACATATACGACATATATATATATATATATATATATATATAATAATATATTATATATATATATATATATATATATATATATATAATATATATATATACACATTAGCACAACCCGAACTTTCGAAAGTGACAAACGTACTGGAGAGCTTTTAAATAGATGTATGGATATGATTGTACAGTTCGACATAGGAATGGAAGCCAACCCACGTATATTTTAATGTACTGTCGTCCATAAATTCTAACATTCTTATTTCATTTGCACAAATTTTATAAATGTGTTTCTTAATTATCAACAGTCCCCATAACATATAGTCGATCTTATATATATCTCATTGAAAAAAATCATTCAGTGTGCCATATGATCATAAATTTTAATTTATGCACTAACATATTTTTCAATCTCCCCATTGCAGATGAATTATTTAATAAGTAAGAACAACAACAATGAAACTGAAGTCTCTTATTCTGCTTCAATTGCTTTTAAGGTACTATTATGTTTTATGGATATTTTTTCTTTCATCGTCGCCTAAATACTTTCATGTTTAGAAACAAATGAGAAAAGCTTCCGCATTACTTTTTTAGTTATAAATAAATCATATTAGGTTGATAAATAATTAGTTATTTTAAAATAATTAATGAAGAATTCACAAACAGCAAGTCATGTTTGAATCATTTCCAAGCCACCTTATATTAGTAGAGATTTGTCCTTTAGTTATGGACAATGTTAGGAAATACCAAAATTTGATTATATTTCGATCACATGATGTAACAGCCTACTGTATATGTCACGTCCCGATTTCGAAGAATCGGTAGTCATCCTCCGGACGTGATGCCGTGCGAACCTAGGTTACGATCGCACAAGGCATAGTCATAAGGTAATCAGAAACACAACATCTAAGAGAAAGAGCGCAAACAAATTGAACAACATATTGAGACAGAAAAACTTTGCGTTTTGATAATAGACATCATTTACAGACTCTATCACAATCGTGCCACGCGGCTTATAACATGACTCGATTACAAAAGGAGTGACGATGAGATAGTCGTTCCATACATACATCCCTTATTTACAACAAAAGTATTCTAGCCACCTGGATTGGAGGGAGACCGAGATATGTTCCTTGGACTGTTGCAGAGAGTCTTCAAAAATGATTCGACGGGAGTCTTCGACGCGCGGTCGAAGCTTCAAAACACGAACGTCGCCTTGGTCAGTTGGCGCGTCCCTCCTGATTCGTACCACATATAGAGAGCGAGGGTCAGTACGATCACATGTACTGGCAAGTGGCTAATTAAAACCTATGCTTTCATTTGTTCAAGCAATTTTATAAAACTTGTTCGCTATTTAGTGATCTTTCTAACCATCTTGATCGATTTGCATGTTAACATATTTTGAGAAAAATATGAAATTTTATAAATTGAGCAGTTATCATGTTCATCCCATGTCACGTACATTAGTTCAAGCAGTAAAAGGGTGTAAAGGTCACTAGCAATGTTAAACTATCATGGACTATAGCTGGGTTAGACGGCGACCGTTTCACATCAGGTAGCGAGCCCTATGCGAAAGTCCTCGAATCACCTACGCCGATCCTGCTGGTACTTGCTATACTCATTCCTCCTGGGCCGAATTGGTTCTTTGGCCTAGGAAACCGTTCGAAGAAACTACCCCTTGTGCATAAGTTGTCCAATGACCGTTTTTGTTCTTCTTGAAACTTAGCCATTTTATGCACTTTAGCCTTATCGTTGCGATTCCCGTTAATCTATTCATTTCTTTGGTTTGCACAAAAGTTGTACGTTCTGATTTAGCATCCTGTAGGCACTAATTTTCTTGACGTACCGTATGCCGAAACTATTTTACAGATCATGAAATCTTATCTCTTTTTTAGAACCTTAAACGTTTTCTTTTGGTGTACAATTTATATTTTTGGAGTAAATTACTCTAAATTGATACAGTTATCCGAGTTCTTGATTTTGAAACCAGAGGTCGAGGTGAAGGAGGTCAGCCACTCACCTAGTCTTTGCTTCAGGCGAGGAAGTGGTTGACAGCGCTTAGACATCGCCTACACGATCACCTGAAATCACATAAGCAACTGATTAGAATACTGTGCTATTCAAGGAGTTCGATATGAATACAAAGTTCGAAAATGTAAGCCATGAAAACCATCGAAAACATTCAAAAAAACACATTCACGAAACCAAAGCAAAAGCCAAAGCAAGTGCGACATGAAAAGCAGAGCAACGGAAGGTCTATCCCGACTCAACCGCAAAGTCAATCCTCGAGGTACAACCCACTGAATATGGGACTTGATTCCGAAGAAGCCTTTCCATAATGAGAAAATGATCTTAATTCAATCGTTTCCATTCGACCGATTCAACCGATCCCGGTCTATCGGTCCCGACTGCATCGGTAGCGATAATGTTCCTTTCTTACGCACCCCATGGACAAAAATGGGGCATGATGTAGAGACAGGACACTACACAATAACCAACTAAAAAAGTTTTGTCCTCGAAACTTAAGAATAGAACCTACCTCTACGAGAACTGTAACAACCAGTTTTCCAAATAAGGGTAAATTTATCATTTTTATAAATTGTTCATATTGTGAATATTAATAATGAATATTGTATGTATCTGTTTGAATTATTTGGGATTAGTTAGTCGGGTTAGAGACTAGTCTAGTTTTTTTACTTTTGTTAGTGGCCCGATTAGCTTAGACATTAATCTGGAGCCCAATATTTAGCAAGGCTTGGCCCATAAACCAACTCATTAGGTTAGTCCAATTAGACTAATTATTCATGACCATTAGTTCATTAAGAGATTATAATTTTGTCCAAAATGACCCCAAACCTTTGCATTGTATATATATTAACCAAATGAGAACTTAGAGGGCTATTAAGACTTTGTAAGCATTTCTAACCTAGCTCTACATGGCTGGCCAGGAGAGAGGGACTCCTCTTTATTATACTTCTTCATTTCTAGCCTCCACCATTGATTTCTCTCCCAATCTCATCCTTTTCTCCACCATTTCTCACATTCTCTCAAGAAGAAGGTGACTACAAGGAACTTGGATCTAGGAGCAAGGAAGAGAGTCCATTTGCTAAGGAACTTCGTGTCAGGTTTATGTCCATTGGATTGTTTACTGGGAAACCACTCACAATAGGTATAACACTCTCTAAACTTGTTATTTCAATCCTAATTTTGATATTGAGCCCATAGAGACTCATCCATGTGTAAGAACAACCCTTAGGAATAGTTTTGAGGCTCTATTGAGTCCTTATTTGAAAGTTTGGATAGGTTTTGTGCCACTCTTGGGAGAAATCCGAGGGTGACACACCAAGTGTTTGTAGAAATGTCCCATAGGCTAAAATAGGCTTGTGGGTAGTGTTTGAGACTAGTTTTGTGTCCATAATGGGATACCATGAGGTTGTGTTTGATATCTTATGACACGGGGACAATTAAGGGTTTTTTGACTCCTACTCCTTAGTGCACATACACTCTTCCTCATGACACATTGACTTGAGCATAGTGGCTCCCTAATTGATGTGTATCCACAGGCAGGTAATCATATTGCATATAGGCAACTGGGTTACATATGTATGATGTATAGGTACTAGTATATATGCATATATAGGTGAATATATATATACATATATATATATATTATATATATATATATATATATATATATATAATAATAAATATATATATATTATATATATATATATATATTATATATATTGAGAGAACTACCACTTTTTATTCATGAAGGCTAAAAATGAAGCCGACCTGACCACGTATACAAGGCAAAGACAAGCCTATACAAGCATACCCAAAAAGGAACGAAAATAGGGATCATCAACCCCGAGATAAAGATCTAGGTGAGAATCAGAAACCAGAATGCGCTAGGACTGTGGGTGCACCTGGTGCTCTGTTTGCGACATTGGCGGAAGACTTCCCGAATCAGCTGGTCGAAAGAGTATTGGTGCCCTTCATATCTCGCCTTGTTGCGATTCTTCCAAATCACCCATGTGTCGGCCGTTGCGACGATCTGGTGGCCGTGATAGGCATCACCCCATGAGACCGCCAGATCGTAAAAGTGTCCACTACCCGGCTCGATATTGTAGAGCTGGTTAAGGGTCCTCCAAATACTGGCTAGCAGGATCCCTTGACAGAAAGTGTGATCAATGGTCTCCTGCTGATGATCTGGACAGCAAGTGCAGGCTGACGCTAAGCTGATGCCCATGGTGTTAAGGATCTCGTCAGTTGGCAGCTTCTTTCTGATAGCCCTCCACATGAGGAAGGACCACTTCCTAGGGATGCTGGGTTGCCAGAAGTACGTAATGGTGCTATGCGGCTGCCCCTTCCCTTGAATCGATATCCTCGCCGACCTCACCGAGAATACCCCGGAGGCTGCGAGAGTCCACCTGAGCGCATCGGCATCGCGTCCGAGACTTAATCCGGACCGCCGTATGCTGTCTACCGCTTCGTTGCCGGACCATTCACAAATTTTGTCCCAGTTCCAGTTGTTGGTTATGGGGTTCCACAAGTCATATATCCTACTGTCTCTCGGGGTCTCGGTGAGACTCGGTATAAGACTGTCCCTGGTCCATCGCTCCAGAAATGGGTCCGAATTGCCGACTCCCAGGTGGAGTCTCATCGCCGGCTCGGCTAGATCACGGCCGATGAAGATGCGGCGCCAAGCTGCTGAGGATCTGCTGTTGGAACTGGCCACTGATGGGTGGATGTGCTTAAAGTACCTTGCCTTCATAAACCTGGTCCATAGGTTCTTGATCGTCCGAAGTTTCTACCACAATTTCATGGAGAAGGACTTCACGATAAGGGTGAGTCTCGTGAATTCCAATCCCCCTATTTCGGTGGGGTGAGCCATGGAATTCCAGCTGGCCCAGTGATGCTTGTCTTGACCGTTGCAATACCCCCAAAAGAAGCTACAGAAGATCTGTTCAATCGAATCGAGAACTTTCTTGGGCGGAGAGCACGCAGCCAGGGTGTGGATGGGGATGGAGGTGAGCACGTGTTTGATGAGGATTATTTTGTCGCCCGAGGTTAAAGTGGCGTTATGCCACCCTTCAAGTTTATTCCTGATTCTGGTGATCAAATGCTCAAAGATGCGATTGTTGGATTTCCCGTACACCAGGGGCAACCGAGGTAGTTGAACGGGAGATGAGTAACAGAGAAGGACGTTAAATTGGAGAGATTAATTGTCTGGTCTCTTTTGATGTTGTGGTGGGCATATATGACGCTCTTGGAGGGGTTGATCTTCTGACCGGAGCATCTGGCATACCTCTATGGGGTGTTGTGGACCACTTCCACTGCTCCAACGTCCCCGGATGAGAAAATGAGTAAATCGTCGGCGAAGGCCAGGTGGGTGATGGTAGGGCACCCAGTAAAAGTGTGATAATGTTGGAAGTTCGGGGTTCTGACCATGTTGTTAAGGTTTCTACTCAGGGCATTTGCTGCTATAATAAAGACGATGGAAGATAGAGGGTCACCCTGTCTAACTCTGCGGCTGGATTTAAAGAATCCCCCTGCCTGACCGTTGACGACTGTAGAGAACCAAGAGTTGCTGATGGATCTCCACACAGTGTTGGTCCAAGTTTCCGAGAATCCGAAGGCCCTGAAGTCCCAGATCATAAATTGCCAATCCAGTCTGTCATAGGCTTTCACCATGTCTATCTTAACGGCGATGTTGCCCCCTCTTGCTGGAAACTTCATACAGGTGATTAACTCTTGGGCTAGCATAATATTGTCCTGGATGTTTCTCCCTTGAACAAAGCCGCTTTGCTGCTCGGAAACGATTTTGGAGAGGATTCCTGCCATTCTGGTGGCAATGATCTTAGAAATGATTTTGTTGGTGAAGGTGCAAAGACTTATGGGTCTAAAATCTCGAAAGAACTCCGGGTTGTCTTTCTTCGAGATGAGGATGAGCTTAGCACTGGAAATGGCTTTGGGGTATGTGGCTCCTTCGAAAAAAGCAATAGCCTCATCGGTGATGTCCTGCTTGAAAATATCCCAGCAGGTGCAAAAGAAGACCCCGGAGAATCCGTCTAGGCCGGGTGCACTGTGTTCGTTTAGAGCCCACATAGCGTCTTTCACTTCCTAGACAGTCGGGAGCCGTTCCAACTGGAAGTTGTCGTTGTCGTTAATGACACAGGGGATTTGGTCCAGGAAGGGTCTATCTTTATGAACTGTCTCTTTAGAGAATAATTTAGAGTAAAAATCCGCTGCCGCCTCTTGGATGCTATTATGGTCAGTGATGATGTTTCCGTTATCGATTGCCGTGTGGTGAATCAAAAGCTTCTGTCTGCGGCCGTTGACGTAGGCGTGGAAGTATTTCGAGTTTTTATCCCCTTCGTTGTCCCATTTCACCCTCGCTTTCTGCTTCCAGAAATTGGTCTCCATTTTAAGCCTGAATTTGAGCATGGCCTTGGTGAGGTTCAGAGCTTTCCTGGCCGTCGCAGCACGATCCGAGGCAAATTTTGCTTCGACACGGGTCACGTCGTCCTCCGCTTCTCGTACGGCTTGAAAAATGTCCCCGTATGCAAGTTTGCTCCAGTTGGACAGGGCTTTCCTCGTAGCTTTGAGCTTGTTACTCACACACGACAGGGGGTTGGGAGAATCATCCCGACTCCAAGCTTCTGCGATGATACCCAAAAATTGGGGATGATCGGTCCAGAAGTCGAGGAATTGGAACTTCTTTTTGAATGGATTGGTGTTATTTTTAATTTCAAGCAGCAGGGGTGCGTGGTCTGATTCTGTGGAGTTGAGGTGGGACAGGTTGGTAGTAATCCCTATTCCGTGCTAGAGAGCGTTCGTGAGGGCTCTGTCCAGGTGGGAGTATTGGCGACGGTCGCCTTCCTGCATGTTGTACCAAGTGAAAGCATTGCCGGTGAACTGAAGGGTGGCGAGGTGAGCATTGAAGATGAAGTTGTTGAAGTCTTGCATGGCCTGGGAGGGGGCCGGCCTCCGATTTTCTCTTCTTTGCATGTGATCGCGTTAAAGTCCCCAATGCAAAGCCAAGGAGAGTTGATGTGGTGGAGATGGATGTCGAGAAGATCGTTCCAGAGAAGTTTTCGCTCGACGATCTCACAGCTGCCGTGGACCGCCGAAAGAATGCAGCGCTGAGGGAGCAAAGGATGTTCCCACCAGCAAGAGAGAGCCTGCCGGGAGTCCTGGATGACTCTAATATTGACGTCTTTCGAACAGAGGATCCAAATATCGTGTCTGCCTGCTAAGGCCTTGAGGAGCCTAGCTGCAATTGGATTGATTTTAATCTTTTGGGGGGGATTCTGGGTTCAAGAATAATGAGGATATCGATCTTGTGGATTTTTCGAAGGCCGAAAATTCTCCTTATAGTGGGTTTGTTCGCTAGACCGCGGACGTTCCACGAAAGGATGTTCAGCATTAATGAAGTTGTGGGGGGGGTTTGTTCTGCTTGGTGGCGGATCTGGTTTGGATGGTTGAGATTTCGTCGGTTCCTTTCTTGGTAATATCCTCGCGCGATGATGGCGCTTCTTCCTCTTTCGAGTTGGGAGGGTCGTCGTTGGGTTGCTCGTGTGGGCCCATGGAGAGGCAACCAATTCACCGGCGGAGTCAAGGATGAGGTCCTCTGGGGGAATGACTAGGGAGTCGCTGGCGTTCCCAATCGGAGGAATAGTCTGCTAGAGAGGGTACCCTGCGGCTTGAACCTGTAGTCCTCGGCGCATTTGGTTTGGCCCGAGAATAGCAAGGACTACTTCCACCGGGTCTTCGTTGGTGCTTTGTTGCTCAATATTGTCGGTATCTTGGTTCGCCTCTGCGATCACCGGGTTAGGAGGTTTGTTGCTGGCTCGGTAAGCGCTAGATCGGCAAGGGGCAATCTGCTGACTCCGCTGGTGGTTCCACGTCTCCCGAAACTAGAGCGTCGAATCGGTTGGAGAGTATGAGATCTTGGGTGTTGAAGGGGATCAGGGCTAGAGACAGAGCATTGCAAGGGGGCTCGCTTTGGTCTGTCTTGCCTTCACTAGATGCGAATCGAATGTGCAAGTTCGGACGAGGAAGAATGAATGGCAAGGGTATCCTTCCTTCGGCTGGCACGTTGTTACTCTGGGGTGATTTTTTCTTGAGTTCTGGGTGTAGGCGGTGGCAGTGCTTGGGGAGGTGACCCCTTAAATGGCAGTGGTTACAGAACATAATGTGGTTGTCGTAGAGGACTTGTTGAGTGTGGGTCTGGTTGCCCAGCTCGATATTGATAAAATTGGGGGGTTCGGATGTTAGATCGAGTTTCACACAGATTTTGGCATAGTGGGCTTTGGTAAGACTGCTGGTCTCGGGGGCCGTGGCCACGAACGTACCGAAGGAGTTGGTGATATGCCTTAGGGCCACAGAGACAAAGCAAATGAGGGGTAGATTGGAAAGGGTAACCCAGGCGACGACCCTCGCAGAATCTTCTTGTAGTAAGCATGGAAAAGAACAAGAAAAGCCCATGCGGCTCAAAACAGAAGGAGCCTCATGCGGCTTAGGAATCTATAGGAGCCTCATGCGGCTCAGAAACTCTCCAGTAGCCTCATGCGGCTCAGGAAAGAAACACGTGGCCCTATGCAGCTTATTTTTTACAGCTGGCCATAAAGTGACAGCTCCCATTAAATGCTCTAACATAAAGTGATAACTCTGACATTAAAGCTGAAATGATGAACTCTGACATGACGGCGTGTTCCTCAGGAAATGAAGAAAATCTCCTATATAGCTGGCATGATCCACCAACCACCAAATCTCTCTATGTGGCTGCCACCCCCCCATGCAGCTGATGCTCTCATGCGGCTCGGATCGTGGAGACTATCGCATGCGGCTCAAATCCTAAGAAGCCACCCCATGCGGCCGCTGTCCTCATGCGGCTCGGATCATGGGGATCATCTCCATGCGGCTTAAATACTGAGAGGCCATGCCCATGCAGCCTTGACACGTGTCTAGTCTTATGCGGCTCAATTGGAAACTACCCCCATGCGGCTCAGATTTCGGAGGCTACTCCTATGCGGCTGCCACCTTCATGTGGTTCGAAATCTAAGAAGCTACCTTCATGCAGCTATGGCTCGCGGTTATGATACGAGGCAGAAGATCAGTTTCCCCATAATGATGGTTAGACACGTGGCATTAAATCAGTCAAGATTTATCAACAAATCCCAACAACCCGATTTAATGCAATCATCATAATTACCTGAATCAAAGCAGATTTATTGCAATCACGACACGTAGCAGGAGATCCGGGCTTCCAAATATTCATGACAATCAACATTAATTGCCCGTACGGATTTTACACAATCAGCATTAATTGTCCAAATTCGTTGCAATCAAGATTAGTGTTCCAGATTAATTGCCAAGGAAAATGACAATTAAATCCCCAAGCCGCCGACTTTTTTAGGGCAATCATTGCAAACCCTAATGATGACACCCCACTCCTATAAATAGCAAGGTGCCATTCCCTTGCAAAAGAGAGAGAGGACCCCCGGCTGGATAGACAGAGAGCCAAAGGCACGCAAAGAGGAGTCTCCTCACACATTCCGAGAGCATTTGTTCATCAGAGCCAAGCTACGTCCGATCGTCCAAGGAGTAAGGCAGAGCTGTCGTCGCTTTCCCGAGCCTCTATCGTCACCCCCCAGAATCAAAAAAACATTGTACTTAGATTGCTGTACCTAGGTTTTCATTCCTAGGCTTTCTTTGTATGAGCGAGTTTGTATTGTGAAGTAAAAGTTCAGTCCTCCCATAAAACTGTTCTGTTCTTTTATAATCAATGGTAAACACGATGGCGACTCTGCTGGGGACAGCTGAGAAGTTGGTGACGCAATCGGATACAGCCAAACTTGGCTCCACATAACAGAAGATGGTCGTCCGCTTCGACCAACAGGCGTTTGAAGAAATGCTCTCCGATGGGAGCGCCGGCCCGATCCAGAAGCAAGCCCGCACGAAGAAGGCTCGCAGGGAGTGGAGGCCCAAGTCATTTGCTCCTCCCCAAGCTCTGGACGAAGTACACTCTGCTGTCCAAGACGGCAAGGGCGACTCTCATACGGCTCCACTTCATGCCATAGAGGACTCTGCTGTCCCCAAGTCCGGTAGAGAAAAATACTACGATGCTGGACTTGCAGGGGCAAAGAGGGACTCTATGTGGTCCAGGAAGAAGCCGAATAAAGGCACCAGCGGCACGCATGATGCTCATGCGGCCAAGATTGCCAACCGCATGCATGATGCTCATGCGGCCAAAACTGCCAGCCGTATGCAGAATGCCCATGCAGCTAAGACTTCTAGCCGTATGGAGGAGACTCATGCGACCAAAAATTCCAGCCGCATGAAGAAAGCCTATGCGGCCACGACTGCCCACCGCATAAAGACTGCTGATTCCAACCGCATATTATCCACTCCACGCAGCTCAGGCTCTGTCTTCGACCGCCTCTCCTATGGCCCTGATCTCTCATGCTCCCAAGAAAATGTGTCTGACTCTCTACAGCACCACTTAGACTCTTCCTACTATGTGCCCTCAGGCGCTGGAGTGAAGAAGTCTAGGGCAGCGCGAGCTCGGCAAGCTCAGTCGGCTGTCCCAATCTTTGACCATTCGAGCGCTCCGCCTACTGTTATACGGGCCTCTGATGAGAAGTTATACAGAGCCACTCGAGTCCAGCCCCCGACGGCAAACGGACAGAGTGGTTCCCAAAAGTCTTCCCGCTACCAGGGAGCAAACGTGGTTGCTCGAGACCCATCTGACTTGCGTGACGTGATCCTTCACAAACGCAAGGAAAGAGAAGGGGACTCGGTGTGCAAAGAGTCCTTCCATGGACGTCACTGCACCAAAGTCATTATCAACTGTTGTTGCAACAACGCGGCAGTACGAGAAGACCGGCGGTCCATCTTCCAAAGACTGCAACAACCAAGTTCAGAGGATGAGGCGATTCCCGTCGTCTCCTGCAACTCTGCTCAGAGAATCCCCGCCAGTGGGAGAGGGAAGAAAACAAACATCTCCAGCCCGAAGGTTTCAACCACTGTGACCAAGAAACTATCATCTAAACGGTTGCCTACCATCGGAGTTTTCCAAGGTACCCGTTCGAAGACGAAGTCTACTACATTGGAAGATTCATCATCCATATCATTGGGGGTCACTGGAACTGATGGTATTATTCCTTCGAACATCTACGACAATCCGGTATTCCAGGGAGATGAGCCCGAGGAAACGACTCTCCCAACAGATACAGCGGCTGCCGACGTCCCCGAGGATGTTCACGACTCTCAAGATGAGGCAAGCTCTGAAGCTGAGGGTACAATTCCTTTGGAGTACGAACCAGAGGAAAACGTTCCCACATACCCCGACGACTTCTCTGTACAGGGGTATGATTCAGAGGGTACGTCGTCCACCATCCCTTCCATTTTGGCTCGTGTGAGGACGGCATTCATGACAAACGACGATCAAGATGGTCCCAGTGATCGCCAACGCATCGACACTCTAGAGGCCATACTGCGTACCTTGGTCAAATCCACGGATGAAATTAAAGCGGCTCTTCCAACTCTGCAAGGAAGGACGCCTGGCCAAACAAGCTTGGGTCCCACGGTCAATGAGGACTCGAACTCAGCGGTACCAAACCCGGGCGACAATCCTCCTGAAATATCGGCTCCCACCGCTGCGGATGAGGCCAGAGAGGCAAGAAGAGAGGTCCAGGAGCTCCGAGCCATGTTCTATGCCCAAGAAAACTGCCAAGACCTCAGGATACGACAATCGTATCCTGCTGCATGGAGAGATGTTCCCTTCCCACCAAGATATAAACCATTCAACATCAATCCGTATGATGGGAAGATATCTGCAAGTCGGTACATTACTTACTTCGACGTCACAACCGACCATCTGCTCCATGACGACGCCATCCTTACACGATTATTCATCGGGGCATTAGAAGGGGTCGCCTTCGACTGGTACCACAACCTGCCAGACAACTGCATCCATTTCTTTGCTGGCTTCAAACGTATGTTCTTGGAGAGGTTCTACGAAGTAGAACAAGACGTGACGATGTCCACCCTCATGGATGTTGTTCAAGGGGAGAAGGAGCTGACAAGGAACTATATTGAGCGGTTTCGCCAAACCGCAATGAAGTTGCCGTCTGGAAATCTGGATTCCTTCTTAATTGAAATTTGCCAAAAGAGACTGCTCCCAACAATCAGCCTCTGGATGGGTGAAAGTCAATTTAAGGACTGGAAGACGTTCATCATCAGTGCCACTAGCGTCGAAGATAAGTTGAAGAAGGCTCGCCAACTGGGATTACACATCTCGGAGGGAGAGAACAAGGGCAAACGCCCTCATACCAACACCACAACGGGGGTAATTCCTCCAATAACCGAGACAATAAGGGCAAATATGCTATGGTGGCCGACACAACCCAGAAGCCTGAATCAAAGCCAGCTGAAAAGCAGTAGCCACAGATGACTTACTCCTTTAAAGACGGTCATGTCAAGCCCATCTTGGACATGCTCATACAAGGAGATAGAATCCAGCTCCCTCCACCTAGAAGAAAACCTCGGTCGGCCGAGATAGAAAGCCCCAAGTACTTCCATTACCATCGTTACGTCCACTACGCCACGCAGGACTACTTCCAATTGAAGCAATATATCCAGCATCTCATCGATTCGAAGGCTCTGGCCATTGATTTCGAAGAGGTAACCGTGGCAGCCAACATGGTGTCAGTACAGTTCGGCAGCTTTCCTCCGACAGAGACTCAAGACGGCGTAGTACCCGTCCCTCGGGCAACAATAGAGATTGCTAATCTTCTACCTCCTCGAGATCAGGCTGCTGGTCTAGTGCCCCTTACCACATCACGAGGGGAGGTCATGTGGGTCCATTCGGATCTGGTACTTGAAGTGACTCAACCCACCCATCCTCCACTGGCAGGAAAAAGGTGGAAAGGTCAGATCCTGTCGTATAATCTCGGCAGATGTCAAAGAAGCCACAGCGGTTGTCACCCGGTCGGGTGCGCAATTCCAATCTATACCGGATAACTCGGCTGAAAATCATCAGCCGGCTACTGCTGACGCTCCCGGACCTTCTCAAACTCTGACGACCGACAAGCCTAGGCCGAAGGAGACTCGCTTTGACAAATCCCTCCAAAAAGAGGCTCCTCATGGGCTGGAGAGGCCCTACAACTTTGATATCTTGGCACAATTGGCCAACACACCGACCAAATTGCAATTATACGAGCTCCTGAGGCTCTCCAAAGATGTTCGTGTGGCACTGAGCGATGCACTCCAGAATGCCAACGCATATCTGGCTCAGGTCAACCTCACGGGAGAGAGCCCGCCTGCAAATCTCCAGAACAGCGCTTGCACAGGTGCAATGCCCAACATCATCTTCACTCCGCAGGATATGCTCATTAAAACCAACCTGCACGATCGTCTGTTGTATTACACTGGATACATCGGTGACGTAAAGGTGGATCGGATGCACATTGATCCCGGTTCTTCCATAAGCATCATCTCGAAGAGTCTGTTGCACCATCTTCGCATCCCCGTGCATCGTCTGACGCCGACAAGTACCGCCATTAGCAGTTTTAATTCGGGCAGGAGCTACCCGATCGGAAAGATTCGTTTGAAGTGCCAAATTGGCAATCTGCAGTCAGAAGTGACTTGTTATGTCATAGATGCGGACACTTCCTATAATATTCTCCTGGGGCGTCCTTGGATACACGATTATATGATCGTGCCTTCCATGCTGTACCAGTATTTTAAGTATGTCGATAAGCACGGCTTCGTGAGGACAGAATTTGCCGACATCGATTCCTTCAAAGGGGTCGAGTCTTATATTCGGACTCCTGCTTGTACGAGAAATCGAAGAGGCACCTTGTTGAAGGAGATATGCAAACTCAAACTGAGACAGCAACGGGATCAGAAGAACCTCTGATGATCCATCTTCAAGCTCGCAAACCTGGCAAGACCGCACCCCTTACGGTCGCTCTGCGTAAGGATGCAATTGTTTGCCATTGATTGTAAAAGTACAAAACAATTATCGGAGGACTGAACTTAGACTCACAATACAAACTCGCTCATACAAAGAAAGCCTAGGGACGAAAACCTAGGTACAGCAGTCTAAGTACGATTGTTTATTTTAGATTCTGGGGGGTGACGATAGAGGCTCGGAAAAGCGACGGCCGCTCTGCCTTACTCCTTGGACGATCGATACGCAGCCTTGACTCGGAGTTTTTTTAGTCCCCAGCAGAGTCGCCATCATGTTTGCCATTGATTGTAAAAGTACAGAACAATTATCGGAGGACTGAACTTAGACTCACAATACAAACTCGCTCGTACAAAGAAAGCCTAGGGACGAAAACCTAGGTACAGCAGTCTAAGTACGATTGTTTTTTTAGATTCTGGGGGTGACGATAGAGGCTCGAGAAAGCGACGACCGCTCTGCCTTACTCCTTGGACGATCGGTACGCAGCCTTGACTCGGGGAAGATCTGCTTGGTCGTTGACGAAGAAATGCCTTCTTGCTCTCTCTCTGATTTCTCTCCTGGTTTCTCTCTCTCTCTGTATATTCTCTCTCTGACTATGGGGGAAGTCTCTCTGTGTATATGTATCTTCTTTTGTTTTTTTGTATATCTCTCTATATCTCACAAGGGAATAGCACCTTGCTATTTATAATAGTGGGATGTGATCACTAGGGTTGCCAATGATTAGCTCTTGGAGATGGCGGCGGCCTGGGGATTGATCAATTTAGGCCGTTCGTTTCTGATTGTGACAAATCAGAACCATTAAGGGTAGATTACACCAAATCCCCATTAGCAATTAATGCTGATTGATTTAAATCTTTCTTATAATGATTCTCTAATATCTGCGAATAAATCAAATTTATTCTCCTGCCACGTGCCCCAGATCATTGGGATTCGACCCGATCTTGGATTG
>JANAVB010026614.1:0-32781 GCA_029216955.1 Iris pallida
TACTCACTTCGACACTCTGCTATGGACACAGTAGACACGTGTTTGACACTCATTGATAGATAGACACATGTACACGTGCATATCCTATTACACGACACATGTTGGTATGCCTTGACACATTCATCTGGACACTTCACACATTGCTACTTGTTGACACAAACTAGCCACTCTTCTCATTCACTGTTTTAGCACTTCAGGACACACATGGATACGTGATTGACACCAAGACACTCTAACACTTCACACACTAACTTACTGCACATTAACACATTCCCACATTACTCACTTTACTGCTTGCAATGACACTCGAACACCATGTCCTGATACACTTCACATCCCACATTGACACTTGTTCATTGGTTTGATAATTGACACATGTTTGACACATGGTTGACACACCACTTGCTGTACAATGAAACTCACTTGATACACTCTTGACACACATTGTTCACATGTTCTGATACCATGTTGACCTGTTGCATTGGGATATGAGGATATCTAATACATGTTCTGATACATGTGACCTGTGCATAGTGTTCAGTTAGTGTCCAAATTATTTATCATTCAGTCTATTAGTTCTTAATCTCCAGTCTTAGGACTGTAGAAGCATGGAGAAGAATAAAGAAAGATCCATGCAGCCAGAGAGCCCCCTGCGGCTCAGAGAGTTCATGCGGCTCAAGTATCCATGCGGCTCGAACATCTATGCGGCTCAAACAAGCTCTATGCGGCTCAAAGAGGAGCCACGTGGCCTACACACAGCCCTCTCCTTTTGCATTAAATGCTTTGACGGCTGACAGCTTTGACAATGTGACAGTTCTGACACGAAGATATCATTATGACTCCCTCATAATGACGGACTCCATGGGAAGCGAAGAAAATCTCTGACACGATCCTCGAGAGTCAGAAACTGTCATGCGGCCTTGACACGTGGACACCCCATGCGGCTCACGAAGACTAGCTCCATGCGGCTCACGAAGACCATCCCCATGCGGCTCACGAAGACTAGCTCCATGTTGCTCACGAAGACTAGCTCCATGCGGCTCACGAAAACTAGCACCATACAGCTCACGAAGACCATCCCCATGCGGCTCACGAAGACTAGCTCCATGGGCTCACGAAGACCATCCCCATGCGGCTCACGAGGACCATCTCCATACGGTTCACTCATGCGGTCATCCACGCTCAAGCGCTCAAATCATTACCATGCGCCCAAATGTTCTTGGTGGGGGCCACTCTTAGGCAGCCTTGACACATGGCCAGCCTTATGCGGCCCAACTTTCCTGCGGCTCAATTTCTGCTGTTTTGACACGTAGCATGATAGCAGGGCACGTGGCATCAGATTGATCAAAATCTTTCAACAAATCCCAATGAAATATTGGGATCAAATCAGATCATTTGCAAATATGCCAATAAAGACACGTGTCGAGGAATCCGAGGTTGGCGACAAATCAGGAGATTTATATCAATCAGCATTAATTACCATAAAAGATTTGATACAATCACATTTATTGCTCAAATCAAGATGAAGCCCAGATCCCGTGATCCTTAGCCGCCGACTTTCAAGAATAGGCGATCATTGTAAACCCTAATGAGGCCCCCCCACTCTTATAAATAGTAGGGTGTCATTCCCTTGCGAATATACAGAGATAGATGCAGACAGAGACAGACGCACATAAAGACATAGAGAGCCAGAGAGCCAGAAGAGAGAGCATTTCTTCATCAACGCCAAGCAGTTCTTCTACAGAGCCAAGGTTGCACCCGATCGTCCAAGGAGTAAGGCAGAGCGGTCGTCGCTTTCCGAGCCTCTACCGTCACCCCCAGAATCTAAAATAAACAATTGTACTTAGATTGATATACCTAGGTTTTCGTCCCTAGGTTTTCTTTGTACAAGCGAGTTTGTATTGTGAAGTAAAAGTCCAGTCCTCCGATAATTGTTCTGTTCTTTTATATTCATGGCAAACACGATGGCGACTCTGCTGGGACAAACTTCTCCATGCTGAGGAGTTGTAACGCAATCGGATGCAGCCAAACTTGGCCAGCAACAACAAAAGATGGTCGTCCGCTTCGACCAACGCGTTTGAAGAAATGCTCTCTGAGGAAGTGCTGGCCCGGTCAGAAGCGAACCCGCACAAAGAAAGCTCGCTGCGATGGAGGCAAAATCATTTGCTCTCCACAAGCTCTGGACGGGGTACTCTCTGTTACACAAGACGGCGAAGGCGACTCTCATACGGCTCCACTTCGAGCCGTAGAGGACTCTGCTGTCCCCAAGTCCGGCAGAGGAAAGCACTACGACTGGACTTGCGGGGACAAAGAGTGGTTCTATTCGCCCCAAGAAGAAGCCGAACGCTCATACGGCCAAGTCTGCCAACCACATGCAGGATGCTCATGCGGCTCAATCTGCCAGCCGCATGAAGAAGGTCTATGCGGCAGATCGTCCAGCCGCATGAAGAAAACTCATACGGATGAGACTTCCAGCCGTATGAAGAAAGCCTATACGGCTACGCCATCCAGCCGTATGGAGATTATTGATGACAGTCGCATGACGCCTACTCCACGAGGCTCTGTCTTCGATCGCCTCTCCTATGGTCCTGATCTCTTGTGCCCCCAAGAAGATATGTTGACTCTCTCCAGCATCACCTAGACTCTTCCTACTATGTGCCCTTACGCACTAGAGCAAAGAAGTCAGGCAGCACGAGCTTGGCAAGCTCGGTCCACTGATCCGGTCTCTGACCATCCGAGCGTCCCACATACTTTATGCGGGTCTCAGATGGAAGTTGTACAGAACCACTCGAGTCCAGCCTTCGACGGCAAACGGACAGAGAGGTTCGCTAAAGTCTCCAAAATCCATGGAGCAAACATGGTCGATCCAGACCATCTGACTTGCATGAGGCCATCCTCCACAAACGCAAGGAAAGAGAAGACATCGGGGTACAAAGAGTCCCCCACGGACGTCACTGTACCCAAGTCATCGTCAACTGCTGCAATAACGCCACGTGTAAAAAAACGGCAGTCTATCTTTCAAAGACTGCAACACCATCTTCAGAAGACGAGGTACTTCCCATCGTCTCCTGCAACTCTTCTCAAAAAGTCCCCGCCGATGGAAGAGGGAAGAAGACCAGTCCTCTAGCCCGAAGATATCAACCACTTTGACCAAAAGACTATCATCTAAGAGGGTGTCCACTACCGGAGTTTTCCAAGGTACTCGTAAGACAAAATCTGCTACAGTAGGAGATTCGTCGTCCACACCACTGGGGTTACTGGGACTGGGGGTAGCACTCCTCCAAACCTCCACGATAATCCGATGTTCCAAGAAGACGAGCCGGGGGAAACAACTCTCCCATCAGATGCAGTAAATCCTGACGTCTCTGAAGACATCCACAACTCCCAAGACGAGGCAAACTCAGAAACTAGGGGTACTGTTCCTTCTGAGTCCGAACCAGAGGAGAATTTCCGCATACCCCGACGACTTCTCACTACAGGGGTATGATTGGAGGGCGCATCCTACCGTTCCGTCCATCTCTCCTCATATAAAGATGGTGTTCATGACGGACAGCAGCCAAGGTGGCTCCAGTGATCGCCAACGCATCGACACTCTGGAGGCCATACTAGTTTCCTTGGTCAAGACTGTGGACGAGATCAAGAGCCCTTCAACTTGTATGGAGGGACGCCTGGCCAATGCGGGTCCCACAGTCAATGCGGACTCGAATTCAGCAGCACCGAACCCAGGCAATAATCCTCCTAAAGTAACGGCCCCACCGCCGTAGATGAGGCCCGAGAAGCAAGAAGAGAGGTCCAGGAGCTCCGAGCCATGTTTTACGCTCGAGAAAACTCTCAAGACCTC
The DNA here is from genome assembly GCA_029216955.1 of Iris pallida. Classification (NCBI taxonomy): domain Eukaryota; kingdom Viridiplantae; phylum Streptophyta; class Magnoliopsida; order Asparagales; family Iridaceae; genus Iris; species Iris pallida. The sequence goes on from JANAVB010026614.1 coordinate 3,842, forward strand.
AGAATACGGCAACCATACCCTGCTGCCTGGAGGGATGTTCCATTCCACCAAGATATAAGCCGTTCAATATCAATCCTTTGATGGCAAGACCTCAGCAAGTGGTACATCACTTACTTCGAGGTCACCACCGACCATCTGCCCCATGACGATGCCATTCTCATACGATTATTATTGGGGCATTGGAAGGGGTCGTCTTCGACTGGTATGCAACCTGCCAGACAACTGCATCCACTCCTTCGCCGGCTTCAAGTGCATGTTCTTGGAGAGATTCTACGAAGTAGGGCAGGACATCACAATATCCACCCTCATGGACGTCGTCCAAGGAGAGAAAGAGCTACAAGGAATTATATCGAGCGGTTCGCCAAACCGCAATGAAACTGCGTGGAAATCGGATTCCTCCTTGATTGAAATTTGCCAAAAGAGATTGCTCCCAACAATCAGTCTCTGGATGGAAGAAAGTCAATTCAAGGACTGGAAGACGTTCATCATCAGTGCCACAAGCCGAAGAACGATTGAAGAAGGCTCGCCAATTGGGATTGCACATCTCGGACTGAGAGAATAAGGGCAAGCGTTCTAACACCAACAACGACAATGGGGTAGCCCCTCCAACAATCGGGACAGCAGGGGTAAGCAGGCTATGGTGGCCGATACAGCACAGAAACCTGAGCCAAAGACGGCAGACAAATAATAGCCGCAAATACTTACTCCTTCGAAGACGGTCACGTCAAGCCCATCTTGGACAGCTCATACAAGGAGACAGAATTCAGCTTCCTCCACCAAGACGGGAACCTCGGCCGGCAGACATGGAGAACCCAAAGTACTGCCATTACCACCGCTACGTCCACCATGCCACACACGACTACTACCAACTAAAATGGTACATCCAAAATCTCGATTCGAACGCTCTGGCCATCGATTTGAGAGGTGACAGTGGCAGCCAATATGGTGTCAGTACAATTTGGCAGCTTCCTCCAACGAAACTCAAGACGGTGTGGTCCCCATCCCTCTGGCGACGATGGAGATTGCTAATCTTCCATCTCCCCGAGATCAGGCTGCTGGTCTAGTGCCCCTCACCACATCACGAAGGGAGGTCATGTGGGTCCATCCAGACTTGGTATCAGAAGTGACAGCCCACACCATCTTCCACTTGCAAGAAAAGAGTGGAAAAGTCAGGTCCTGCCGCACAATCTCGCAGATATCGAAGAAGCTAGCCGTCGTTACACGGTCTGGGGCACAATCCAACCGTGGCTGATAACTAGGCTGAAGATCATCAGCCCGCTACGACCAACGCTCTGGGACCGGCTCAGCCTCCGACAACCGACAAGCCTAGGCCGAAGGAGACTCGCTTTGACAAATCTCTCCGAAAAGAGACACCACAGGGGCTGAGCCCTACAACTTCGACATCTTGGCGCAACTAGCCAACACACCGGCCAAGCTGTCATTATACGAGCTTCTGAGACTCTCAAAGGATGTGCGAGCGGCTTTGAGCGATGCACTCCAAAATACGATGCATACCTGGCTTATGTCAACCTAACGGAGAGAACCGTCTGCAGATCTCCAAGACAGCGCTTGCACGGGAGCAATACCCAACATTGTCTTCACTCCGCAAGACATGCTCATCAAAACCAACCTGCATGATTGCCGCTATATATACTACACTGGATACATCGGCGACGTAAAGGTGGATCGGATGTACATTGATCCTGGCTCTTCCATAAGTATTATTTCGAAGGGTTGTTACATCATCTCCGCATCCCAATGCATCGCCTGACGCCTACAAGTACCGCCATCAGCGATTTCAATTGGACAGGAGATACCCAATTGGAAATTCGTCTGAAGTGTCAGATTGGCGATCTCCAATCAGAAGTCACCTGCTACATCATAGATGCAGACACTTCTTACAACATCCTCTTGGGCGTCCATGGATACAGATTATATGATCGTGCCTTCCACGCTGCACCAGTGCTTCAAATATGTCGACAACATGGCTTCGTGAGGACAGAATTTGCCGACATCGATCCCTTCAAAGGGGTCGAATCCTACTACTCAGACTCTGCCTGTACAAAAAATCGAAGAGGCATCTTGGTGAAGGAGATGTACAAGCTAGTACCGAATAGCCACAGGATCAGAAGAGCCTCTGACGATCCACCTCCAAGCTCGCAAACCGGGCAGGTCTGCGCCCCTTACCGCCACTCTGCGTAAGGATGCAATCAGCCTCTCGGCAAGAAGAGCAGATGATAATCGGCTGCCAAGGTCTGGCCAAGTGCAAGACCACAATGGAGCCACTGACAATCAGGCTGCCGAGAGTCGCCAGCCGCAAACGGAGAAGCTCAATCCCTCCGACAAGCCAATAACGATACGCTTCCCAAGAAGGGTCGTCACCCCGATGCAAGGCCTGGAACTTCTAGCGAACCAACCACTCCCGCCCAGCATCGAGCACCAGACTGGGGGTCGCTAGTCTGCCGACAACTCCACGCTCTGCTCACCAGCTGAACCCTTGACGATCAAGCTGCCCAGGTCGTCCTCTCAGTCTTCATTTATACAGGGGGTAGCCAAAGAGGAACCGGAGCTAGCCAAGTATGTGCTGCCCACACTGATGTTCCCTCCGCAGATGATGTAATCCCGCTAGAAAAGATACCTTACTTCATCAATAAAGGGCTATCTTTAAACTACCTCGAGCTTAATAAGCTTTGTACAATGTATGCTATGGAACACGGTATAGGAACTCACCTACACACACAGGTGACAAATGTGTACACCGCAATCCAGCTTACTCCAGTGGAAGACGCTTACGCATAATCGAGGAGGGGACCATCCAATCATCTTCGGCCGGAAGGACGATCCACAGCCCTTCACCGTAGAAGAAGTCGACCTTGAATCAGATGCCGGGAGACTGCCTGTATCTTTATAGCCCCCAATCCAAATATCTTATGCAAAAACAGGGGTATGATCTGGAGACGACGTCAGGCTTGAACTACGGTACTGGAAGACGATTACCTTTGAAGCCACCGGTCCCGGCTGGCAAACCAAGGGACTACTATAGCAAGACTCGATGTGGGTTAGGGTATGTTACCCCACGACGACCCCTGAGAGTTCAGATAAAGAATGTGACTGGCATTCACATTCAATCGGGTCACCAACTTCTAATTCGGATACCAGCATCGGAGATGTATTCAGACAGTCTTGTCAGTCAACATGCATTCGACGCTTAGGAAGAAGATGAAGACATCCCTGAAATCCTCGAGTTAGAGCCGTGGGCCCAACAGTTGGATGCACAATAGGAAAAGCGGTTCGAAAGAGAGAACCTCTACTGAAGATGAGGTTATACAGGTCGACCTCGGCAGCAAATCTTCTCCAAACCAATCTTCGTCAGTAAAAGTCTAACAGACGAAGAGCGAGAATCGCTACTAGAGCTCGTCAAAGAATATATCGATGTGTTGCCTGGAGCTATGAAGACATGCAGGACTAAACCTCGAGATTGCCCTTCTCAAGTTAACATTCGGCCAGATGCAAAGCCAGTCAAGCAACAACAACGACGCTTCCACCCAGCATCATGGATGCGATAGAAGCCGAAGTCAACAAACTAATAGCCAGCGGCTTTATTCGTGAGGAGCAACATCCTAACTGGGTCGCCAACATAGTATCCGTCCTCAAGAAGAAGATTCGAATCTGAATCGACTTCCGCACTCTGAACGAGGCATGCCCCAAAGATGAATTCCCCCTCCCTATCACGGACATCATGATTGACAACACCTGCAGCTTCGAACGTATGTCATTCATGGATGGTTTCTCGGGGTACAACCAAATCAAGATGTCTCCTGACGACGAAAAGCATACATCATTCCGAACACCGATTGGCACATACTGCTACACAGTCATGCCTTTCTGTTTGAAGAATGCCGGCGCCACATATCAAAGAGCCATGAGTATCATCTTCAGAGACCACTTACGCAAGACGGTGGAATGCTATGTTGATGACATTGCCGTCAAGAGTCGTTGTAAGGGAGACCAACTGCCGGATCTGAGGACGGTATTCGACCTGATGCGAGCACACAATTTGAAAATGAACCCCACAAAATCCTTCCTGGGCGTATCCAGCAAGAAGTTCTTGGGCTTCATCATCACCGCCCAGGGTATCCATGTAGACCCTGAGAAGACAATTATGGAGATGGGTCCTCCGAGAAATCTCTGCGAACTCCGAGGCCTCCAAGGGAGGCTAGCTTACATCAGGAGGTTCATTTCTACCATCTCTGGGCGATGTCGACCATTCACCCATCTCATGAAGAAGGGCGTCTCATTCGTGTGGGACGAAGAATGTCATTGGGCCTTCGATAGCATTAAAGAATATTTGTCGAACCCTCCAGTCCTGGTGGCCCCGGTTGCTGGAAAACCATTCCTGCTCTACGTACGAGCAATGGAACATTCCTTCGGGGCTCTGTTGGCACAAAATAACGATGGAGGCCATGAACAAGCCATATATTACCTTAGTCGAATGATGATTGGGCCAGAGCACCGATATATACCGTGGTGGAGAAGGAATGCCTCGCCCTGGTGTTCGCCATTCAGAAGACGCGGCACTATGTTACTGGACAAACAATACATGTGATCTCACGAGTCAACCCTCTCAGGGTCCTCATGACTAAACCGGGGGCACTCAGCTCTCGCCTCGCTACATGGGTAATATTGCTATCTCCCTATCATATGATCTTCGTCCCACAAAAGGCGGTCAAAGGTCAAGCCCTGGCAGACTTTTTGGCAGTCCACCCGGGCTCGGAGTCGTCCAGAATATATGAAGAAATCCCAGATGAGGTCGCCGACTCACGTGCAACCTCTCACGATGATATATGGCGAATGTTCTTCGACGGTGCTTCGAGAACTGGACCCAAGGGCAACATCGTCGTCGGAGTCGGGGTAGTGCTGGTCTCCCCTTCCGGATTGGTGATTAACCGCGATTATTCTCTCACAGAACCCTGCTCTAAGAATGTGGCCGAGTACAACGCTCTGGTCATTGGCCTCCAACTGGCAAGAGAGCTGGGGGTAGAATATCTTGAAGCATACGGCGATTCTCAGCTAATCGTCAATCAGATCCGGGGCTCATACGAAGTCTGCCACGAAGACATGATCCCATATCACCAAATAGCGATCGACATCATCTCGTCGTTCGAGGGGTTCTTCATCGAGCATGTTCCCAGACTCCAAAATATCAAAGCCGATGCCTTTGCAGGCCTGGCCGCTTCCCTAGCAGTACCAAATCATACTCATCAATCGGTAGATGTGATAGGCCACGAACTGGTCTGCCCCAAGAACAACGTTCAATTCGTAGCGAGTTATTCCGCCCAGACAATCGACAATGTCCCAGATTGGAGACAACCATTCATTGACTTCGTCGTCTGCGATATCCTGCCCGAGAACCCAAAGGAAGCCACCTCCATTAGACGGTGCTCTCTCAGATTCTTTTACGATACATAGACAAAAATGCTGTATCGGCGATCCAACGATAGGTTATTGCTTCGGTGTCTGTCGAACGCAGAAGCCAAAGAAGCCGTATGAGAAGCTCATGACGGTGCTTACGGGGCCCATCAGCCTGGCCCTAAACCGTAAGACTGTCTTCGTCGAATGGGCTACTACTGGCCCACGATGGTAGCAGATACGATAGACTATGCAAAAAAGTGCAAAGCCTGCCAAGTCCATGCGGACTTCATCCACCAACCATTCGAATTTCTACATCCGACAGTAGCGTCCTGGCCGTTCGAAGCATGGAGAATGGATATCATCAGTCCGATTACTCCACCTTCCTCCCGAGGACATCGCTTCATACTCGTAATCACATATTACTTCTCCAAATGGGCGAAAGCTGTCCCGCTTGCAGAAGTAAAGACTTTAAACGTGATCAGCTTCCTTTAGCATCACGTTATTTATCGCTTTGGACTGCCCCGGAGGATCATCCACGATAATGGTCTGCAGTTTGCAAGCCACGCCTTCTATCGGTTCTACGACAAGCACCGCATCCAGAATATTGCTTCGACGCCATACAATCCAGCAGCGAATGGGTTAGCAGAAGCATTCAACAAAACCATCATCAAGTTACTCAAGAAGTTCATATCGTCCAATAAACGCGACTGGAACGAGAAGCTTGGTGAATGCTTATGGGTGTACTGTACCACAGTCCGAACGGCCACAAGGAACACACCATTCTCCCTGGTGTATGGGAGTGAGGCAGTTCTCCCATTGGAGACTCAAATACCCTCACTCTGTATCGTCCTTACTTATCAATTGACGACGGATGATAACTACCGACGCCGACTGCAAGAGTTAGAGGCCTTAGATGAAAAGCGCCTCCTGGCTCAGCAAAGGATCGAGCTATACCAAGTACGCATCTCTGGAGCCTTCAACAAGAAGGTCATGATCAGAACATTCCAAGTGGGCGATCTCGTTCTGGCAGTCCAGAGGCTGATGGTCATGACTCACAAGACCATCGGCAAGTTCCAGCCAAAATGGGAAGGTCCCTTTATCATCGAGGCTGTATTCTCCAACGGTGCTTACCGTCTCGTAAAACAAAATGGAGACTTGCTCATGTTGCCCGTCAATGGCAAGTTCCTGAAGAAATATTATGTCTGAACGACATTCCAGATCATTGAGTCATGTACCCGCTGGTACCGCTGAACTCACATGTACAATATTCCAGATTACTGAGTTATGTACCCGCTGGTGCCGTTGAACTCACATTCACAACATTCCAGATTACTGAGTCATTTACCTGCTGGTGCCGCTGAACTCACAAACACAACATTCCAGATTATCGAGTTATGTACCCGCTGGTGCCGCTGAACTCACAACCACTCATTCCAGATTATCGAGTCATGTACCTGCTGGTGCCGCTGAACTCACATCCACAATATTACAGATTATCGAGTCATGTACCCGTTGGTGCCGTTGAACTCACATTTCATAACATTCCAGATTATCGAGTCATGTACCCGCAGGTGCCTATGAACTCATGTTCCGGTCACTCTTTCAGATAGTAAGTCATGTATGACCATACCTCTGAACTTTCTTCCTGGAAGAGATCCTCTCTCATGATCCACTACTCGCACTCCCAGTGCACAAAAAGGGTAACCGATCCACAAATTTCCAAAACGGCCATGTCTTCATTACCTCTGAGTCGTTTCACTTCCGCCAAAAACAAATCACCCCTTTACATAGAACTTCCATGTCCTCATTACCTCTGAGTCGTTCTATGTACCCTCCTTTATTGAGCCCACTCCTGCCATGTCCTTATTACCTCTGAGTGGGAAGGCTCCGTCGAAGAAACCTTCATGCCTGCCATGTCCTCATTACCTCTGAGTAAGTATGATGATTCCCTTTCGACTTATTATCTGTACTCACAACAGGAGTACGCCAAGGATAATAGGTCCACAAATATTCTCCGTTGAGTCCACACCTGCCATGTCCTCATTACCTCTGAGCAGGAAGACTCCACGGTTAAACCTCCGTACTTACCATGTCCTCATTACCTCTGAGTAGGTATGTTGGTCCTCTTTCGTCTTATTACCCGTACCCTGAACCAGGGTACGCCAAGGGTAATAGGCCCACAAATGTCCTCTGTTGACCACGAATATCCTCCATTGAGTCCACTCCTACCATGTCCTCATTACCTCTGAGTAGGAAGACTCTACAGTAAAACCCTCATACTTGCCATGTCCTCATTACCTCTGACTAAGTGTGTTGGTTCCCCTTCATCCTATTATCCATATCCTAAGTCGGGGTACGCCAAGGATAATAGGCCCATAAATGTCCTTTGCTAAGTCTCTTAGTACAGGCCCACCATTCCTCAACATGCCTCGGGAGCCCAGCTGCTCTATGGCACTCTATCTCCCGATACTTGGAACGTCCACGACCACCTTACCGTGGAACTGTTCTAAGTATCCCCAGTCAAACTTGTTACCTGTACCTAAAACCAAGGTATGCCATGGGTAACAGGTCCACAAACAAGTCCCCCATGCGGGGCAAACATCACCACAATACCACAGGCAAAATAAGCAATACAAATGAAGGGTAGAATGGAAAGTACTCTTTATTTGATAGACGAAAAAAGCATTACATGTTTTGGGACCATGTCCTCTCAAAGAAAAAAAGAAAGAAAAGAAAAACAGAAACGAAAGAAGAAAAGGCCGACTATAGTTCGGCGTTACACAACTCTAAGAGGCGGTTTCTCACCAAGGCAGTACCCTGCTCAAGCCTCTGTCTAGTCCTGCGCTCAGCCTCCTGAGACAACCGCTCCCCATTATCCAGGTCCATGAGTGTCCACCAGTCGTCGTCCAACCTCTTCAGAGCCACTTCCAAGTCAGCCAAAGCTTTATTGACGTTATCAGCTTCCTGGATAATCAGCCCTCTGTCGATCCGGGCGGCCTCAAGCTCAGACTCAAAGAAAGTTAATTTCTTTTGGAGCTCAAGGATCTGCTTCCGCGTTTCAGTAATCCCACGAAAGGCAATCGCTTCCCGAGCTGTAACATCTTCACTCTCATGGCTCAATTGATCATAACGATCAGACAGAGTGCGGAGATCCTCCAGTATGGCCGGTCTGGTTTTATCCTGAGCAGCCCTCGCCTTCTCTATAGCAGTTGTGAGGGAGCCACGTTCCTAATCTATAGCGGCGGATAGATCAACCTGCCGTAGTCCCTGAAGCTGGGCCACCAGCTGATCAGTCTCTAGCAATTTTGCCTCCAAGAGTGCAGCCACCCCTGCCCCACCAGGAAGGGCCTTAAGGATATCAATTTGACCCTGGGCGCATTGCCGGGCCAAGACGAAGGAGGTCCCTCTGTCCACAACAGCTTCTGTCCCTCTTTTCAAGTGACGATAAAAGCTGTCGACCACGTCCTGTAACGATTCGTCCAGTACCTCTGTAGAGGATGGCGTCAGAGGAAGCGTGGCCGGCATTATCAAAGGAGTGGTGCTAGAACTTGCTACTAGGGGGGACTTCCGAGCAGAACGAGGCACGGGTTGCGGCTAACTCTTCCTCTGCCACCGGAAGAGCCTGAACGCTTGGTAGGGCGGAGAGGTCGACTCTCTGGGCCGCCTGAGCAGAGGAAGACACGAGGACCATCGTCCCCTGCCCCGATTGTCCCATCACCAGACTTGTCGAACTCGAGCCCACAGGAGGACCATCAAGACGAGCAGGTGTGGGAGAAGGTATGCCTCTCTCTGCCAGTGCCCCTTCGACAGAGTCTATCTCAACAAAGTCCATCCTCGGCACTGGAGAGACAAGACCTGCATGTCCAGGACAATGATCAATCGACGTGACCCGGAGGATGTGATCATAGAGCAGATAGGCCTCCTCGTAAGTTCAGATTCGACTTATCTTACCGGAAGAGGAGCATCGAGGCTGTAGCTCGTTCGCAGCTGGCAGGGTCTCCTCACCCGCGATCTCCAAATTAAATTTGGCCAGCTCGTCTGACCCAGCCACCTCAGAGAGAGAGGCAACTCGATCAGCACCATATTGACGGAATTCAACAATTTCAGGGGCAGGCTCACCGGAGCCCCCGTCATCCCGGGTTACGATATCCGCAACTCGGAAGTCCTCTTCTTCTGACGCCTACAAAAGGGAAAGAAGATGATTAAAATCAAAGCTAGAAGAAAGGAAGGACCGGTAGTAACTTATTTACCTCCGATGCGGGATCGATTTCTTTGCCTTTTTTCTTGATAGTTAGCCCGCGGTGTCTGGTCGCAGCCAGTTTCCGAGAGCGAGGAATGCCGCCAACAGGAGAAAGTTGCCTGCTACGCTTATGGGTAGAGCCGGGTGCAACGGATGGCTGATCTACCACCATCTCATCTGGCAAAACGGGCGGCTGATCCGCCTCTACATCTGCCACCGGAAAGGAAGAGTCATCTCCATCATGCTCGTCGCCTTCGTCATCTACAATAGCAGAATCCGAATCCGGTACTTCGACTATGTTCTTCATCTTCCTTGTCTTGGCTCCCTGGGAACCCTCATCCAGGCTGGTACCAACGATGAAACTGGTACCTGGGTTAAAACCAACAGGGGGCTTGTTCGCCATGATGTGGTACAGAGCCGCCATATATAAGATATCTACTGACACCTTGATAGCAGGAACTGAGAAAACGGTACGGGTATGGAATGTGTTATAGTAATTCCAGGCCCGGATGCCGTCTAGAAGGCTACCTTCAAAGCCCAAACAAGAGCTGGGGCTGTCTAGAAAAAGTTGACTATATCCAAATTGTCGGGCGAACCTGCTCGGCAGATAAGGCTCCAGAAAGACAGTGTTATGGTTGCGATACACCAGATGAGAGTGGCAGATATTTCGCAGCAACGAAAGCATCTAGCCGTCCAGAAGTTGAGGGGGCCCAATACCGTTAAGATGGACAACCGCTATTTCTTCATCAGTAAAACGAGGGACAAATACAAAAATGTTGTACATGTCTGCCCTCGCCAGTGCCATCCGGCAAGCACGCATGGTCTCAATTTCCCAAGACTCATTACAATAGCAGAAGATAAAAGCGTCGCCATCAGTGATGCCGTCTTCAGAGCCCGGTCTCATCAAATACGGATAATGCATCAATAGCCAACCCATCAAATAATGATAGGCCAACTAGGTCCGTTCAAAATCTTTCGTCACATCACGAGCAATGACCTTGGATGTGAAAGTACGAAGGCTACGGTGTATGTTGTACACCATTGCCGGGAGGAGAGCTAGCCGGACTCGCAAAACTAACTTTACAGCCGGAAGGATGAAATTGCGACTGATCCTCTCGATAGAACCTGCTCCGCTCGAGACTACACAGTTTCGTAGCCATATCATCAAAAATCCCGCCAGGAGCGCCTTCTCCGACAACTCTTGGGTGTCCTGATAAAAGTAGCCGAAGGAGTCGGTCTGACTCCCGAATCTATTACTAGAGGTGGCCACCCTCTTAGCTGACGACACTAAGGCTTTCACCGCCTCCCAGGATTGAGGACGGCGGGGAGTAACTTGACCTGAGGCATCCGTCGTGAAGAGGTAGCGCACCCAGTCTTTGGTATGAGGGGCATTTCCTTCTGAGATGTTCTCCTTTTTGGCTATTTGATGACATGTGCTATAATGGCACAATATCTCTTGATAAAGAGCCACGAAGCCTGGATGCCGCCTTTCCAACTCTTCGAACTCCTCGTTCGTGGGAGTATACGCCTCAAAAGTCTCGTCCTCCCAAGGAAGCTTGGAGACCGCATGCATTTCGTGGAGCGCAAGCCCCATTTCCCCTACGGGAGTATAGAAGGTCCCCGTACGGCGATTATACATCTCCAGCAGAGATATAAATAATCTCTTATTTATAGACAAGCCATGGCTAGTACCCCGTATAGCATGGTCAAGACCAATCTCACACAAGAAGGCCTCATACTTTTGTAAAATCCACGTAGACAGATTGGTCCACGAGGGAATCAGATGTGTCCAGCTGGGGAGCATCAACCGACCAATGGGATAGGATCCCTTCCGAGCGATTTGGTTCATAAAAGTGTCGACGATAGAAAACGTAAAATTGGGACCCGACACGTTCAAGAAGGTACCCGGGGCCAATCCCATTACAGAACGGCTGGTGTACACCTTGCCCGCGCACACTGACTTCAGGCTGTTGTTATAATGGATGTCTTCCACGAACATCCCACTCTGAGTATGAGTTAAAGAATCTTCCATCCTTCGGTCCAATGGGAGCATATTGAACCAAGATAAAGGGAAGTGACACTCCATCTGGGGAATACGGATCGCCATCCCGTTAGAAATAAAACTCAAGTTCTCTGACACCTCCAGAATCTGACTGTTCTTCACAGTCAATGCGTCTCCAAAGAAGTAGGCAGGCTTCAAGTATTCCCCTTCTAATTTCCCCGAGTTCATCATAGCATTAAGAAAATAGAAAGGCTGATTCTTGATGGCATTCGATCTCGCCGCGGGCTCATCACTCAAAAACTAGTCAGCCATGTGTTGGACTATATGGTCATACCTATAGCCCAGAGCAGCTTGGACGCTGCCTACCAGGAGCTCTCCAGCAGCATTAACCGGCAAATTCACTGAGAAGAAGACAGAAAAAGATAAGTTAAAAAGATGGACAAAAAGGAACTAATAGGTGCTTCCGAGCTTATGCGGCTCCAACTCGACAAAGCCTCATGCGGCTCAGGAGAACACTTATGTGGCTCCAACTCAACAAAGCCTCATGCGGCTCAGGAGAACACTTATGCAGCTCCAACTTAACGAAGCCTCATGTGGTCCAGAAGAACACTTATGCGGCTTCAACTTATGGAAGCCTCATACGGCTCAAGCTCAGAAGAATATTCATGCGGCTCCACTTAGTGAAGGGTCATGCGGCAGTGGGCAAATTTATGCGGCTCAGTGTGGCTTATGCGGCTTTGTTGGCGAAGCGCGTATGCGGCCACAGTGGTTATTCTTATGCGGCTTGCGGCTCGACCGTAGGATGAACATGTGACTCACATGAAGATAAAGGCTCGTGCATAAAGCATGTGACGTAGCTATAGCAGCTAGGGTTCTTTAAACCCACATAAAGTCCTTACCAGCAATAGGAGGATGGACGTCAAGGTGAGCTGCGGGCACGACGGCCGACGGAGGAACGGCCGCGGTTGAAGTAGAGGCAGTCTTCTTCGACGAAGACGTCGCCTTCTTGCCCTTCGTCGCAATGGTCTTCTTGGGAGCCATTGGCAATTAAAGAAGAAGATGACAATGGAGTAGGGAAAATTCGAAGTGAAGAAGAGAGTAAAGAAGTCTTCTCTTTCAAACTCCTCTAATTTATAGAGGACAAGAGAGGGGGAAAACACGTAGATTGATAACCGCCTCGAAAAAGACGAAACCGACTCCTCGGATTTTGTCCCCTCTCTCATAAAGGAGATTCACCCAGGGCATAAAATCCAAAAGATTTAATGAGCCGAACCTTGGGATCTCCCCTAAAGGTGGCACTAAAATGAATTTGAGGCAATTAATGATGCGCACACGTGGCAAGGAGCTATGCGGCCCGAAAGTCCCTGCGGATGATTGACTCAATGCGGCCGAACCCCGACTCCATGCAGCCGAGTCATCCATACAGCCGAGTCATCTATGCGGCGGAGACATCCATGCGGCCGAGACATCATATGCGACCAGAAGAATATATGGCCATGCTTCTTATTCAAAGTATTTCAATTTTGCAAATTGAAAACTTTGAAGGGGGTCTTGTAGAAGCATGGAAAAGAATAAAGAAAGATCCATGCGGCCAGAGAGCCCCCTAGGGCTCAGAGAGTTCATACGGCTCAAGTATCCATGCGGCTCGAACGTCTATGCGGCTCAAACAAGCTCTATGCGGCTCAAAGAGGAGCCACGTGGCCTACAAACATCCCTCTCCTTTTACATTAAATGCTTTGACGGCTGACAGCTTTGACAAGGTGACAGTTCTGACACGAAGATATCATTATGACTCTCTCATAATGACGGACTCCTTGGGAAGCGGAGAAAATCTCTGACACGATCCTCTGAGAGTCAGAAACTGTCATGCGGCCTTGACACGTGGACAGCCCCGTGCGGCTCACGAAGACTTGCTCCATGCAGCTCATGAAGACCATCCCCATGCGGCTCACGAAGACTAGCTCCATGCGGCTCACGAAGACTAGCTCCATACGGCTCACGAAGACTAGCTCCATGCGGCTCACGAAGACCATCCCCATGCGGCTCACGAAGACTAGCTCCATGCGGCTCACGAAGACCATCCCCATGCGGCTCACGAGGACTCTCTCCATACGGTTCACTCATGCGGTCATCCACACTCATGCGGCTCAAATTATTACCATGCAGCCCAAATATTCAGGGGGGGCACTCTTAGGCAGCCTTGACACGTGGCCAGCCTTATGCGGCCCAACTTTCCTGCGACTCAGATTTCTGCTGTTTTGATACGTGACATGATAGCAGGGCACTGTAGAAGCATAGAAAATGATCCATGCGGCCAGGAAAACTCATGCGGCTCAGAAAGCCCATGTGGATCAGAAAGTCATGCGGCATAAGGGACTATGCAGCCCAAGACATCCTATGCGGCTCAGAAGACACGTGGCGTAATATTGCTTCCCTTCGACCCATGCTGCATTAATTGCTTTGACGGCTGACAACTCTGAAAAAAGTGACAGCCCTGATACAAAAGAAGTAATTATGACTCTGTCATAATGACAGTCCCCTAGGGAAGAGAAAGAGGTCTCTGACATAAATCCCCCGAGATACATAAAATGCCACGTAGTCTTGCCACATGGACGATCATATGCGGCTCGAGCGAAGACTTCCCATACGGTTCAGAATGAAGCCATTCCATGCGGCTCAGGCCGAGACAGTCTCATGCGGCTCAAACGGAGGCCTTCCCATGCGGCTGGAGCAGACCATTTCTATGCGGCTCAAACGGAGGCCTTTCCATGCGGCTGGAGCGGACCATTTCCATGCGGCTCAAGCGGATGAATCCTTATGCGGCTCGCAATGATCACCTCCATACGGTTCAAAAGTTCGAAGGAGGGCCACTACCCGAGCAGCCCTGACACGTGGCCCGAACCTTATGCAGCCCAACTCTTATGCGGCTCAATCTTCATGCAGTTCAGATCCCCCATTGGCTCCTAGGAAACGTGTCCTAAGCCGATCAATCTCTCAGATTTATTGCAATCAGAGATTGGGTCAAATCTCAATAATCCGGGACACGTGGCAAGAGAATAAATCAAATTTATTCGCAGACATCAGAAGATTATTATGAGGAAGATTTATTTCAATCAGTATTAATTGCTGATGAGATTTGGTGTAATCTATACTTAATGGTCCAGATTCATCACAATCAAAACGAATGGTCTAGATTGACCAATCAACATGCCGCCGCCATCTCCAAGAAGCAATCATTTGCAACCCTAATGATCACACCCCATTCATATAAATAGCAGGGTGCCATTCCCTTGTAAAAAAAAGGAGACATATACTTACATAGAGAGAGACGCACATACAGAGAGAGGAATGCACATGAGCACTTTTCGAGATCAAAGAGAGCACCAGAGTACTTGGAGAGAAGAGCAGAATTAGAGCAAAGGGAACATTTCTTCAACGCCAAGCAATCTTCTGGAGCCAAGGCTGCATACCGATCGTCCAAGGAGTAAGGCAGGGCTGCCGTCGCCTTTTCGAGCCTCTATCGTCACCCACCCAGAATCTAAAATAAATAATTGTACTTAGTCTGCTGTACCAAGGCTTTCGTCCCTAGGATTTCTTTGTACAAGCGAGTTTGTAACGTGAAGTAAAAGTCCAGTCCTCCGATAATTGTTCTGCTCTTTTATATTTCATGGTAAACACGATGGCGACTCTGCTGGAGATAAACTTCTCCACGGCCGAGGAGTTGGTGACACAGTCGGATGCAGCCAAGCTTGGCTCCACGCAACAGAAGATGGTCGTCCGTTTCGACCAACGGGCGTTTGAAGAGATGCTCTCTGAAGGAAGTGCCGGCCCGATCCAGAAGCGAACCCGCACAAAGAAAGCTCACTGCGAGTGGAGGCCAAAATCATTTGCTCCCCCACAAGCTTTGGACGGGGTACTCTCCGCTACCTAAGACGGCGAAGACGACTCTCATAGGGCTCCACTTCAAGCCGTAGAGAACTCTGCTGTCCCCAAGTCCGGTAAAGGAAAGCACTACGATGTTGGACTTGCAGGGACAAAGAGCGACTCTATACGCCCCAAAAAGAAGCCGAGCACTCCTGTGGCCAAGTCTGCCAATCGCATGTAGGAGGCTCATACGGGTGGATCTACCAGCCGTATGAAGAAAATACATGCGGCCAGATCATCCAGCCGCATAAGGAAGACTCATGAGGATGAGACTCCCAGCCGCATGAAGAAAGTCGATGCGGCTACGTCTGCCAGCCGCATATAGACCAACGATGATAGCCGCATGATGCCTAATCCACCCGGCTCTGTCTTCAACCGCCTCTCGTACGGTCCTGATCTCTTGTGCTTCCAAGAAGATATGTCCGACTCTCTCCAGTATCACTTAGACTCTTCCTACTATATGCCCTTACGCACTAGAGCGAAGAAGTCTAAAGCAGTGCGAGCCTGGCAAGTTCGGTCCGCTGATCTGACCTCTGACCATCCGAGCATTTTGCAGACTGTTACGCGGGCCTCGGATGGGAAGTTGTACAGAACCACTCGAGTCCAGCCCTCGGTGGCAGAAGGACAGAGAGGTTCGCAAAAGTCTTCCAAAGTCCCAGGAGCAAACATGGTCGGTTAAGACCCATCTGACTTGCGTGAGGCCATCCTCCACAAATACAAGAAAAGAGAAGATGCATCGGGGTGCAAAGAGTCCTCCCACGGATGTCACTGCACTCAAATCATCGTCAACTGCTGCTACAACAGTACGACGGTGCGAGAAGACCGACAGTCTGTATATCAAAGACTGTAACAGCTATCTTCAGAAGATGAGGCACTCCCCGTCGTCTCCTACAACTCGGCTCGGAGAGTCCCCGCTGATGGAAGGGAAAAGAAGATGAATGTTCCCAGCCCGAAGATCTCAACCACTGCGACTAAAAGATTGTCGTCTAAGCGGGTGCCCACCACCGGAGTTTTCTAAGGTACTCGCTCTAAGACGAAATCTGCTACAGTGGGAGATTCGTCGTCCACAACGCAGGGGGTTGTTGGGGCTAGGGGTAGCACCCCTCCGAGCCTCCACAGCAACCCGATGTTCCAAGAAGACGAGCCGGAGGAGACAACTCTCCTATCGGATACAGCAAACCTCGACATCCCCGAGGACGTCCACAACTCCCATGACGAGGCAAACTCGGAGACTGGGGGTACTGTTCCTTCCGAGTCTGAGTCAGAAGGGAATATACCCACATACCCCGATGACTTCTCACTACAGGGGTACGATTCAGAGGGCGCTTCCTCCACCGCTCCGTCTATCTCTCCTCATGTGAAGACGGTATTCATGACAGACAGCAATCAAGGTGGTTCCAGTGATCGCCAACGCATCGACACTCTAGAGGCCATACTACATGCCTTGGTTAAGTCTGTAGACGAAATCAAAGCGACCCTTCCAAATCTCCAAGGAGGGACGCCTGGCCAAACAAGTACGGGTCCCGCAGTTAATGCGGACTCGAACTTAACGGCACCGAACCCGAGCAACAATCCTCCGGAAACAACGGCCCCCACCGTCGCGGATGAGGCCCGAGAAGCGAGAAGAGAGGTCCAGGAGCTCTGAGCCATGTTCCACGCTCGAGAAAACTCTCAAGACCTCAGAATACGGCAACCATACCCTGCTGCAATGAGGGATGTTCCATTCCCACCAAGGTATAAGCCGTTCAATATCAATCCGTATGATGGCAAGACCTCAGCGAGTCGGTACATCACCTACTTCGAGGTCACTACCGACCATCTGCCCCATGACGATGCCATTCTCACATGATTATTCATCGGGGCATTGGAAGGAGTCGCCTTCGACTGGTATCGTAATCTACCGGACAACTGCATCCACTCCTTCGTCGGCTTCAAGCGCATGTTCTTGGAGAGATTCTACGAAGTAGGGCAAGACATCACTATGTCCACCCTCATGGACGTCGTCCAAGGGGAGAAAGAGCTGACAAGGAACTACATCGAGCGGTTCCGCCAAACCGCCATGAAGTTGCCCTCTGGAAATCCAGATTCCTCTTTGATTAGAATTTTCCAAAAGAGGCTGCTTCCAACAATCAGTCTCTGGATGGGCGAAAGTCAATTAAAGGATTGGAAGACGTTTATCATCAGCGCCACAAGCGCCGAAGAACGATTGAAGAAGGCTCGCCAACTGGGATTGCACATCTCGGACGGAGAGAACAAGGGCAACCGTCCCAACAACGATAATGTGGGTAGCCCCTCCAACAATCGGGACAGCAGAGGAAAGCAGGCTATGGTGGAGCACAAAAACCTGAGCCAAAGCCAGCAGATAAATAATGGCCGTAAATCACTTACTCCTTCGAAGACGGTCACGTCAAGCCTATCTTAGACATGCTCATACAAGGAGACAGAATTCAGCTCCCTCTACCAAGACGGGAACCGCGACCGGCAGAGATAGAGAATCCAAAGTACTGCCATTATCACCGTTACGTCCACCATGCTACACACGACTGCTACCAGCTAAAATGGTACATCCAAAACCTCATCGATTCGAATGCTCTGGCTATCGATTTCGAAGAGGTAACGGTGGCAGCCAATATGATGTCGGTACAATTCGACAGCTTCCCTCCGACGGAAACTCAAGACGGGGTAGCCCCCATCCCTCTGGCAACAATGAAGATCGCTAATCTTCCACCTCCCCGAGATCAGGCTGCGGGTCTAGTGCCCCTCACCACATCACGAGGGGAGGTCATGTGGGTCCATCCAGACTTAGTATCGGAAGTGACTCGACCCATATCATCTTCTACCTGCAAGAAAAAGAATAGAAAAATCAGGTCCTGTCGCGTGATCTCGGCAGACATCGAAGAAGTTACAGCCGTCGTCACGCGGTCTGGCAGACTTTTTGGCAACCCACCCGGGCTCGGAGTCATCCAGAATATATGAAGAAATCCCAGATGAGGTCGCCGACTCGCATGCAACCTCTCACAATGATATATGTCGAATGTTCTTCGACGACGCTTCGAGAACTGGACCTAAGGGCAACATCGTCGTCGGAGTTGGGGTGGTACTGGTTTCCCCTACCGGATTGGTGATCAACCGCGCTTACTCCCTCACGGAACCCTGCTCTAACAATGTGGCCGAGTACAACGCTCTGGTCACTGGCCTCCAACTTGCAAGAGAGCTGGGGGTAGAATATCTTGAAGCATACGGCGAATCTCAGTTAATCGTCAATCAAATCCAGGGCTCATACGAAGTTCGCCACGAAGACATGATTCCCTATCACCAAATAGCCATCGACATCATCTCGTCGTTCGAGGGGTTCTTTATCGAACACGTTCCCAGACTCCAAAATATCGAAGCAGATGCATTAGCAGGTCTGGCCGCTTCCCTAGCAGTGCCAAATCATACTCATCAATCGGTAGACGTAGTAGGCCACGAACTGGTCTGCCCCAAGAACAACGTTCAATTCGTGGCGAGCTATTCCGCTCAGACGATTGATGATGTCCCAGATTGGAGACGACCATTCATTGACTTCGTCGTCTATGACATCCTGCCCGAGAACCCGAAGGAAGCTACCTCCATCAAACGGCGTTCTCTCAGATTCTTCTACGATACAGAGACAAAAATGCTATATCGCCGATCCTATGATGGAGTATTGCTTCGGTGTCTGTCGAACACAGAAGCCAAAGAAGCCATAAGATAAGCTCATGACGGTGTCTGTGGGGCCTATCAGCCTGGTACTAAATTGCAAGACCGTCTCTGCCGAATGGGCTACTACTGGCCCACGATGGTAACGGATGCGATATACTACGCAAGAAGGTGTAAAGCCTGCCAAGTCCACGCAGACTTCATCCACCAACCATCCAAATTTCTACATCCGACTGTGGCATCTTGGCCATTCGAAGCATAGGGGATGGACATCATCGGTCCGATTACTCCACCTTTCTCCCATGGATATCGCTTCATACTTGCGATCACGGATTATTTCTCCAAATGGGCAGAAGCTGTCCCTCTTTCAGAAGTAAAGACTTCGAACGTGATCAGCTTCCTCAAGCATCACGTCATCTATCGCTTTGGACTACCCCGGAGGATCATCCACGATAATGGTCCGCAGTTTGCAAACCACACTTTTTATCGATTCTGCGACAAACATCGCATCCAGAATATTGCTTCGATACCATACAACCCAGCAGCAAACGGGTTGGCAGAGGCATTCAACAAAATAATCATCAAACTCCTCAAGAAGTTTGTCTCTTCCAACAAACGCGACTGAAACGAGAAGCTCGGTGAATGTTTATGGGCATACCGTACTACAGTCCGAACAACTACCGGAAACACACCATTCTCCCTGGTATATAGGAGTGAGGCAGTTCTCCTATTAGAGACTCAAATACCCTCACTCCGTGTCGCCCTCACTTATCAATTGACGACGGATGACAACTACCGACGCAGACTACAAGAGTTGGAGGCCTTAGATGAAAAGCGCCTCCTAGCTCAGCAAAGGATCGAGCTGTACCAAGCACGCATCTCTGGAGCCTTCAACAAGAAGGTCAAAATCAGGACATTCCAGGTGGGCGATCTCGTTCTGGCGGTCCGGAGGCCGATGGTCATGACTCACAAGACCGCCGACAAGTTTCAGCCGAAATGGGAAGGTCCATTTATCATCGAGGTCGTATTCTCCAACAGTGTTACCGCCTCGCCAAGCAAAATGGAGACTTGCTCATGTTGCCCGTCAACGGCAAGTTCCTGAAGAAATACTATGTCTAGACGACAATTTTCTAGATTTTCGAGTCACGTACCCGCTGGTACCGCTGAACTCACCCTCATGATTCTCCAGATGTTCGAGTTACGTACCTGCTGGTACCACTAAACTCGCCCTCACAATTTTTCCAGATCATTGAGTCACGTACTCGTTGGCACCGCTGAACTCACACTCACCATTCTCTAGATTCCCGAATCATGCACTCTCTCGTGCCGCTGAACTCACATTCACAACATTCTAAATTATCGAGTCATATACCCGCTGGTGCCTCTAAACTCACATTTTGGTCACTCTTTCAGATAGTAAGTCATGTATGATCATACCTCTGAACTTTCTCCCTGGAAGAGATCCCCCCTCGTGATCCACTACCCGCACTCCCAGTGCACAAAAAGGGTAACAGATCCACAAATTTCTAAAACGGCCATGTCCTCATTACCTCTGAGTCGTTCCACTTTTGCCAAAAACAAATCACCCCTACATAGAACTTCCATATCCTCATTACCTCTGATTCGTTTTATGTACCCCCTCTTCATTGAGCCCACTCCTGCCATGCCCTCATTACCTCTTAGTGGGAAGGCTCCGTAGAAGAAACCTTCATACTTGCCATATCCTCATTACCTCTGAGTAAGTATGTCGGTTCCCTTTCAACCTATTATCCGTACCCACAACCGGAGTACGACAAGGATAATAGGTCCACAAATGTCCTCTGTTGACAACAAATATCCTCTGTTAACCACAAATGTCCTCTGTTGACCACAAATGTCCTCTGTTGACCATAAATGTCCTCTGTTGACCACAAATATCCTCTGTTGACCACAAATGTCCTCTATTGACCACAAATATCCTCCGTGAAGTCACTCCTGCCATGTCCTTATTACCTATGAGCAGGAAGATTCCCCGATAAAACCCTCATGCTTGCCATGTCCTCATAACCTCTGAGCAAATATGTTGGTTTCCTTTCATCCTATTATCCGTATCCTAAACCAGGGAACGCCAAGGATAATAGGCCCACAAATATCCTCTGCTAAGTTTCTTAGCATACGTCCACCATCTCATCATGCCCCGGGAGCCCAGCGGCTCTACGGCATTCTTTTTCCCGATACGAAGAGCACCCATGACCACTTCGCCATGGCTGTTTCAGATATCCTAACCAAGCTTGTTATCCGTACCTAAAACCGAGGTATGCTATGGGTAACAAGTCCACAAAAAATCCCCAAGACGGAAAAAATATCACCACAATATCACAGGTACAACAAGCAATGCAAATAAAGGGTAGAATGGAAAGTACTCTTTATTTGAAGGAAGAAAAAAGTATTACATATTTCGGGACCACGTCCCTTTCAAAAAGGAAAAGAAAAAAAGAAACAAAAGGAAAGCCGATTACATTTCAGCATTACTCAATTCTAGGAGGCGGTTTCTCACTGAGGTGGTCCCCTGCTCAATCCGTTGTCGAGCCCGACGCTCGGCCTCCTGGAATAACCGCTTCCTATTGTCCAAGCCTAGGAGCGCCTGGCAGTTGTCTTCCAATTTCTTCAGGGCAGTCTCCAGGCCAGTCGAAGCTTGATTAACCCTGTCAGCCTCCTGAACAATTAGCCCCCTGTCATTTCGGGCAGTCTCAAGTTCAGACTCCAAGAAAGTCAATTTCTTCTGAAGTGCAAGGATCTGCTCCCGCGTCTCAGTAATCTCACGAGAGACAGACTCCTCTCGAGCCTTGACGTTTTCATTTGCGTAACTCAATTGATCATACCGATCAGATAAGTCGCTGAGATCCTTCAGTATGGCCGGTCTGGTCTTATCCCGAGCAGCTCTGGTCCTCTCTATAATAGTGATAAGGGAACCCCGCTCTTCGTTTATAAGAGCAGACAGATCATCCTGCCGCAATACTCGAAGCTCAGCCACCAGCTGATCAGTTTCCAACAATTTTGCCTCCAGAAGCGCAGCCATCCCTGCATCACCAGGAAGATTCCTAAGGATATTAATTTGACCCCGGGTGCATTGCCGGGCCAAGGTGAAGGAGGTCCCTCTTTCCACAGCAGCCTCGATTCCCCTCTTCAAATGACGATGAAAACTGGCAACCACGTCCTGCAACGTGTCATCCAAAACTTCTACAGAGGATGGCATCAGAGGAAGCATGGACGACAACGTCGGAGAAGTAACGCTAGAGCTTGCCACCAGGGGAGCAGAGTCTGAGTAGAATGATGCGTGAATGGCGACTAACTCATCTTTCGCCTCCCGGAGAGCCTGGACACTCGGTAGAGCAGAAAGGTCTATCCTTGGGGCCGCTGGAGCAGAGGATGACGCAAGGACCATCGTTCCCTGCCCCGACTGCCCCGGTACCTGGCCCACTAAACTCAAGCCCCCAGAAGGCCCATCAAGACAAGCCAGAAGGTGAGGGGGTACACCCCTCTCCACCAGTGCCCCTTCGGCCGAGTTTGTCTCAACAATGTCCATCCTCGGTACTGGAAAGGCGAGACCTGTATGCCCAGAATGACAATCAATCGACGTGACCCGAAGGACGTGATGATAGAGCAGATTTGCTTCCTCACAGGTTAAGATTCGGCTAATCTTACCAGGGGAAGAGCAGGAAGGCTGCAGCTCATCCACTGTTGGCATGGTCCCTTCACCCGCGATCCCCGAGTTAAACTCAGCCGCGTCCTCTGTCCCCGCCACCTCGAAGAGGGATGCAGATCGATCAGCATCATCTCAAAGAGGAACAGGCTCACGGGAGTCCCCGTCATCCTGGGTCACCACCTCGGCATCTTGGAACTCTTCTTCTTCTCCTGACACCTAAAAGAGGAAACGAAGATGATTAAAATTGAAGCTAGAAGGAAAGAAGGAAGAAGGAATTGAGAGCGGTTTGGTTACCTCTGATGCAGGGTTGACTTCTTCTCCACTTTCTCTTATGGCTAGCTGGCGGTGCTTGGTCGCAACCAGCTTCCGGGAACGAGAAATACCGTCAACGGGAGAAACTTGCCTGCTACGTTTCGGAGTAGGGCCAGGCGCAACGGGTAACTGATCCCCCAACATCTTATCTGACAAAATAGGTGGCTGATCCACCTCTGCGTCTGTCACTGGAACGATAGAGTCATCTGTATCATACTCATTGCCTTCATCACCCTCAGCAGCGGAATTCAAATCTGGCATTTTGACTCTAATCTTTGTCTTCTTGGACCCTTGAGATCCTTCCTCCAGGCCGGTACCGACAATAAAACTGGCACCTGGGTTAAAACCGACCGGGGGTTTGTTCGCCATGACATGATACAAAGCCGCCATGTACAAGATCTCCACTGACGCCTTAATGGCAGGGACCGAGAAAATGGTACGGGTATGGAATGTATCGTAGTATTGCCAAGCCCTGATACCATCAAGAAGGCTACCTTCAAAACCCAGACAGGAGCTGGGGTTGTCTAGGCAAAGCTGGCTGTATCCAAACTGCCGGGCAAACCTGCTGGGCAGATAAGGCTCCAGAAAAACTATATTACGGTTACGGTATACCAGATGTGCGGGGCGGATGTTTCGCAGCCACAGGAGCATCTGGCCATCCAGAAGTTGAGGAGGCGCAATACCGTCAAGATGTACAGCCTCTATGTCCTTCGTAACAAAGCGAGAGACGAATACAAAAATATGATACATATTCGCCCTTGCCAAGGCCATCCGGCAAGCCCGTATGGTCTCATACTCCCAAGGCTCATCATGGTAATGGAAGATAAATGTGTCATCGTCAGTTACACCGTCTTCAGAGCCCGGTCTCATTAAAGACGGATAATGCATCAGCAGCCACCCCATCATAGTGATATGGCAACTCGGTGTATTCAAAATCCTTGGTCACGTCGCAAGCGATGACCTTAGATGTGAAGGTGCGAAGTCCACGATGGGTGCTGCATACCATGGCCGGGAGGAGAGCTAGCCTGATTCGCAAAACTAACTTCACCGTCGGAAGGATGAAGTTACGACTGATTCTCTCAATAGAACCAGCCCCTCCGGAGACTACACAATTTTGCAGCCATATCATCAAAAACCCCACCAGGAGCGCCTTCTCTGACAGCTCATGGGTATCCTGGTAAAAGTAACCAAAAGAGTCAGTCTTACTCCCGAATTTGTCACTGGTAGTGGCCACTCTTTTAGCCGATGACACAAAGTCTTTAACTGCTTCCCGCGATCGAGGGCGACGAGAGGTAACTTGACCTGAGGCATCTGTCGGAAAGAGATAGTGCACCCAGTCCTTGGTGTGGGGAGCATTCCCTTCTGAGTTGCTATCCTTTCGGGCTATCTGATGACAGATGCTATAGTGGAATAATATCTCTTGGTAGAGAGCCACGAAGCTGGGATACTGTCTTTCCAAGTCTTCGAATTCCTCATTAGTGGGAGTATACAGTTCAAAAGCTTCGTCCCCCAGGGAAGCTTGGAGACTGCATGCATTTCATGGAGCGTAAGTCCCATTTCCCCTACGGGTGTATAGAAGGTCCCCGTACGACAGTTATACATCTCCAGCAGAGACATGAACAATTTCTTGTTTATGGATAAGCCATGACTGGTGCCTCGAATAGCATGGTAAAGGTCGATCTCACACAAAAAGGCCTCGTACTTCTGTAAGATCCACATAGACAGATTGGTCCATAAGGGAATAGGATGTATCCAGCCGGGAAGCATCAACCAGCCAACGGGGTAGGAGCCTTTCCGAGCAAGTTGATTTATAAAAGTATCGGCAGTAGAAAATGTGAAGTTGGGGCCCGCCACATTCAAGAAAGTACCAGGGACCAATCCTATCACAGAACAGCTGGTATGTACCTTGCTGGCAGTCATTGACTTCAGACTGTTCTTATAATGGATGTTTTCCACAAATATCCCACCTCGGGTAGGGGTTAAAGTCTCATCCATCTTCCGGTCCAATGGGAGCATATTGAACCAAGATTATGGGAAGTGTCACTCCATTTGTGGGATGCGGATCGCCATCCCGTTAGAAACAAAACTCCAATTCTCTGACACCTCCAGAACATGACTGTTCTCCACAGTCAAGGTGTCCCCGAAAAAGAACGCAGGCTTCAAATATTCCCCTTCAAATTTCTTGGAGTTCATCATAGCGTTAAGAAAATGGAAGGACTGATTCTTGATGGCATTTAGTCTAGCCGAGGGTTCGTCACTTGGAAACTGATCCGCCATATGCTGAACAATATGGTCGTATCTATAACCCAGGGCAGCTTGGGCACTCCCTACTAGATGTTCTCCAGCCGCATTAACCGGCAAATTTACTAAGAAAAAGACAGAAAAAGGGTGAGTTAAAAAGATGATAAAAAGAATTGTTGGGGGCTTTTAAGCCCCTTGCGGCTCAGGAGAGCACCCAAGCGGCCCCAACTTAATGAAGCCTCACACGGCTCAAACCCAGAAGAACACTTATGCGCCTCGGTTCAGTGAAAGTCCATGCGGCTCAGCGTCGCTTATGCGGCTTCGTCAGTAAAGCGCATATGCGGACACAATGGATATTCTTATGCGGCTCGCAGCTCAGCCATAGGATGAACATGCGGCTCGTAAAGGCTCGTGCATAAAGTATGCAACGTAGCCATAGCAGTTAGGTCTCCAACTCATACAATATCCTTACCGACAATGGGGGGGTGAACGTCAGGATGAACATTGGGGACGATGACCGGCGAAAGAACGGCCGTAGTCGAAGTAGAAGCAGCCTTGCCCTTCGACGAAGACGCTGCCTTCTTCGCTGCAACAGTTTTCTTGGGAGCCATCTGCTAAAATCGAAGAGGAAGATGAAGATCGGGACAGAAAAGGATTGCAGTAAGAGAGAAAATAAAGAAGTTCTCTCTCTCTAATCTCTCTTATTTATAGGAAGGAGAGAAGGGAAAGACACGTGGACTAGTAACCGCCTCGTAGAAGGCACAACCGACTCCTCGGATTTTGTCCCCAAGATTCACCCAGGGCATAGTATCTAAAAAGATTTAATGAGCTAACCCTTGGGATTCTTCCTAAAGACGGCGTTAACGAATCCGAGGCAATTAAAGGCCCGCGCACGTGGCAAAGAGCTATGCGGCTGACACACCCCTGCGGCTAAGCCATCCCTGCGGCTGAACTATCTATGCGGCTTAAACATCCATGTGGACAGGACTCCATATGCGGCTAGAAGAATACAACCATGCTTCTTATTCAAAGTATTTCAATTTTACAAATTCAAAACTTTGAAGGGGGTCTTGTAGAAGCATAGAAAATGATCCATGCGGCCAGGAAATCTCATGCGGCTCAGAAAGCCCATGCGGCTCAGAAAGTCATGCGGCATAAGGGACATGCGGCCCAAGACATCCTATGCGGCTCAGAAGACACGTGGCGTAATATTGCTCCCCTTCGACCCATGCTGCATTAATTGCTTTGACGGCTGACAACTCTGAAAAAAGTGACAGCCCAAATACAAAAGAAGTAATTATGACTCTGTCATAATGACAGTCCCCTAGGGAAGAGAAAGAGATCTCTGACACAAATTCCCCGAGATACATAAAATGCCATGTGGTCTTGCCACGTGGACGATCATATACGGCTCGAGCGAAGACTTCCCATGCGGTTTAGAATGAAGCCATTCCATGCGGCTCAGGCCGAGACAGTCTCATGCGGCTCAAACGGAGGCCTTCCCATGCGGCTGGAGCGGACCATTTCCATGCAGCTCAAACGGAGGCCTTCCTATGCGGCTGGAGCGGACCATTTCCATGCAGCTCAAGCGGATGAATCCTTATGCGGCTCGCAATGATCACCTCTATGCGGTTCAAAAGTTTGAAGGAGGGCCACTACCCGACCTGACACGTGGCCCGAACCTTATACGGCCCAACTCTTATACGGCTCAGTCTTCATGCGGTTCAGATCCCCCCAGTGGCTCCTAGGACATGTGTCATAAGCCGATCAATCTCTCAGATTTATTACAATCAGAGATTAGGTCAAATCTCAATAATTCGGGATACGTGGCAGGAGAATAAATCAAATTTATTCGTAGACATCAGAAGATCATTATGAGGAAGATTTATTTCAATCAGTATTAATTGCTGATGAGATTTGGTGTAATCTATACTTAATGGTCCAGATTCATCACAATCAAAACGAATGGTCTAGATTGACCAATCCACAGGCCGCCGCCATCTCCAAGAAGCAATCATTTGTAACCCTAATGATCACACCCCATTTATATAAATAGCAGGGTGCCATTCCCTTGCAAAAAAGAGGAGACATATACTTACATAGAGAGAGACACACATACAGAGAGAGGAATACACAGGAGCACTTTTTGAGATCAGAGAGAGCACCAGAGTACTTGGAGAGAAGAGCAGAAAGAGAGCAAAGGGAACATTTCTTCAACGCCAAGCAATCTTCTGGAGCCAAGGATGCATACCGATCGTCCAAGGAGTAAGGCAGGGCTGCCGTCGCCTTCCCGAGCCTCTATCGTCATCCCCCAGAATCTAAAATAAACAATTGTACT
Organism: Iris pallida; assembly: GCA_029216955.1. Lineage (NCBI taxonomy): Eukaryota > Viridiplantae > Streptophyta > Magnoliopsida > Asparagales > Iridaceae > Iris > Iris pallida. The sequence goes on from JANAVB010026614.1 coordinate 31,677, forward strand.
TAGTCTGCTGTACCTAGGCTTTCGTCCCTAGGCTTTCTTTGTACAAGCGATTTTGTAACGTGAAGTAAAAGTCCAGTCCTCCGATAATTGTTCTGCTCTTTTATATTTCATGGCAAACATGCACGTGGCATCAGATTGATTGAAATCTTTCAACAAATCCCAATGAAATATTGGGATCAAATCAGATCATTTGCAAATAAGCCAATTAAAGACACGTGTCGAGGAATCCGAGGTTGGCATGACAAATCAGGAGGATTTATGTCAATCAGCATTAATTGCCCACAAAAGATTTGATGCAATCACATTTATTGCTCAAATCAAGATGAGATCCCGTGATCCTTAGCCTCCGACTTTCAAGAATGGGCGATCATTGTAAACCCTAATGAGGCCCCCCACTCTTATAAATAGCAGGGTGTCATTACCTTGCAAATATATACAAAGATAGATGTAGACAGAGACAGACGCACATAGAGACATAGAGAGCAAGAGAGCCTGAAGAGAGAGCATTTCTTCATCAACGCCAAGCAGTTCTTCTACAGAGCCAAGGTTGCACCCGATCGTCCAAGGAGTAAGGTAGAGTGGCCGTCGCTTTCCCGAGCCTCTACCGTCACCCCTCAGAATCTAAAATAAACAATTATACTTAGATTGCTGTACCTAGGTTTTCGTCCCTAGGCTTTCTTTGTACAAGCGAGTTTGTATTGTGAAGTAAAAGTCCAGTCCTCCGATAATTGTTCTGTTCTTTTATATTTCATGGCAAACAAGTACATGATAAGTTCTGTTCCTATCTCCATAGTATGTCTAACCTACACTAACGGTATAGTCCATCTCTTTGTAGGGTAGGAGGCTCATGTCCTTACACAGGGATATTAGTTCAGTCCTAGGTTTTAACTAAGTACCAGTAAATATAGAGCTAGGATGAGGGAACTCTCTCTGTTTCTGTTGTATTGGGGATGTTGAGTAAGCTCGAGTGTCTAGTGAAGTATCAGAGTTTATCAGCCCTTATCCACTTCTTTTCAACCCATTATTTGTTAATTCAGTCACCCTTGTCTTGATATGAGATGTTTGCAAATATATATATATATATATATATTAGATATATATATAT